>JAJHZJ010000011.1:639241-960186 GCA_023548195.1 Bettongia penicillata ogilbyi | reverse complement strand
TAAGGGAAAATTAGAAAATGAAAACGAAGGAAGAAAATTATAAAAAAAAATAATATTTTGGCAAAAGATGCACAAAATAGCACTGGAGAAAATAACATCTTAAAAAACAGAATAGACCAAATGGAAAATCAGTTACAAAAATTCATGGAAGAAAATAATTCTTAAAAAACAGAATTTATCAAATAGAAAAAGAGGTACTAAAGTCTATCAAACAAACAAACAAAACAAAACAAAAGAAACAAAAAGTTCAACAACAAACAAACAAAAAATTCGTTAAAAATTATAATTGGACTAGTAGAAGCTAATCACTTGGTAAGACATCAAGAAACATTAGGAAAAAAGTCAAAAGAATAAAAAAAAGATAAGAAAATGTGAAAGACATAAGAAAAAACAACTCACCTTGTCAAAAAAAGATTGAGGAGAGGTAATTTAAGGATTATTGGACTACCAGAAAGCCATGATATTTATATTTTTCAAAAGCCTGGATGATAAATTTCAAGAAATTTTCAAGGAAAGGTGTCCCAACATCCTAAAACTACAGGGTAAAATAAAAATTGAAAGAATTCACAGATCAGTACCTGAAAAAGAGCCTCAAAGTGAAAAATTCCAAGAATCTTATAGTCAACTTTCAGGGTTCTCAGGTCAAAGAGAAAACACTTCAAGCAGTCAAAAAAAAATTCAAAGTCACAGTAAAGATCACACAAGTTTTAGCAGATACCAGAATGAAGAAGCAGAGAGCTTGGAATGGGATGTCTGTAAGGCAAAAATAATCTATCCAGTAAAACTGAGTATAATCTTTCTGGGGGAAAAATGAATTAAAAAAAAATAGAGGAGTTTCACACAAGTCTGTTGAAAAGATCAGAGCTGAATAAAAAAATTTTACTTCCCAATACAAGACTCAAGAGAAGCATAAAAAGGTAAATTGGAAAGAGAAATCCTAAGGCTCCCTATAAAGTAAAACTATTTATCATTATATATGGGAAGATGATATATAAAGCTTCTAAGATTATCATCATTAGGAGTAGAAAGAGTCTACACAGACCAAGGATGTGGGAGTGAGCTGATTATGTTGGGATGGTATAAAAGATGATTAAGTGAGAAAGGATATCTTGGGAATAAAGGGATAAGGGGGAAGAGAAAGGAATATGGGGAAAATTATCTCACATAAAAGAGGAGCACATAGAAGAGCTTTTACAGTAGAGTGGGAAATGGTGGAGCGGGGCAGGTAACAACTGAATCTCATTCACATCTAAAGCAGATAAAAGAGGGAAATAAATATATATAAATACACACACAGAGTAATAGAATCCTATTTTACCCAACAGAAATTATGAGGGAAAGGGAGAAAAGGAAAGGGATGTGTGTGATAAAACAGAAGGTAGAAAAAGAAGGTATTGGTGAGAAGCAAAACAGTCTTTAGAGGAGGGACAAGATAAAGAGCAGAACAAAAATAAATAGAAGAAAATAGGATGAAGGAAAATGCACAGTTAATAATCATAACTGTGAATATGAATAGGATAAAAACCCATAAAATGGAAGCAGACAGGATGGATTAAAAGCAAAATCCAACAATACATTCTTTACAAGAAACGCACAGGAAGCAGAGAGATGCATACAGTTAAAAATAAGGGACTGGATCAGAATCTATTACACTTCAGTTGAACTGAAAAAAAAAGGAGGGGGGTAGTAATCATGATCTCAAAAAAAATACAAATCAAAAACAGACCTAATTGAAAGAGAAAAGCAGTGAAACCATCTTGCTAAAAGGCACAATAGACAATGAAGTAATATCAATACTAAACATATGTGCACCAAATGACAGAACAACCAAATTGTTAAAGAAAAAGTTAATGAATTACAAGGTGAAATAGACAATAAAACTATACTAATGGAATCCCTCAAATTTCCTATTTCAGAGCTAGATAAATCTAACCATCAAATAAATGAGAAGTCAAAAATCTTAGAAAAGCTAGATATGATAGAGTTCTGTAGAAAATGGAATGAAAATAGAAAGAATTATACATTTTTTCTCACCTATACATGGCACCTTCACAGAAATTCATCATGTCTTAGGGCATAAAAACTACACAAATGCACAAAATCAGAATTATTAGATGCATCCTTTTCATACCACAATGCAATGAAAATAACATTTAGTAAAAAGTCATGTATATTAGATTAAAAAATTGGCAACTAAATAATCTAATCCAAAAAGAAGAGTATTTCAAAATACAGATCATAGATACAACTGATATTTTCATTAAAGAGAATAAAAACAATGAGACAACATTCCAAAATTTATAGGATGCCACCAAAGTATACTTGGGGAAAATTTATATCTCTAAAAGTGTACACACACATGAAAGAAAGAATAGATCAATGAACTGACCATGCAAGAATAATAACAAAAAAACACTACTAAAAAATAAAAATAAAAAATTCCCAACTCAACACCATAATGACAATTCTGAAAATTGAAGGAGAGATTAAGAAAATTGAAAGTCAAAAAAAGAACTAATAATAAAACTAAGAGTTGGTTTTATGGGGAAAACAATGAAATAGAAGAAAACATTGGTCAATTTTGATCAAAGAAAAAAGAAAACCAAATTAGTAGCATCAAAAATGAAAAGGGTGAATGCACCAGTAATGAAGATGAAATTAAAGCAATTATAAGGCATTAGTTTATTTATGTTGCCAAATTTGAAAATCTACATGAAATAGATTAATGGATAGTTTTATAGATTAATAGAAGAGCAATAGAATACTTAAAAAGCCCCATCATAGAAAGTCATAAATGACCTACCTAAGAAAAAAATCCCCAGGACTAGGTATATTTATAAGTAAATTCTACCAGTTCAGAAAAAAATTATTTCAATACTACATAAAATAGTTTTTTCTAAATAGGTAAATAAAGAATTCTACTAAATTCATTTTCGGACCAAGATATTTGATACTTAAAGAGGAAGAGCAAAAACAGAGAAAGGAAAAAAAAGAAAATAGTATCAAGGAGATTTTAGCAACATACCACAAAGATCATACACTGATCAGGTAGGATTATACCAGGAATATAATACTAGTTCAGTAACAGTAAAGCTAGTAGCATAATTGACCATATGAATAAAAATAATCATATGGTTATAACAGTGGACAGGGGAAAAGCCTTTAACAAAATACAACATTCATTCCTATGTAAAACATTATAAATCATAGGAATCAATACAGCCTTTCTTAAAATAAGCAATATCTCTTGAAAACCAAGAACAAACTATTACTTGTTATGGAAATACACTTAAAGTCTTTCCAGTAAGATCAGGGATGAAATAAAGAAGTTCGTTGTCCCTACTATTATTCAATATTGTATTAGGAACATATTATTACAGTAAGAGAAGAAAAAGAAATTAAAGGAATAAAAATAGATAATGAGGAAACAAACTATGTCTCTTTGTGGATGATATGATGGTATACTAAGAGAACCCTAGAGAATCAACTAAAAAAAAACAAACTAGTTGAAATCATTAACAATTTCAGCAAAACTGCAGGATACAAAATAAACTCACATAAATCATCAACCTTTTTACCAAGGAAACCCAGCAGCAAAAGAGAGAAATTCCATTTAAAATAACTGCAGACAATAAAAAATACTTGGAAGTCTGTTTGCCAAGAAAGAAAGGAAGAAAGAAAGAAAGAAAGAAAGAAAGAAAGAAAGAAAGAAAGAAAGAAAGAAAGAAAGAAAGAGGAATGAAGGAAGAAAGAGAGAGAAAGAAAGAAAGAAAGAAAGAAAGAAAGAAAGAGGAATGAAGGAAGAAAGAGAGAAAGAGAGAAAGAAAGAAAGAAAGGAAGAAAGAGAGAGGAATGAAGGAAGAAAGAGAGAAAGAAAGAAAGAAAGAAAGAAAGAAAGAAAGAAAGAAAGAAAGAAAGAAAGAAAGAAAGAAAGAAAGAAAAAGAAAGAGGAAATAATGGGTAGCTAGGTAGTACAGACCTGGAGTCAGTAAGACTCATCTTCCTGAGTTCAAATCTTAGCTTAGATAATTACTAGCTGGGTGACCTTAGACAAGTCATTTAACATGCCTGCCTCAGTTTTCTCACTCCAGTTTCTTTGTCAAGAAAACTCCAAATGAGGTCACAAAGAGTCAGACACAACTTAAAAGCAACAATAAAAACGATCCTGCCTTGCAAACAAAAAGAAAGGTTCCATATGGGAAGGGTGATATTATTTATCTAAGGTTGGACCGCTATCTGTGAGGGTTTCGTAGGCTCAGAGATCCAGAGCTGAAGAGGTTCTAGAGGTTTTACGGTTTAACCCTCTCATTTTGGATGAGAAATACTATCCCTCCTCCTCCTCCTTCCTTTCCTTCATCCTCCTCTTCCTCCTGCTTATCCTCTTAATAATAATAATTCTAATAAGCCAGTAAGTGACTGGGGCAGAATTCAAATCCATGTCTCCCTGACTCTAGAGCCCAGTGCTTTAACTATCTTTAACTACTTAACTTTAACTACAGATAATTGTATATTGTAAGTGATTTTTCCAAGGTCATGCAGACAGTATCAGAGCCAGGATTTGAATTCAGATACTGATTTCAAAATCCTTCTCCAACAGATTTTTCAATCTTGTCTACAAACTTCCTCTTTGCAACTCAATTATGAGATCACTTCTGCCATTCATAGCCAAAAAGCTTCTCGATTCTTCCATTTAAATCCTAGGGCCAGCGTTTGTAAACGTTATCCTCTGTCATATGTTCAAGGCTCTGAAAATCTTGACACCCTAGCCTTCCAGAAAAACATTTTGCAGGTTTACAGTACAATTCACACATATCAACCTGGACTCATACCCACTTTCATTTCCAAACAATAGTAAATAAAAAGTAGTTTATTGACAATAGGTTCATGGCAATTTAAAGGGCTATAATTCAGGTTTGTTTCTTTTTTTATTCATAGTTTCTTGCACTGGCATATGAGAAAAAGTAATATTAATGCTGTATCATTTGATTAATAATACTAATTTTTAATATTTCCTTCTCTGTTTAAAACCCCAACTTTTTAACCTAACTCACACACAAAAATAAACACTCCAGGAAGTGGCTGAGTAAGGAGATCATATTCCATCCTTTTCCAAGGTCTAATCTGGGCCTCTCAGTTTAGGTTTATTCCATACATACAAGCCAGACTTAACTTGCCCATGAAACCAAACAGCACCCTTGCATCCTTGCTTTTCTAATTCAAAGTTTGTAATGACCTGGACAACACAGGAGAAACAGCCAGAAAGATGCTGATCTAGGTGGCTTCCCTTGCACCCAGATTGCTAGAGATGGCCTAAATCTCCGCACTAGGCTATGTTCTCAGTTTACTTTCATTCCCCTCCAACCTAGAAGAGTTGAGATCTCTAAGCCCACCTTCTCGTTAAATGCCTACCAATCAGGGTTGCCTTCTGTTGGTCAGGAGAGGTCCCAGTCATTTGCTTTCAGGAAGACAAGCCTGCACTATTCCTTTAAAATCTTTGATCACTGAGATCCCTGACCTCCATGATTTATTATTTGTTAGCCTAATTAATAACTCAATCAGCCTAATTAATAACAACTCAATCACGCCCAGATTTCTGTCTCTCAGAGTTTCATTTACCCCCCAATCTCTCATTCTTCTTCAACTCATTCAGAATTGAAAGACCCAGTTCTCTGTGAGTTTCTGCAGCTCTAAACACTCATCCAGCAATCATAAGTACATCTGAGAAGGTTTGTTATTGTTTCTCCTATTCTTGTATTTTTTTTTTTTTGTCAAATGGCCAGACCTCATGCCCTCAACCATTTTGAAGAAAAGGAGTTGATTCATGGCTTGGGGCATAGTAGTTTTATCAAAGGAAAGACTACAAGGTATTTTCTCTTTTCTTTTTTCTTCTTTTTCCCCTTTAATCCTGTCTATTTAGAGGTTGAGACCCGTAATATAAAACTTTAAGAACTAAAAGATTCCTCCTCTCTACTCAGTTTTTTCAGATAAAAATAGCGTAGCTTTAGTAAAGGTAAGTATATTTTTCCCACCAAACATAATAACACATAGGAGAATAGGGCAAGGCCAAGATTAAACAGGAACTGGCCTATTTTTTTATTTAAAGAAAAAACTCAAAAGGAAATACATATGCCCACTTTTTTTTCTCATTTCTCCCTTATGAGGCTCCCTTTGATAGTTCTCTGTTGATGTATCTGCATATTCTGCATCATCATCAGTAAACGTTCCCCAAAGTAGGATATAGGGAACACTGGAGTTCCTTTGGGATTAAGGCAATGTAAGAACTGCCAAGGGGAGCATAATATTTTCACTGGAAATGGAAGCTGCTAGGAAGTTTGGATAGGAAGGGATTGTCTGGTGACAAAAAGACAAGAACTATAATTTATTTGTGTGTGCAGTTGCAGAGAGTGTAAAGAAAATATTTTAAAAATAAGTGAAGGGCTACTATGAAAGTAAAAACAGTCAAAATCCACCAGTGGGTAATGGGAAACAAGACAAACTGGAAAAAGTTAATTTAAAGACTGAAAGAAAATTTGCAAATTTAGGTGGCAGCCTAGAAACCATGGATCAGAAAACCACACTTGAAAAATCTACTCTATGTAAGTCTATGGGACAAGAACAACAGACATATCTATACCATAACATGTTGAAAATTAATAAATAAAAATATAAAAAAGATTTAGGACTGAAGCTAAATTAGCCATGGAAATATAAGTAGTTGCTATGTGAGCATCACTAAACTTGTCACTGGGAGCGATAAGGCTTAGGTTAGAAACCTTTCCCTGCCTCATGGATGAAGGGGTGGTAGTGCATTGAACATAATAGCAAAGACCAAGTTGGGGAAAGGACTACATTTCCCAAGATACTTTGCCCAGAAAATGAATGCTTATTAGGAAAAACACACTAGTTCACAAGAGGCTGTTCTTGTCTATGGTGCAGAAGAAATAGGTAGGTGATGGACGAAGGTCATGAGATAACAACAGCTGACATTTTTAATGCATTTTAATATTTTCAAGATATATCATTTGATCCTCGCAACAACCATGTGAGACAAGTTCTGAATAAATTATTATCCCTAGTTCATTAAGTTTGATTTTGGATTGTCCTTCCTTGTTGAAGGGGACCACAATGACATCACTCTACTAGAGTCAAGACTACGGCTCATCAGACCAATACCATCTCAGAAGGCTCTACCACAGGTCAGGAACAAATACACCATGTGAACATTTGGGGTGGAGTCTCTAAATTTGGGCATTTCAGGATTCTTTTGAGCTACATTTATTCTGCTTTGCTCATAGAGCTCAGTACCATCTGGGATGAGAACATGCCATGCTGAATCATTCTATGCCAGTGTCTCCCTTGTCACACCATCAATTCCAAAGTTCTTAAGAGAGACCTGGAGAGTGTCCTTGTATGAAACTGAAGGACAAATATGTTAATGAACTTCCCCATGATCACACAATTAGCAAGGACCATAGGCAGGATTCTGAGGAAGCACCTACAAGCCTCTAAAGTAGGTGCTCTTTTCACTAACTACATTCTTTGCTGGGATTGGGAACATGTGGGCCCAGTAGCACCATCTAAGATAGCTGAAATCCTAGACAGTTACTGATGCTCCAGTAAATGGAGCATCACAGGAATGTAAAATCTCACAAATTTGCTAAATCAGACCTCTGGTGTTCTAGGAGTCTCTGTGTCAAGCAATGTTGAAAGAAGAATGAGAACCAAGAGTGACCAGGAAATAGGTATTTGAACAAACACATTCTCTGACCTCTACTGCAGGAGGCTGAAATTTGATTCAAGAGTGTATACAAAACGCATACTCTTTGCCTAGTCCTTCTCATTTCATTTTTAAGTTTTGTTTAATTTCCAATGTACTATGGAGAAGGAAAGGGAATGAAACCAGATTGCTTTGGGAATATGGATTTTTTTTTTATTACTGCTGTTCTATTTCTGAGAATTAAATGTTTTACTAATTCGATGATATTCTGTGTTCAAATCTGCTGGCATAATGACCTGAATACCTTGGCGTTAGTTAATTTCAAATGTCCCTGGTTTTTGAGCTGGTAGAGTAAGGCTGATATGCCTCTATTATCAGAATTCTTCCAAGAAGGTCCAGAAATAGTAAAATGACAGCTGTAGAAGAACCTTCTGGGTCAGTCTGATGGAAACTCCTTGGATGCTTAAGTTTGAATTAAAGGGTGCAGAACATAGCTTGAAAAGAGGTATTTGTAATTCTAGGGTGGGATGACATTTGTCAATTCCACCTAGATAAAGTGAGTCAATTACACTGCAGACCTTAGACCAGCAACTTAAATAGCTATGTCTCAATCCAGATCCCAGAGTTCTGATTACTGAGGACATGGTGGGCCTCATGAATACAACCAGGAATACAAAATCAAAGTCGGTACTACTACTCCAAAAACAGGAGTGACAAAAACACTCCTTGGAGTCTTAGTGGACAAAAAATGACAGATTTTTGTATGTTTGATTTTCTATTATAATTAGTTTCTCTACTGAGGAAGATTACAGCTGAACTCATGACTCAAGGCATAAGGCATCATCACTACCTTGACTTGAATAAGAAAGGAGTTGGAATAAACTATAGATTTTAAATGATCATCTCTTTTTGTTGGGAAAAATCAGGCACTGAGAAAAGTTAATTCTCAAGGGCATAAATTTAAAAAGAAAAGCAAAACTCCCAACACAAACACGTTACTTTCATACTGGCAGTAATATAGGATTTGGGTCTTTTGAGATTATTTGCAGACCAATAATACAATTAATATTCACTGCATTTCCTTAGGGGTTTACATGTTCTTTATTTCCACACAATCTTCAATCTCCTACCATCTTCTTAGTTGCAAATGATTTTCAAAGTTTCTGATTCAAAATCTTTCAATCTTGTCTAAAGTAAGATAAAAATGGAATAAAAATGTTAAAGGCTTTGCTCTTGTAATAGAAAATATGGTAAGTTATGATTGCATTATCCTTACTTATTAAATTTCTATTAACAGAAGTAGAAGTTCTAATTGCTTCCATTACACAAGCATCTGTACATGAACTCTATGAATGATCCCATTTACCATTTTTAAAAAATTATTTATGTATAGGTACAGTTTCCCATTACAACACCTGGTCCTCCTCTCTTATGGCCCACCATCTGAGGCACACTGCAAGTCTGCCCTAAATTAAAATCATAGCTCATAACACCGCTCCCTTCCCCCATGTCTTTACTTTTATGAAACAGGAGCTACAATAATTCAAAGCAAAATAAGCATAATCAAACAGCATAAAAGAAAAATAAATATATTTTCCCATGCACACAAGGCCCATGTGGTCTCAAAAGTTACCATCAGTAAGGGAGGACATATATGCAGGCAGGAAATATGCCTTATGCAGATAGTATGTCCCCAGGAATACATATGAATGATGTAGTAGGGAATATGTGTGACTGGTATGCATGTGGGGGCATACATGGATGGTCAGGAAAACTCAGGTTTCTAATAATAAATAGGTGCTGATATACTCAAGTGATGTCATTGCAAAGTGCTCATCTGAGTATCATGTACCTATCCTCTATTATGGTATCTCGATAGGTTTTCTGCAATATCTTGAATGACAAATTGCTTTCTGCTACTATCTGTTTATCATCAGTTATTTAACACTGCAATGCACTGTATTTTTCACAATTTCCTCTTTTCTGAAACCATCTACCAAGGTTGAGTGGTTAAAAAATCCTCTTTGCGAAAGGCCAAGCCCATCCTAGTGCACATGTAGACCTCAGGGTCAATAAGCTACCATACCCAATCAAATAATGGGGAAAAAAACAACAATATGTCTCCAGTCTAAAACTGTCTATTATTTTAAATTTTTGAATCTATTTTGCATGGTTTCAACTGGAGCTTCATGGTCCAAGACAATTATTTGTGGTTAAAAAATATATTTTTCATGTCTATTGACTATGCATTTCAATCCTTTGAATTGATTTGGGGTATAATTCCTCCACCCAAACACACACACACACACACACATACACGCACGTGTGCGTGTGCGTCTATGGGAACTGGGACCATGAGATTCTCTTCATTCCCAAGATCTTCCCTCCCTGGTAGCAAATGAATATAAAGACAGAAACAAAAGACTAACACAATATTTAGTCACTGAGCTTAACTCTTGCTTCACATGCTTTTGTTATACATGTCTTCTAGAGACTTTGGCGTTTCATTCCTTGAAAAGGCCTTAGCCTAAAAGGGCCAGGATCTCCCATTGCATCCTGGGCCATCTCCAATCATCCTGATGAATATCTGGTCACTGGATTCAGATGGCTCTGGAGGAGAAGTGAGGCTGGTGACCTGCACAGCCCTCCCTCACCCAAAACAAAGTCAAGTGCAAGTCGTGTCATCATTTTCCTGATGTCATGATCCTCTGCAAAAATAAAGGACAAACACAACAAGAACAACTGGTCAGTATAAACTTGGTCATTCTCAAATCACAGCCCAAAGAGGGAAATGGCACTCTTTACACATGCAACTTCAAACTACTTTGGAATATCTCCAGTTTCTTCACCAAGACCAAGAGCCTCTTCTTAAGGTAACTTCATCATATTAGTATCATGTTAGCCTTGATACTCTACTTTCTCACTACCCTTGGCCTCTCTGATTGGAGTGTGGTGCCATGAATGCCAAGTTTCCACTTAAAGAGAGAGCTCAGCTCAAGCATTTCATTTCTCACTTGGCTGTACTACTGTGGGGCTCTTCTGATTGGCTTCTCCCTTGTGTCTCAGCTCTAGGACCTTTTCTTCCAACCCCACCTTTCCCTTACTTTTCACATCCCTTTTGCATGTTGTCTTCCATCTTTAGTGTGTAAATTCCCCAAGAGCAAGGACTGTCTTTCTTTTTTTTTCTGTTTGTATCCTCAGTTTAGCATAGTGCCTGGCATATAATAGGAGCTTAATAAATCTTTATTACTTAATTGATACAACCTTTAGCTGAGATGCTTCTGTGTCTGAATATTCTATGACTATAGGAAACACAATGAGTCATAGATGTTAGTAAGTTATTTAGGACCAATGAATAAGGAAAAGCCAGGAGCTCTAAGTGCAACCCATTTGCACATTAGTTTTTGATGTGGTCCTAATATCTATGCACGAACGCAATAAGCATTAAGATTGTAGGTAATCTAATCAGTATTATGTAGGGCATCCTGAATAAGCAACTGAAATACATTCTATAAAAGGGAAATTATGTTTTCAGAGGGTGGATTCTTAACAGCTAGTATTACTAAATAGTCTTAGGGGCAGGTCTGGCCCAGATTGATACCCTGAGAGTTTAGGTGTGGATGAAATGAAGAGTTTATCAGGTTGGGATGAAATGAAGTATTTCTGGGTTAGTCCTAACTTAGCAAACATATGTGACAAGGTTACATATGGTAGCAATTCCATAGATCTATCAGGTCTCCAGGCCACCTTATATATGTGAAAAATAATCTAGTTATTAGAGCAAGGTGTGGTGGTGTGGTCATCTAACATTCAGCAAGTTGAAAGTGCACTAGTGCCATGTGGGTAGGACCTTTTATGCCCCTAGATGACCAGGAAGTAGGTTTGTATTGAAGGCAACTCAAAATAGGTCATGAGAGCTGATCGTTAAATTTTCAATCTGACCTCAGAAATCAGTGAATGCTACTTATGAGGACTTGTTTACTATTTTTCTGATTGTCTAGAATCAATAAAGTGACAGATAAAAGAAGAAGAATACAGAAGAAACTTTTATGTGTATCCTATGTCCTTTTTTTGGTGATAATAGGTTGTTAAATATTTATTAAAAACCCCACTAGGAAGACTCTTTGACACAGCTCTAGACTATCAGAAAGCTGAAGCAGAGGAGGTAGAGCTTGAGCCTTTTTGTTATCTGAGTTAACCAAGGGAGAGCTAGTCTATTCTAAACTTTTGTTAAAAATTGCTTTATTCCTGCAAATCTTCGAATTTTTTAAAGGAAGCAGCTTTTGTTGTCATTGTGACATGCGAAAGAGTTTGTGGAGATTTTATACTTTAAACTTCTAACTGGATTAAGAAATAATAAATTAAAAAAAGAAACAAATAGAAAATAATTATAATGAAGACTGAATGACTTCTAAAACTCTTGACATCAAAAGCACTTTCATAATCACAGATGATTATTTATACAATGTTTATGCAATCAATACAATTTTTTGAATCGTTAGAATGAGTTTTCCTCAATTATTAATTATATCTAAAACATAGTTGCAGAAAAAAATGAAGGCTAAATTAATCTAATAGTTCTCTAAGGTGTCAGAGTACCTTCATAATCCAGTAAAATGCCTAATTCTCCGGAGGTATATCATTTATTTTATGTTCAACATACCCTCCCACCCCGTTACCCCCATTTGGTTAGCTGTTTGAAGTTCTAGGCATTTTGTTCATTATAATTTTCTCTGTTATAGCTCTATAGGTCAATAGTCCCCATCAATGAGTGTCTTTGTTTTACCCCAGTTCATTCAAAAAGACAGTTTAACCCAACAGGGAAACAAAATAGCAACAGATCATTTCTCTCATAAACCTAGGGGATATTCTTCCATAAACATGTTCATACTCAATGGGAAAATTAATTTCCAATCGTTGGAATTATGAATGGAACATTCACATGAGGGAAGACCCAGTTGACCCACACACTTCCATGGAGTGGCTACTTACTTTTCTGAGGTCTTCTTGCCATTCTTGGCCAGAGTTGTTCCCCACCAAGTGTCTGTTAGGCCTTTATTTCCACTAGTTCCTGCCAGGTGCTCCTTTCTGTTTCAGGTGGTCAATTCCTACTATTTTCTGTTAGCTTGTATGCTAAGCAACAAAATGCTGGGGTTATATCTTTCCCCAAATTTTTAACCATTTCTATGATTCACTGAGGGTGGGAGCTGTGATTTATAAACTTTTCCCCTACACCAGAAAGGCTACCGCTTAGTTTTAGCCTCCTTCTGTACCTTAGTTACAGTTCACAGCTGAAGTTCTATCTGCAGGGCCTGGTGCATCCAAACTCTCCATATGTTGGTGGTTCTGTGATCAGCTAGCTTTGACCAGGCCTAGAGGTTAATAGTATCCTCAGTCAACCTTTTCAAGAATGGGTATAAAAATCTCTAGATTTCTCAACCAAGCTGCTCAACCAATATAGCCATGGTAGTCACTGCAGTCTTCTCAACCAATTGCTTTTTCCTTTTGTTTCCTTTTCTGTCGTCAGCTTGTTTCTTAGGCTATCAGCGTGAAGCTTGTTTCTCCACGGCCAGATTACATTAGAATGTTCAAAAACCTAGATTGGGATTAGATGTAAACTTTGAATTTTTCTTAGAACTGTTGTTGTTTCTCTGTTTAGCATTTAATTATGTTCTTCTTTGAGTTTTTCAGATCAACTCTTTTCTAATTAATTACCAGCAGTATATTTTCCTTTCTTAGGTCTTAAAATATCCTGTGCCTCAGGTAATGCCTTTCAGGTGTCCAGTGTCTCAAACAGTAAAGAGATTAAGAAACACTCCCACAAAGAAACTATTTTAACCTCACCTGTTCCTAATTGCAAATTGCAGCAGCTGTGCTGACTAGAGACTTCTGATAATTTGAAGACCTTTGTACCTCTTCTCCAAAGCTGGGCATCACACTTTCAAAATACCTGCTCTTCTCTCCATTTCTGATTTCTTTAGATAATTTTTTTCGGTTTGAAAATATGACATGATTTTTTTTTGTGGGAAGAAGGCAGCTTTTGTGTATACGCAACAGCTTTTCACTTTGAATTCAGAACAATATTAAGAAGATTGTAATATAATCTGAATGATACAGAGTTAAACATTTCAAACTGCCACAGAATTTAGGGCTGGAAGAAAACTTAGAAATCATCTTGTCAGATAATTTCCTTTTTATAGATGAAGAAAATGAGACCTAGTTTGCTGACAAGACTTGCCAAGTTAACAAAGGTAGCAAATGGCACTACCAGGTATACTAAGCCCAAATCAAGTATATTTGGGGAAAATGATTTTCCTCTTTGTCCTATCTTGGGAAACAGAAGGAGGTCCATAGGTTTGCCTCACATAGCAGGAGAGAAATGAACTCTTCCTGGACGATGACGTCTCCTACTTCCATGAAAACTGACGGAAGGTAACTCGTATCATAGTTATTAACCGGGCAGTCACCAGAGACCATCACATGTAAATCAAACAATTGAAATGAAGCCTCCTCAGGAGCTAGAGTTTCCTTCTGAGATACTGCCCACAGTTTTCAGTGGTACCATAATTGCATCTGTTCTTTCTTCTCTTCCCCCAATATTCCATACTTATGTGCCCAGTAAGAATATGATGCTCCAAAATGCATATCAACAAAATATTCCTTGACGGGGGCAAGGAGAAGACATTTTCCTAGCTGCGACACATTAATTAGTTCCAGAGCATAAGGAACAGAAGAAAATAGGAATATAATTTTTTAATGTTTGCCAACTGAGTCTGGAAAAGGAACTATGCAAAATTCAAAGCTCAAGTAAACTGAGAAAGTGAACTTTGCATTTGCCTTTTTGTGAAGGATATTTTCAAAAGCCATTGAGGATGCTAAGCTGGTTTTTATGACTCTGAACCTCTATTTAGTTCTTTCCAGGCCTTTCTGCCCCAGTTGGTTTCTGAGTAATTTTTCTTTTAGAAAAAAAGAGGCAAATCTTCAGATTACATCTATTTTCTATACTGCTCACAAGAATCTAAAGCCAAAAGGTCTCTCGATGTATACATAATTTTAAGAAAAACCACAACAAACTAAAAGGAGGAAAGTATATCCTATCAGCCAGCTCTTAAAGTAATGACGCAGAGCTGCTTAACCTTTGATGGATTAATTTATAAGATGATACAAAGGTTGTTTTAAAAAACTTTGGAATATTTTATGTTCTTATTCCCAAAGAGTATTATGACCATTTTGTATCATTCGTCAATCAATTAATCAAGTTATTATTAATAGCTAGGATTTGTATAGCACTTTGAGGTTTAGCAAAGCACTTAAATATTATCTCATGTGATACAACAGCCCTTGGAGGTAGGTGATATTTTTAACCCCATTTTGGATGTGAGGAAACTGAAACTAGGAGAAATTGTGACTTGTCTAGGGTTACACAAATAGTAAATATTGGGGGCAAGGTTTCCCTTGTCTCAAGTTCAATATTCTATTATCTATTCACTTGTGGGGAGTTTTCTTACTGTTTTGCCATCTTTCAATTTGATATGCATAGTGTTGCTCTTTTTTTTCCTTTTGTATTATTCTTGGTTTGGGTTAATGAAATTTAGATTATGGGGGGGGGCTACCTTACTTTGTATAACATTTAGCTAAAATTACAAAGTAAGTAATGATAGTAATGATGAATTTCAAGGTCAGGGAATCTTCTCTGAAAATGGTTTTATCCTACCACCTTAATTTCATCATGAAACTGTCAACATTAATACCCTAGTTGATCCTAGAATATTGTCAGAGAAAATCGGTCTATTTCCTAGGAAATCAGAATTCTCTTGGATACATAACTATTCATGAGGCTAAGTCTAGGTCAATGTGATGTGAATAATTTGGAGAGAGGCTGGATTCATCCAAGGCTGTTTCAATGATGGGGTCAATAGTTCTGAAGCCTCTATACGTGGTCCAGCTATTTAGATCAGATACAGCAAATCATATGAGACTGTTCTGCCTGCATGTTTATAGACAAGAAAGGGCTTCTTTATCACAGAATTTCATTTGTCTTTGTCATTTTTAAGCCAATGAATAAGTATCTACCAAATAACTGGATATTAACAAGAATACAAAGAAGGTTATAAGAATATAAGAAATAATAATCACTAGTATTTATACAATGCTTTCAAGTCTCCAAAGTGCTTCCCAAGTATTATCTCACTTTACTATACCAGGTAGCTTGCAAACTAGCTGAGGAGAGGTTTTTTTTTTCTTTTTTTTAAAGGTAACTAACCACATAAGGCAGGATATAACCTGTCAAATAAACAGTATAAACAATGAGTACATCTAGATCCCTATTAGCATAAATAATAAATCCCCTGAAATAATTGCATTTTTTGAATTGATGCTACATATTTTACATGATAAAATTATGTAATTATAATTACAACTTCTAATAGTATGAATCTGAATATATATGACTATTTTAGGGGATTCTTTATTCACACTGTTAGGGACGTAGGTGTATAAGAGAAGTATACAATTTTTTGGCCAAACTCAAAATTATTCCTTAGAGTTTTGTTTTCTGAGAATCAAATACAGCCTCCATCTCTTAATCTTTGATCTTAGGTAGGGGTGAGGTGACTTACATTAGTCTCAGCCCAAATAAAAGGATGCAATGAAGGTTCCTATAGTTTGATTCTCATATTCTTAATATTATACTTGTCACAGGGTTCCCCTGAAGAAAAGTCAAATTTTATTGCTGTTAGATTTCCTTTGATCCTATGAGGTATTTCATATTTTCACTTTCAGAACTTGATAATTCTAAGACCCAGAAACTGAGAAAGAACCTTCACTGCATCCTTTTATTTGGGCTGAGACTAATGTAAGTCACCTCACCTCTACCTAAGATCCAAGATTAAGAGATGGAGGCTACCTTATAAGTCACTTAGTTCCATTACCTTACTTTACAGATAAGGAAACTGAGGCCCTGAGAGGTTAAGTGAGTTGTCCAGGCACACATATAGTAAATGAAAGAACTGGAATTTGAACCCATATTTTCAGTTTCCATCACATTTAATTTCTACTTGACCAATGTAAGGGGAATGAGAATACCATTTGTTAACAAAAGTCTCCCAGGCCCATAAAGGAACCTTAAGTGAAATAGAGTCCAATCACAGATTACAAAGCATTTATTGTCCGAAAAAATGCTTGTAGAGGACAGAAGATCATACAAGGGACCAGAAAGGGAAAGATAGTTCTCAGCTGCTCAAAGGAAGTGGGAAAAGGGTGACATTACATAGTTTCTAGAGGCTTTCAGGTAGAGAAAGGGAAAGTTAAGAGAGAAGACATCTGTAGATAGGATAAGCCAGGGAGTAAGGTGTTAGGAAAGATCCGAGTCTGCAACTGCTGTTCAAGGCTGCTCTAGCTTCTGCAGGCATCTCCAAGTTCAGCTAGGGTTCAATTTGCAAAGGATTATTGGTATGTCAAGTAGCTCTGAACCTCAGAAATCCTAATTGGTTGGTTGTTGTATAACTCCAATATCTTGATCCCCTGTAAAGAAGAGACTCTCCAACATATCTAATAAGTTATCATACTCATTATAGAGCCCATGTCCATATCTTATAGGACATGCACAGTGACTGATGTTTTACTGCAGTAAAACTTCATTTGGTGATAAAGGTCCTTCTATAAAAAAAGAGTGAGTTGAGAAAAGGGCTAACATCCTCACCATTTGAGTCTAGGTTGGCATGAGTTGAAAAAAGGAGGAGGTGATATTGTAGTTAAAGAAATAGGCCAGGGAGACCAGGAACCAAACCTGACTAAGAGGATACATGTCTTGGGCTTGAAAGACAGCTGTCTGGAAAGTAAGGAGGAGATGCTTGGGTTATGGGTTACTACTGCTAGTCTACACACTGCTTGGAAGGGGACAATCCAAGAGAAACGACACAAACATATCTCTTACCTTCCACGCTGTAGAATGAGAAAACTGAGAAACTGTCTGCCTTACCTAAAGGGGAAAAAGAAAGGAAATACTCTACTTATACGTCGGGGGAGGGAATTATTTTCTGAAAATAAATGTATCCCTAGGTCATCTGGACTACTTCTGTCTTTTATAGCCAGTTTGTTTAAGAATTTGTTTGAAGTCCACCTTCTGTGTGTAGGTTTTCCTGATCCCCACATGCTACAAGCCTCCCACCAAATCACCTGATATCAACTATATTTTATATGAACCAATATTTGTATATATTATCTCCAAATAGTGAGCTCCTTGAGAGCAGGGACTTATTATTCCTATCTCTTTTTGTATCCTCCATGCAAAACCAATCTCTCTGAATATATTATGTACTTAACACACACTTGCTAACTTGTCGATTGATTATGTCAAGTTGACCTAGGAGATCACTTCTTTATTAACAGAGGAAAGCTATAATGGGATTGAATTTGCTTTCTCATATATTCTCTCAGTTTAATCATAACTAAACAGGGACAGAGATGATGGCTTTGGAATGAAGCAAATTCATTGTCAAACAAAAGGATCAACCTATCAGTCCTAGAAGCAACTAAGTACGATTATCCATTGGGAAAAAAAGCGCTAACCTACATTGATAGACTGAGTTAAAATAGCCGTGAGTTCCTCGTACCAATGAAATAACAGGTTCAGGCTTTATCCTCTAACTTTCTCAGTAAGTCCCTTGAGGAAAGAACAGTGTGATTATTCAGACTTTATTTGCGACTTTCAACTTAGGTCACAAATAAATGAGCTAGGTCTCTAAGGCATCTAGAAATTCTTGTTCAAGAAAAACATGTACTTATAATCAAAGGTGGAGAAAGCCTGATTAAAATAAATCTGAAATGGAAAAAACCCGAACATGTAGATAATAGCATTTAAAACAGGCCAACCCCTTGAATTTAGAGATAAGAAATTTGCAAGCAGACAGCATGATGTAGAGGGAGAATCACTACACTTGATAGTCAAAAGATAGAGCTTAATCAGAGTTCTATTCACTAGTTTCCATAGCCCTTGATAACCTAGACCCTTGCTCCCAAACTGTCCAATATTCTTATACCTTACAGCTGCCCATGTACTCTCTGATCCAATGTTAGTGGCTACCTTACTATTCCACAAATAAGGTGTTCTATCTTTCATCTCTAGGAATTTTTACTACCTGGCTCTCATTTCTTGAATGTTCTCCCACCTCATCCCTACCTCCAGACCTCCCTGGTTTCTCCTATATTTCAGATAAAATCCTATCTTCTTCTACAGGAAGCCTTTTCCAATCTTTCTTAATTATAGCGCATTCCCTCTATTGAGTATTTCCTCCTTAGCACTTAATAAGTGCCCATTGACCGGAAGATAGATGCTATCTTTATCCTCATTTTATAGTTAAGAAGACTAAGGCAGACAGAAATTAATGTCTTACTTAGGGTCACATTTAATAAATGTCTGAGTCCACTTTGACCTCAAGTCTTTCTGACTACTCTATCTACTGTGCCACCAAGCTGCCTTTACAAACTAGAGTCAGAGATGGGGTCCATAGGCTTCACCACTCCTCCAAAGGATCTATAATATCAAAAAGGCTAGAGTCTGGGCTAGATGAACTGTAGGGTCTCTTCTAGCTTTAGATCTATAGTCCTATGATCACCCAGTCTTCACTTTATAGACTTGGGAAAAAATGTTATTATCAAGTAGGTCATTTAGTTGTTATTTTAATAATTTACAAGAACCCATGTATTTGAAAATGAACAACATTTTGTGTTGCTGGTAAGATTTAAAGGCTACGTGGCATGGCTAACTTTCTTATCTCAGACAGAAAATCTATTCTGAATATAAACAATGGAGTCCACTTTCTCTTCTTTCTCTATCAATTGTCTAGTGTATTTCAGTGAAAGATATTATCCAATGCCCTCTGGTGGGCAAGGCTTGTAACTTAAATCCTCTTCCTCTACTAAACCTGCTAACAAGAAGTACAGGGTCTCAGTTTTGCTACAGCTACCACTCCCTCATTTCTTGTGTAATGCTACCCCTCCTTCTTCAAAACAACTCATACAATTAGACGCAGTCAGCCCTTTTAAGTACATGTGATCAGAAGCCAGAAGTGACAAACAGAAAGGTGTTACTGACCCTTATGATAAAATGATCATAGTTACATTTATGATTTAAAGGGATGTCTGCTTAATGACAACCCAGGGAGATGTCTGTAAGGGACTGATGACTTTGTAGACCTTATCATTCAGTTTCCCACCTCCCCTCCCTGTGATGAATACAATTTTTCTAAGCGACTTAACAGATAAACAACTAGTAGGCTGGATAAAAGTCTTAGCTATTAACCCATGTTTATTCATATTGAAGCAGATAGATGATAGATTTCAAGACTGGACTGATCCTCATTTGCTACAAGTTTCCATAATGATGTGCAATTAGCAAAATTGGCACTCTGTACATAGACCTCTGTGTCTTAATGTTTAAAGTCTGAAGGGAAATTACATGCAGATCATTTGGTCTAGCCCTCTTATTTTATTTTTTAATGTATCATGTATTTTAACATCATTTTCTTTTTAAATTTTGAGTTCCAGAGTCTCTCCCTCCATCCCACTCCTCCCTTATATATACACTGTAAAGAGTAAACAGTATGATGTCAAGTATACAAGTGAAATTATGCAAAACATATTTCCATATTGCAGAAAAAAGCAAGAAAATTGTATTTCAATTTGCACTCAGAGTTCATCAGTTTTCTCTCTGGAGGTGGATAGCATTTTTTCATCCTGAGTCCTCTGGAACTGTCTTGGATCACCGTATTGATTAGAATAGCCAAGTCTTTCACAGTTGATCATCATTACAACATTGATATTATTGTGCCCAATGATCTCTAGGTTCTTTTCACTACAATTTTCGTCAGTTCATATAGATCTTACCCTGTTTTTATGAAACCATTTCCCTCATCATTTCTTATAGCAAAATGGTACTCCATCACAATTATATGCTACAGCTTGTCCAGTCGTTCCTCAAATTCCAGTTCTATAATACTACAAAAAGAGCCACTATAAACATTTTTGTATGTATAGATCCTTTTCCTTTTTTCTTGATCTCTTTGGAATAAAGAACTAGCAGTGGCATTGCTAGGTCAAAGGGTAAGCACAGTTTTATAGCTCTTTGGACATAGTTTCAAATTGTTCTCCAAAATGGTTGGATCCGTTCACTACTCCACCAACAAGCGATCTAGCATTTGTCATTTCTGAAAGGTGTGAGGTATTTTAATACCTCAGAGATGATTTAATTTGCATTCCCTAATCAATAGTGATTTGGAGCATTTTTTTCATATTTTTTCATATAGATAATTTTGATTTCTTCTTTTGAAAACTGTTCATATCCTCTCACTTCTTAGAAATTGAGGAATGGTTCTTTTTTTTAATAAATTTCATTCAGTTCCCTATATAATTTTAAAATGAGGCCATTACCAGAGAAATTTGCTGTAATTTTTTAAAATTACTTCATTGTCTATGGTAACTTTTAGCAAAATGTAGGTTCTTTGGTTATCTCTTAATTAGGTCTATCTTTGCATTTACTTTATCTAAGATCTTGACTGCTACTCTTGCCTTTTTTTACTTCAGCCAGTCCTTTAGTTTAACTCTATGTATCTTTTTTATTTCAAGTGTGTTCTCTGATAAACAATGTTTTACTGGATTCTGGCTTCTAATCCGTTCTGCTGTCTACTTCCATTTTTATCAGGTAACTCATCTGATTCAGTCACAGTTATGATTACTGTGTATTTCCCTTCATCCTACTATCTTCTCTCTCTCTGTCTCTGTCTCTGTCTCTCTCTCTCTCTCTCTCTCTCTCTCTCTCTCTCTCTCTCTCTCTCTCTCTCTCTCTCTCTCTCTCTCTCTCTCCCCTTCCCTCCTTCTCCCATTCTTTCTTCCCACTTTCAGTCCCAAGGTGAACCCTGATCAGTTTCATGGTTGAAAAAAAAAATGCTTGGGGGAGGAGCCAAGATGGCAGAGTAGAAAGACTCACATATGCTAGCTCCGAACCCACAGCCCATAAATTACCTATGGAAAGAACTCCCAATGGGTTCTGGAACAGTGGAAGCCATGCAGCAGTGGAGGGGAGGAGATTTCTGTTCCAGAGAGCCCTGAAAAACCAACCCCAAAGGTCCGTGGTGCCCCTGATGCAGAGCGGAGCCCCTGCCTTGGCCATGTGGCCCCAGAGGAGCGGATCCGAGCAGGTTTCAGGGACGGAATCTCCAGTGGCAGCGAGGGTGCCTCCACCCACATGCGCTACAGGTCAGTGAGACAGCCTTTTGGACTGGTCGAGAGGGGAGAAGGGTATCTTCGTGGTTCGGGCCCCCTTGGGAGAAGCGACAGGGGAGGCAGTGAACAGGGGCTCCCAGAGCAGACAGGAGTTCAGGGCCATTACTGAAGATCTCTGCATAAACCCCCTGAGGGAACTGAGCCTGGTAGGCGGCCCTGTCCCCACCAGAGAACCTGAATTTAATCTTACCCTGAATAGCAGCCCCACCCACCACTGAAAGCCCTGAGGCTTGGGAGCAGCATTTGAATCTCAGACCCCAAAGACTAGCTGGGCAGATCTAGGCAGGGGTGGAGGGGAATCTCAGAAGTCAAGTAACTGGCTGAGAAAATGCCCAGAAAAGGAAAAAAAAATAAGACCATAGAAGGTTACTTTCTTGGTGAACAGATGTTTCCTCCTTTCCTTTCTGTTGAGGAAGAACAATGCTTACCATCAGGGAAAGACATAGAAGTCAAGGCCTCTGTATCCCAAAAGTCTGAAATAGATATCCTATGGGCTCAGGCCATGGAAGGGCTCAAAAAAGATTTTGAAAATCAACTTAGACAGGTGGAGGAAATGAGAAAGATGCAAGAAAAGCATGAAAAATGGGTCAATAGCTTGGTAAAGGAGACCCCAAAAATGCTGAAGAAAGTTACACCTTGAAAAATAGGCTCACTCAATTGGAAAAAGAGGTTCAAAAAGCCAATACGGAGAAGAATGCTTTCAAAAGCAGAATTAGCCAAATGGAAAAAGAGGTTCAAAAGCCCACTGAAGATAATAATTCCCTCAAAATTAGAATGGAATAGATGGAGGCTAATGAATTTATGAGAAACCAAGAAATCACCAAACAAAGCCGAAAGAATGAAAAAATGGAAGAGAATGTGAAATATCTCATAGGAAAAACAACTGACCTGGAAAATAGATCCAGGAGAGATAATTTAAAAATTATGGGACTACCTGAAAGCCATGATCAAAAAAAGAGCCTAGACATCATCCTTCATGAAATTATCAAGGAAAACTGGCCTGAGATTCTAGAACCAGAGGGCAAAATAAGTATTCAAGGAACCCATCGATCACCGCCTGAAAGAGATCCAAAAAGGAAAACTCCTAGGAACATTGTGGCCAAATTCCAGAATTCCCAGGTCAAGGAGAAAATATTGCAAGCAGCTAGAAAGAAACAATTCCAGTATTGTGGAAATACAATCAGGATAACACAAGATCTAGCAGCTTCTACATTATGGGATCAAAGGGCATGGAATAGGATATTCCAGAAGTCAAAAGAACTAGGACTAAAACAAAGAGTCACCTATCCAGCAAAACTGAGTATAATACTTCAGGGGAAAAAATGGTCTTTCAAGGAAATTGATGACTTTCAAGCATTCTTGATGAAAAGACCAGAGCTGAAAAGAAAATTTGACTTTCAGACACAAGAATGAGAAGAAGCATGAAAAAGTAAACAGCAAAGAGAAGTCATAAGGAACCTACCAAAGGTAAACTGTTTACATTCCTACATGGAAAGACAATATTTGTAACTCTTGAAACTATTCAGTGTCTGGGTAGTGGGTGGGATTACACACACATATACACACACACACATGTACATGTGTGTGCACACACATACACACATGCATGCACACACAGAGACAGAGAGCACAGAGTGAATTGAATAGGATGGATTGATATCTTAAAAAAATTAAGGGAAATATGTAAGAGAAATGTATTGGGAGAAGAGAGGATGAAATGGAATGGGGCAAATTATCTCTCACAGAAGAGGCAAGCAGGAGACTTTTTAGTGGAGGGAAAAAGAGGAGAGCTGGGGGAAAAACATGAAGTTTACTCTCATCACATTAGATAAAGGAAGGAATAAAATGCACACTCTTTTTGGTATGAAAGCCTATCTTACAATACTGGAAAAGTGGGGGAGAAGGAGATAAGCAGGGTGGGGGGGGATGATGGAAGGGAGGGCAAAGGGAGAAGGGAGCAATTTGAAGTCAACACTCTTGGGGAGGGATAGGATCAAAAGACAGAATAGAAACAATTTTTGGGTCAGGATAGGATGGAGCGAAATATAGTCTTACACAACATGACTATTATGGAAGTCATTTGCAAAACTACACAGATATGGCCTATATTGAATTGCCTGCCTTCCCAAAGGAAATGGGTGGGGAGGGAGGGATGGGGGAGAATTTGAAACTCAAAGTTTTAGGAACAACTGTTGAGTATTGTTCTTGCTACTAGGAAATAAGAAATACAGGTAATGGGGAATAGAAAGTTATCTGGCCCTACAGGACAAAAGAGAAGATGGGGACAAGGAAAGGGAGGGATGATAGAAGAGAGGGCAGGTTGGTGATAGGGGAAATCAGAATGCTTGGTGTATTGGGGTGGGGGGAGGGGACAAATGGGGAGAAAATTTGGAACCCAAAATTTTGTGAAAATGAATGTAAAAAGTTAAATAAATAAATTTATACTAAAAAAAAATGCTTGTGGCTTTTTCACAGACAAGAACATAGTCCAGTAGGGCACTGACCACATCTCTTCTCACATCATACCACCTTGGAAGAACTGAAAACTTACAACCCCACAGAACTAGCTCTGAAAACAGCAGCACAAAAAACTGAAAGTTTGGGACCCTGCCCCCTCCACTCCAGGAAGAAGAGTCCAACTTAAACATAAAGTTGTCAGGAAAAAAATGGTGAAAAATGAGGAAATATCCCCGCCACCAAAAAAAAGGGAACCTGATCGTAGAAAGTTACTATAATGACAGAGAATGCCAAAACACAAACCCCTAATGTTAAAAATTATTTTTAGATGTAATTGAAATAATTAAAAAAACAACAATTCTAGAAGCAGATTTGGGGCACCATCCTTTTTAAAGAAGAAAATAATGAAAATGAAGAAATTCAAGCTTCTAGAGAGATAACCAAAGGTAACCCAAGGTAAATGGTAGAGGATTAAACTTAGCACTCTTAGCTACTTTTCAAAGCATCCTAGAAATAGATTTGGACTCCACCCTTTTTGAAAGAGAATAATAAAAATGCAGATGGCATAATATCAGAAACGGGATCCTCAAAAGTATTATCATAACATTAAAGCACCATCTTCATTGGCACATGAAGTCCTTTTAAGCTTTAGACTTATCCTACTGCGGCCATCATCACCACCACCACCATCATCATTTTCATCTTCATTATTCACTTACTCAATGGCATATAGGCTATATATAATGTCTTAAAGTTCCCAAGGCACTTCCTTCTTGACAACCCAAGTAATTGTCCCAAGGTTTTAAAACTACCAGCTGTTAAAAGCAATACGCTGCTTCAATATTCTGCCATAATAAGATCATTAATTAAAAAGAAAATTATTCACATGCTATTGTTTTTTAGAGATGATAATGTTGGTTTCAGTTTTCATTATAATCAATAATTTAAATAATGCTGTTTTAAAACACTATATGGCTGTGGAGAATATACTTGGACGATCAAAGTTCTACCAAGTCTACTGTAATAATTAAGGCCCTTGGTATTCTTTATGAACTGATCATTAACAAGAGAAAAGTGTTACCAGCATATATTTGTGTTACATTTGATATTTCGGAAACTAAGCACCCACATTTTGCTTAAAAACTATTTGAGTTCATACATAGTTTCCAATGGTAATTCTTTCTTCAAATTATAAGGTTTCATGCTTTCTTGCTGATTAGTTACCAATCACTCCAAAGTCATATTTTACATTTTCCTTCATCAGTAATCTTTTCCCCTTGTAAGAAGTCCTAAAGCAATTTACTCCAGTCTCTAAAAGGAAATAAAAAGGGAAAAATACCTCACACTCAGTGCTGAAGAGGTAATTAGTAACCTTAGAGAAATAGATGGGAGGGAATATAACTTCTAGGAGTTTAGGCTAGGCTGAGTTTATTCTAGGCTCCCAATTTACCAAGGCATGCCCTCTACTTGCATCCTCAGTTTCATCTCCTTCCACCTGCATAAGAAAACGTATTCCACTGCTCAACTATTTGGACTTTTTCATCTTTACCTGTCTCATCTCTACTTCTTTCACCAGTGCCCACAAATTTGCCTATCAAAACTATTCCTGTTTATTAGGCCCTGCCATCTCCTTGGTAAGTTGTTCATACCTTTCACAACCAAATTCTAGAGGTCATCTTTCCTCGCATTCATTTCTCCTCCCTGTGTAATGTAACACTATTTGACTATCACTCTTTTCTTCAAAGTTACTAAATATTGCTATCACACTTGATCTCTCTCAAACTTTTAACACTAATTACAACCCCTTTTGCCTGCATACTTTCTCCTTCCTTTGTTTCCATGATAACTGTTCTCTAA
This sequence comes from Bettongia penicillata ogilbyi, assembly GCA_023548195.1. Classification (NCBI taxonomy): domain Eukaryota; kingdom Metazoa; phylum Chordata; class Mammalia; order Diprotodontia; family Potoroidae; genus Bettongia; species Bettongia penicillata. Next base: position 933,875 of record JAJHZJ010000011.1, on the reverse strand, counting down.
TGTTTACATTTCTGCCTATATAACCTGGGTTGAATTATTTTCCATCGCGTGACCACTGAGTGTGAACTTCCCTCAGTTGGATGAAGTCACTGGGCTCATTTTCTCTTCCAGAGTCATCAGAATCCAGTGGTAAGACAAAAGATGAGTGGTGATGATATAAAGCATTATAGGAATATTATCTGTCTATCTAACTATCTATCCGTCTGTCTGTCTACTTATCTATCTATATATATATGTGTGTGTGTTTACATATATATACATACACACATAGATTTACTGTTGATTTGTAAAATCCAAAATAATCTGAAAAGTTCAATAAAAAATTTATACAAGCTCCAAAATTTGGTTTGGAATTCAAGGAATCCAATTTTACAGTTATATCGAGGAGGGACCAAACCTTATCCCAATTAGCCAAGTCCCACCCAAGGCCCAAATAAGGGAGAAGTGACCAAGGCAGATTATTAAGGAATTGTATTATGGAAAGTTGCAAAATGGCAAGTGAAACAATAGCAATAATACCATATGCTTTCCTTTTGTGTTAATGGCATGGTCTGATTATAGGAATCAGAAATAGAGGCTGGGGTTGTAATTGAGGGAGAGTGAAAAGGAGGACAGTAAGATCTTGGTTAGTAAATGGAACAACTGCAGCAGCTATGTTTTAAACACTGTCAAAAAAAATCCCAAAACTAAAACAAAAATTCTGAACCTACAGCTCTCATTTGAAAACTTAGACCTGGTCTTTTAAAAAAAAAATTATTTCATTCATTAGAAATTCATATCCTAGACCTAGTTAACATTTCCCCACTGGTTTCATGAATTAAACTAACAATAGCTACTAAAATTTTCTTAAAGGCCATATCTGGAGGCCCATGAATGTATTCACAAGTGATTCTCATATCATTTTCAAATAATTGTTCCATTGGAGTGCTTCAGATGGCCCCAGGCAAAAGTATGGGTGTAATCAGTGCATTCTGATTAAGAAGTGACTTAAAGCGATGTTATTTTTTGCTCTTTTCTTGATTTTTTTCCCAAGTCCTCTTCATTCATACATAATAAATGACTCAGAAGCCTTTTCCTGGAAGTGCAATAGAAAAAGGAAAGTTATTCAAGACTAGGACAGTAAGAAGGACCACCAGGAGTCTCTTGTTCAACCAGTTCTGGAAGACGAAGAGGAAAAGTTGTCAAAATCTACACAGTCCATTTCTTACCTCCTCTACAAGTATTTCCCTGCCAACCTAAAACAAAACTGATTACTACTTATTTTTTCATATGCCTATTTTATTTTCCTAACATAAAATAAAAATTATATCTTACACTCTTCTATGTCTTGCCATGAAAACAAGTAAAATGTCTCAAATAGAAGAGATATTGCCAAAGTCTATATAATTAGGAGTGTTGAGGAACTTCCGCCCAGCATGTGAATATCATTGCATAGTCAAACAGTATCACAGTATGCTGCTCTAGGCCAAGGGCAATGAGAACCATGCACCATGACTATTCCCTATTGGCATCTTTTTTCTTCCATCCTTTGTAAGTCATAATCAAGTGTTGTTAATGGAAAATTCCATGTTCTACTACTTTTCATCTAAACTCTCGTGTACTATAGATATTCATCACTAATATTTCCAGATAGTCACCCAATAATAACAAGTAAAATAGTAAACATTTCCTAAGCACCTACTATGCATCAGGCCCTGTAACAAGTGCTGAGAATACAAATGAGAAAAAACAAAGACAATTCAGCTCTCAAGAAGTTTATGGTCTAGCGGAGAAAGACAACACACTAAAAGAAACAGAAAATCTGAGGAAGGTGAGTCCTTTTTGGCAACACAGAAAAAAAGACCAGACACAATAATCTCACTTCACTGTGTTTGCCACATTGTGAACTTCTATTCTAGGGGTGAGGACATGCGGCTTTGAGGCCACATGTGCCTTCTAGGTCCTTGGGTGCAACATTTTGACTAAGTCCAGGTTTTGTAGAATAAATCCTTTTCTTAAGGGGATTTGTTCTGTGAAGTTTGGATTCAGTCTAAAGATTGCCCTTGAGGACCTAGAAGGCTACATGTGTCCCTTGGGCTACCCATCTTTGTCTGTTCCTACTGTTGTGTTTTCTGTACCATGATCCTATTTAAAAGAGAGGGGTACTTCATCATCTCCTTTGTGGGGCAAGAAGAGTTATTATCGTTGCCCAGTGTTTGGCTTCATCTTGGTAATCTTTTCATTTATGTTGTTTTAGCTGTGTGTGTATGTGTACATATAAATAAATATATGCATACACACACATACACATATATTTTTCTTGCTTCTACTTCATTATTATTACTGTCCCTGTTTTACTTAATTATTTTTCTTCATTACAAAGGAAGATTCATTTCCCCCTCTCACTTTTCTCTCTCCAGCTGTAGCTCAGCCTGGTGTCAACTCCACTGAACAGTACACCTTCTAGTGTCCCAACAAGCCCTTGTCTTCCAGTTTTCTTTTTTGTTTTGTCTTACTCCATTGCACTGTGAGCTCCTTGAGGGTAGGCACTGTCTTTTTCTTTTTGAATTCCCAGCATAGTACCTGCCTTAAATGTTTATTGAATTGAATTGAAATTCTAAATCAGTTCATGCAAATTTTCTTTATCCTCTACCAATACAATGGAGAATTTCATAAATCAGAACATGTAGAAAATTCAACTGAATTTCTTGGTAAAGATTTTAGGTCTCAAGAAAGCAATCAATTTATATAAATCTGAAGGGAACAACAACTGCCATAATAACAGGCTCCTTTCATATTCTTTCTTTTTTAACCCAGGGATTAGTAGTGATAAGATGTGACTACTTTTCACCCACCCAAGTGGAAATAAGAGAAAGCATCATCTTAAATTAAGCTGTTGTTAGCCAGCAGCAAGGAAAATGTCACTGACCCAACTAGTTCTTGTGACACCAACCTAAAATACAAAAGAGGGGATTCATTGTAACCCTTGAAAAAGAGACAAATTGGGCTCTGTATTTGGGTCTTTTATGAAAAAAGAGCAATGAAACAAGTGGCAAAATAAAGAAAGTCAAAACAATCGTATCTAATTGTGAAAAACACATTCAAGTGATGTGACCGAAAAAAATTAAAGTAAAAATAGATTGGGAGAGGGGAGACCCGTATTCTAAATATAGGATATTCCTAAAGTCTTAGTTTAGTTTTAACCTTCAATGAGGAAGAAAACAAGCACTTATTAAGTGCCTACCAAGTGCCAATCATTTGGCTAAACCCTTTACAGATATTATCTCATTCAATCCTCATAAGTTCCTTGGTAGACAGGGTTGTCCAGGATCTCCTATTATTAATCACATGTTACATCTGGAGAAACTGAGGCAGACAGAGGTTAACCGACTCACCTAGAATTACATCTAAGACCAGATTTGAAGTTTAGAAAACCCCAGACAGCACTAAGACTTTTAGGACACCCTAAAAAGCCACTAGAGATGGTTTAAACATAATATTCCATTCAGAAGATCATATATTACATTTCAATTGTTTTAGAAAACTGAGAATTACACAGTGATGTATAAAAACACCAACGTGACAAGTTAAGTGAATTCAATAATACCAACATAGTCCTCCTAACATTGTCATTTAGTTGGTTCAAATTATAGCATTTGGTAAAAATGGTTTTAATTTTGAAGGCAGGTAAAAATACTCTAGGGTGACCTTGCTCAAAGTCTGTCCTTGAAAGGTTTCAATATTTTTGCCATAAAAATAAACTCAGGTCTCTTTGTTTCTTCACAGAACCTGCTTTATGGGAAGGATGTGTGACATGTACACAAAAGGGTTGTGCATTTGTAAATTAACACTAGGATACTAGAGCAGCAAAAGAGAAAAATTACACACTAATAATTTCAAAATGTTCTTAAATAGAGAATTGGTTTGTAGAAGGCTCTCGATTACGGAGTAGAGGCCTCAGTGTGTTTACGTTGGCAGAAATTGGGTAATATTTTGAAAGCATACTTTCATGTCATCTCTTATGAGACAATCTGGTCCAAATCTTATACTGTCTTATTTTAAAGTTGTTCCTGAAAGATAGTTCCAGGGTGTCTGTGACCTCTGAGTCATCCAGATGGAAGCTTGTATCCTGTAAGTCACCCTCAAATTGGAAGCTATTGAAAGCTGTCACTCTAAGACAAGAGATCAGGGACTTATATAAAATTAGTTGTATCCCAGAGGTGTAGAAATAGAAATGACTTGGACAGTAATGACAGCAATAATAGTGATACCCTGTGCTAAACCTTATCCAGGGGGCTATTGATGGAAGGTGCCAAAGAGAAATGACTACAGTGAATCTGATGCTAAAGGGATAGGCAGAGCAGGGGAGATGATGGGTAGCTTTGAAGGGACCATCAGCAGCTCAGATGAGAGAAATCCTAGAATTGATGAGTTTCTTTATTATACCTAATAGAAATTATAATATAATAGATATAATATGAGATATATCTAATATAAAAGTTTAACATAAAATATTAGATAGAGGGCTAGTTTTAGTAAGTAAGATTTGGGTTTTAATTCTGTCTTGGGCACATAAGGCATGGGCAAGGCATTGCAGGCAAGTTTGTTAGACAACAAATTACAGATGAGGGTGGGAGTTTCACATCACTAGTTTTGTATTCCAAAGAAAGCACAGATTTCTTTTTACACAAAAGGGATTCCTTCTACTATGGCATGATTTGGTACATCTTTCTGTGATTTGGGGGCAATTTTTAAGAATCACAATGGTTGAAAATTCCATTAACCTGCAGCCAGTCTGGTGATGAGTCTCTTCTATGGAATGGGCTAGATATACTTAATATATACATAATGGTCAATAGCATAATTGCCAGGCTTATAGATTTCTAAGTTGATAGACTATCAGAGTTTTTGTTCGGCTGGATTTTATAGAAGATGAACTTAAGTTATCTTTAAAATTTTTTCTAAGTTATTACTTAGAATCTTGACTAATAGCCCTTCCAGATTTCCTAGGAAATCTGTAGATTGTTACTGGGAGGGAAGCTCAATACTCCTGGTGACTCAAAGACCCAGGACCACCTTAATGCCATAGTTAGGAACTGGTAAAGAAAGGGTCCTTAAATAGGAGGGCTGTTCTTCAATAATGAATTATTTTATCTGTTTTATTACATAAGTCTTCTGGGAGTAGACTAGTTAAAAAGTCCTCAATATCATCATCATCACTTGGTGAGCTTTTCATACTTTTCCCCAAGTCTATCTTTAGATGTTAGATTATTTTTCTCGTAGTATAGAATTTAATGATCTATCCTATGTTGCATTATCGTAAAATCCTAAGAGGACAGTTATCATCATCAGTATTTATTTTCCCTCCATCAGAAGCAAACTGCAGAGTGCCTTTCAAATCTGAATGGACCATAAGTTGAGATGTTAAATAGCTTCATTTGCCTTCTTTAGAAAAAAGTTTAAAGGAGAGTTTAAATTCATCATCTGTAAAATGAGGCAAGCATTAACAACCTCCCAGGGCTATTGTGAGAATTAATGATGAAAAATCACTACAGAGTATGTTGTTAGCAATGAAGGAATGTGAAGCTGTGAAAAGGATGAGCTGGATTCAGGGGACCAAGGATAAAGATTGGACAGAGCATCTGACCCTCACAGGAGAGCCCTCTGCAGGTGGAGAATCCAATCTACCCAAGATAGGAACAACTTTCCTTTGTCCCTTCAGAAGTTTCTTATTGAACCTTGGAGGGTCAGAGCATTAGAATGAGGCCAAACAAGAGGAAAAGGAGCAGGCATACCCAGCAAAGTTAAAAAAAAAAAACTTCTCACAGTCCAGGCAGTAATAATTTTGTAATCATGGAGCTCACACTACAGATGGTTATTAAAAGTTGAGACATCCTACATACCCAGAGAACCATAGCAATACACAATATATTTAGGATGGCTGGAAAGCCAATGGGAGAGAAAGGAATTACATTGATTTAGCAGATGTGTACTTGCGGCTGAAAATACCCAAAAGAAAATGAAACTTATTTAATCAAAATTAAGAACTATCAACAGAAGGATGAAATGCATTTTAGAAGTGATCTGGCTCAACTAATTAAAATTGATTGCATTGCAATTAATGCAGAGGTATAGGAGGGGCAGGGGATTATTGAGGGTATTCTGTTCATAAATTCCATCAACCTTTCAGGACATTAGCAAGCCAGAGGTGGAGGTCTTGTACTTACAGAGAGGTTACAGAAGAGACAATCAAATAACCTTTTTTATGTGAGAGATTGGTTATAGAACAGGAATCAGGTAAGTCTAACATGTCATTTTCTCATGAGCATGAATTGATGAGACATGTTCAGGTCAAAAGAAATGTGTGTCACTGTATAGCTGTGGCAGAAAAATGACATTTCTTAGGCTTTGCTTCAAAATTTAAAGTGACATACTTTTATTTTCCACAGAGACAGCTGCTTACAATTCCCAGATGAAAACTGGCCCCATCTGGCAAGTCTTAAATGAGGATGCAAATAGATAATAGCCACAGACTACTAAGTACGGCTGGCTAACCAGTAATCAAATTACTAGAGAGCTAAAACTTCATTTATATTGCCAGTGACACATTTGCTCTGTTTTTTAAAATCATGCCCATGATTTGATTTTACAGTAATAGTATCATTTTCACTGTGTCACAGACCTGATTGTCAGTCAGAGAATCTTTATCCCTTAAAGAGCCACAAGATATGAAAATCCTATGTAGGCAGTTTCCTAATGGGCTCACTATATTAAACACAACTGTAATAATTGGAGGTGGCTTTTGTTGTGTCTGATGCTCCATGATGCCATTTGGTGTTTTCTCAGCAGAGACACTGGAGTGGTCAGCCATTTCCTTCTCCAGCTCATTTTGCAGATGAGGAAATGAGGAAAATAGGTTCAACGAACTTGCCCAGGGTCACACAGTTAGGAAATATCTGAGGCCAGATTTGAACTCAGAAAGATGTCTTCAGCCCAGCACTCTATCCATTATGTTGGAGGTGGCTAGAGCCACAGTAAGCAAAAATATGACTGATAGAGACCTCACTCAAATATGGGAGCAAAGCAGATTATTTATATTATTTCCCAAAAATAATAATGATAAGCCCCAGAACTGAGCTTGCCTTTGGGCTCTTTTATGGTTTTTATATTAGGAGCCAAAGTCATTTGAAAACAAAGAGAACAGTCAAAAGTAATAGATCACAGAGTGCTTCAAAATTGCTAAATGCTTTACTGCTATTATCTCATTAGGTCCTAATAATTACCCAGTGAGGCAGGAATTATCATTTGCATTTTATAAATGAAGAAGAGTTTCAGGAAGTTGTGACCAACTGATGCTCACCCAAAGTGTAAAGGAGGAGCATAATTTTGAAGTGTTTTGAACTGCAATCATCCAAATAATATATGGTTGTTGGATGGATACATGGGAAGACCTATGTTTGCCTTCTGTTGGACTGCTACCAGGATTTGAAATTAGGCTACCTATCTGGACAATGACAGAGGAAAACATCAATTCAACAAACACTTATTAAGAGCCTGTAAGGTGCAAGTCACAATATTAGTCTCTGGGGATATATAGAGACAAAAATGATAGAGTCTCAGACCTCAAAGTATATGAGAAACAAGTTTAAAGAGCTTGACCTCATGTGAGGTACTCTCCAACTTCTCTCTGTTATGGCTTTCTTCAGCAACTCCTGCTCCCAAATTCCTTGGGAGCAGAAAGGAGGACCAGGGACTGTGTGAGACACTGCAGAAGGTTTTTTAGGAAGAGACGTTGCCATAAGTGGTATTAGGAGGTGTGGAGATGCAGGATGAGAGAAAATATACCTACAGAATTAAAAAGCCAATCCATGTGATATTCAGCAGCTGAAGTCTAGAGACTGGAAGGCTTTTGAGGGGAGAAAAGAATGGTTTATTACACAAAGTGTATCTTGAGGCAGCACCTGGCACGCTTCGATTTATTTTAAAGATAAGCTCAAATGCCACCTTCAATATGAGATGTTTCCTCATCCTCACAGTTGCTATTAGCTCCTGTCTACTAATTACTACATATTTATTTTGTACATCATTTACATAAACTTTTTTGGACATACTCACATATGTACCAAGAAAGGGATTGTTTTATTTTCTCTTTGTATCATCAGCACTTAATATAGGACCTCGAACACTTAATAAATGTTTATTGATCAAATGATTGAACTTCTCTCTCAGCATTCCTGAGATGGGTCCAGGTCCCAATTTGAATCATTTAGCAGCAAATGCTCTCTAAATAAGTGACTGCAGGAAACGTAGCCACATCAGAGAAATAGAACAGCAGTCAATACATTAAACTTATTATAAAGGCAGCTAATGGGCACAGTGGATAATAGAGCATTGGATCTGAAGTCAGAAAGACTTGGGTTCACATCCTTCCTCAGATACTTATTATTTCTATGACCCTGGACAAGTTCAGTTTCCCCATTTTTAAAATGAGTACAACATTAGCACCTACCTATAGAGTTGTGAGGATACAAAGAGATAGCAATTGTAAACTGCTGAGCAGATTGTCTGGCACATTTTAAGCATTACACAAATGTCAGTGACTGTATTATTATTAATATTGTTTTTTTGGGGGTGATGAAACCATTCACAAATTTTAAAGCCCTATGTAAATGTTACATATTACTATTATTAATTAGTATTTCCTAGTGAAGTTTGCTTAAGGATATTTTTACATTTAGCTGAGGTGTCTAATGAACACAACTACTGGTTAAATACTGGAACTATGGGTTTTCTTCACAGAATTGCTACAAATCTAAGAGAAATGTGCCTTGCTTCAGTTCGATATAGATACAATCTTTCATATATATATGTATATATACATACATAAACATGCATACATATACATATAAACACATGAATATATACATATATATAAATATATATACACAACATACATAACAAAAGTTTTCATTCATTTTTAGCCTTTAATAGCCTGAGATTACACTAAGAATTTTAGGACACTCAGTGTATATATATGAGATAATGTATGTGCATGTATTTGGTTGAAAATTTCTGAAAGTTTCAAGCTGACTGGTTTAGAACCAAATTATTGGGAATGTATGTAACATGATTAATGAATTATTTATAGAATGTATATAAATTTATTAATAATTATTCCTATGATCATTGCAGGGGCTAAAATAAAATGAGAAAAACTCTGAGTAAAGATGGGAAGGGCTAGGTAGCAAATAGAAGTCAAGATTATATTAGCATTAAACCCAAAGACTTCTCAGTCCAGTTTATATTAGGCAAGGTTTAAAAACTCTAGATCTAGTATTTTGTGTTTGGGAGGAGGGGAGGTTGTTGATCATACCCGGATGATGAAAGATTAATAGATTTATTAACTTTGTACAGTTCTGATCAGTAAAAATCTGCCAGTCCACTGAAAATTAGATGTGAATTAAATCTGAATATTTTGGAGCAAGGTCTTGGTTGCTTTGCAATGCTCTCCCCTCAACCCCCACCACCTCAAGACAGAAATAGATCAAATGAAGATATTTTCCCTGTGGGTGAGATCCACATCACTGACTATTATACTTAGAGGGAAAGTGCGCTCATAAGACATTACTAAAAGTCAAGTCATCTGCCATTGTCATAACGCAAATGTTGAATTCGACGAACATTGCTTTATACTGCCGTTTGACAGATTTGGCCACCCTATGTGGTCTGTTCAGCAGGGGGAAGCTGTGAGGCATGCACTGTTGGGTGGCTCAATAGGATGTCAGAAAGTTCTTGTCTATTTGAAAAAGTCTCCCAGAGATGCCTGACTTCAAACATCTGTATCCTGAGTCATTGTGTGACTAATGAGAACAACTTTCTATTTACAAAAATATTGCAAAACACTTAAAATGAAAACGTATCTCTAGCCACCCACAAAATAGTTTTCATAGCAACAGCTCTTCCGTTTTTTAAAAATTTAATCATTTCTAAGACTCACAGAATCTTAGGACAGCAAAGGACTCGGAGCTTATCTCACCCACCTTCCCTTCCTCATTGACCCCATTCAGTCAATTATTCTACAACATTTCTAAAAGTCATCCACCCAGACTTTGCCTGATCGCTCTCTTTAATGAGGGGATCTTACTTCATTGGAGAGTAGATGCATGCAATGTTGACACAGCTCTAATTATTATAAAATTGTTCTATTAGGCTGAAATATGTCTCCCTCTAACCTTCACTCAAAAATCTTAGTCCTGCCCTTGGGAACAAAGGACAGTATGTGTTATCTCTATGTCACAGGATGATCCTTCCAATATCTGAATGCAGGTTATATGGCCATGGCCAACCCCACTTCTGTTTCCCCAGGTGTGACATGATTCCCAGACCTCTCCCCATATTAGGTCATTTTCCTCTGGACACTCTAAATTTTCAAAGGCTATCATGCTGGAGACTTTGTCTGTTGTTTGGGTTGTTTGTTTGTCTATTTTGTTTTGTTTTCTTCCACCAGAGAACAAAAGTAATGGGTTGAAGAGTCAAGGCATTTGGAGGAAGAAAATTCAGTCTTGTTATCAGGAAAAGATAATAAGAATTATCCAAATAACCCAAAATATCCAAAGACAATAAGAATTATCCAAAAAAATAGAATGGGCTGCCCTCAAAGGTAGTGAATTTCTCCTTCAGATGGAAGCCTGAATGGTCACTTGTGTTGGTGTGTTGGCGTGTTGGCGTGTTGGCGTGAGCATTGCTGTTCAGGCAGAGAGCGTACTAGAAAAGGAAATAATCATTTATTAACAGCCTACTAGCATTCCTTAGCAAATATTTGGTCTTCATTTGGACTTCACAACAATCTTGGCAGGTAGATGCTATGATTATCCCCATTTTACAGTTGAGGAAACTGAGGCCAACAAAAGTTAAATGACTTGCCCAGTGTTACACAGCTAGAAGGTATCTGAAGCTCAAATCTTCCTGAATCCATTTCCATGGCTCTAACCATTGTTCTACTTAACTGTCTACAGCTAGACTAGATGGCCACTGAGGTCTCTTTCAAATATAAAATTGTGTGGTTCTGTGATTTCACACATGTCTACAATGTGAAGGGTGCTCTAATTTTCTAAGTGTTAGGTTCTTGTATACAATATAACACTAATACATACATGCATACCCACATACACACTATTCCTAAATCAATAAGAAAACTAAGCCATAGTAATAACATTGAATTTTTCCAAAGAAAGAAGAAATATAATTGCAAATATAGATTGCTAATTCCAATTTAGAAATATGTAGTTATGTTTTCCATCATCTTTCTTAGCTCTGATATGGCACTATTTCCTGTGCTCTGTTTTTAAAACTGTGTTCAATACATATAATGTGGGTTAAGGCCACTAAAAGTGGGTAGGGAGGAAGGTAAAAAAGAAAATCAATTTAAATCAACTTATTTTTGATCTGGGGGGTGAAGGTTGGCAGCTTCTGAATCCACCTGGTGCCTACCATCAATCTGCTAGCAGGTTTTGAGATTCCTTTCTAAGATAATATTGATAGTTGACTTTCTGAGAATAAACTGATAGCCATATTAATTGTTAAGTGTTCCAGGACATCATGGTAACAATTGGTGGCATGTGAAGCAGCAATGGTTAAATAACATAATAAAGGCATTACGTTCTAAAATGAATACAATAACATCAAATTTAAAAAGTGTTGTTAAGTAGAGAAATTAATGTTCTATACTAATTGGCCCATAAAGCCTCTTGATCCTGTAGCTTGGGGAGAAAAATAACCTACACCTTCCAAATCTAACAGAATTCTCTCCTCTAAAATAAGTTTTCTCCTTTACTTTAGATAAAAGAAAAACTGTTTATAATAGTTATATGTGAACTCATTAAATGTAAGTGTATTCTTGGTACAGAAAAAGAAAAAAATAATGAGTCTAGAAAAACACTATATTAAGGAAAAAATAGATAAATATTTTCCATTGATTAGAAATAATAAACTAAATGTTTCTTATGTTTATGTTTATTATCTATGACCAGATAAACTAAATAACAAATTGAAAATATTGTAGAATGTTGTAAAAGAGCAATGCATCATTTCCCCGCTCTAAGCATTAAATATTGTTAAATACCATTTATCATTTACTTATAATTAGAAATCAGCTGATTATTAAAGTCACAGACCAATTTTTTGCATGAATTCAACTTTTTAAAATATGTACATATCAGACACCACCAATAAAATCTATGGGTGATTTGAGGAGTCTTTCTCTTTTATTGCTTCCATTTCTTTTTCTTTTTCCTCCTTGATCTTCCTCTTCTTCCATATCCTTCATCCTTTCTTTAATTAGTCCTTCACCTCATTATTCTTTCTGTTTTTCTCTTTAGACTATTCGTTGCTAGAGGGCAGGGAAAGTCTTTTGCCTTTTCACATATTCCTGGAGTTTAGCAAAGTTCCTGGTACACACAATCAATTTTTATCGACTTTCTGGTCTCTCTAATTCAGCAAAAATGTTGTTACAATTTAGTTAACACTTTAGATGTTTTAGACTCTAACATTGTGCAATAGAAGAGTGTTACATTTGAAATCAGGAAGACCTAAAGCCCAACTTGGCCTCAGCCATTCAGCCTAGACTAAGTACTTAATATCTCTGAGCCTCAGTTTCCCCATTTTCAAAAGAGGAATGGTAGGTCCCATAGGTTTTCTGTGAGGATAAAAGGATATCATATTTGTAGAGTTTTACAATTATTATCTGCATTTATTATCTAATTTATTTATTTCATGATTTTTAATTTATTATTTTATTTATTTAAATGGAAGTTATTAACAATAAGAGATGGTCTACAATAATGAAACCATTTAAACCTCATATTTCTTCTATGAATCCTTTGATCGTGAAGAGGAAGCATTAACAGAATTAGTCAGGACCACTGTATACAGTTCTTCCCAGGAGTCTTAGTATCCTAAGATTTAGAGTTATAAGGAAAATAGATATCATTTAGTCCAATCCTGACCAATTTATATCTGAGAAAACTGAGAGGCCTAGAAGACTGAAGAGACTTATGTGAGGTCACAGTTCCTCAGTGGCAGAGTTGGATTAACAGCCAAATCTTCTGACTCTTAGCCCTCTACTACTTTTATTGCACTTTGGGTAGAAAATATCCTGCCGAAAAGAGAACAATTTACTTCCATTCTAATAGAGATAAAAACCTAGAAAGAGTTCCAGTTGTAGCATACTGTAGGCTAAATATGATGAATATAATATGAATTTCTTTCAAATTCAAAATATAATATGAATTGCTTTTTGTGTAACTTTTTAAAAAATACCTAATCTGATTTTATTATGGAGTTAGCTTCTTATATCTCACTGCATTAGAAAATGATAAATGATCATTTTGTTAATGTATCATTGAGCCATCTACTACATTTTCTTACAAATACAACCAGATTGGGTTAATGTTCTTAATTGTCTCCACAAAGACTGGTAAAATCTCCCGGTGAAACCAACAAAAAGTAGTCATTGTAACACCCAGCATAATATCTTTGTGTTAGATCATTTAGTCATTCAACCAGCTTGACTATCCATACTATGTCCATCTATAATGACAAAGCCTCGAACTCTGGTTAGAGACAACAAGTTTTGTTTTGTTTTGTTTTTAAACCAAGAAGTAATCTTCCTAGGGGGCGGAGCCAAGATGGCGGAGTAGAAGGACGCACATTCACGAGCTCCGAGCCCACAACCCATGGAATTGAGGTAAAAGGAGAGCCCCATAAATTCTGAATCTCTGCAGGGGGTGCACAAACATAGGGGAAGAGATTTCCATTCCACTGAACCCTGGAGAGCCGTCCCCGGGGTCCATCGCACCCTGGAAAACGGACCCAACCCCCACCCCTGGCCGCGACCCAGAGAAGCTGACCTGAGCAGACTTCAGAGAGGAAAGCTCCGGGAGAATCTCCGGCAGCCGGGAAAGTCCCTCTGCCCACAGAAGCTAAAGGTCAGTTAAAAAGAAGCCTGCGCTAGGGGAGGGGAGCGGGCCCCCTCGGGAGGAAGCGGTGGCGGCAGAGACGGGGGCAGGAAGCGGCGGAGGCAGAGGCGTGGGCGGGCGGCTGAGGCGGCAACAGCCCGGGACTCAGGAATCCCCCAGCAGCAGGTAGGATCTTCAATACTGAAGGTCTTTCCAACCTGAGGGAGCCGAGCAGGGGAGACGGCCCTGCCCCCACCCTGCTCTACTGCTGAACGCCTCTGAATAAAACCCCCAAGGGAGCTGAGCACAGCAGGCGGGGCCCCCCACCCCGCCCCCACCCGCTCAGTTCCTGAAAGTTGCTTCAGAAAGCCCCTGAGGGCCCAAGCTAGGAAGCGGCCCTGCCCCCACCCTGCGCCAGAACTAAAGCTTGCCGCGGGAAAGCGCATTTGAATCTCAGAGGCCAAGTACTAGCTGGGCGGATCCAGGCGGAGGTGGAAAGGAATCTCAGAAGTCAAGTAACTGGCTGGGAAAATGCCTAGAAAGGGAAAGAAAAATAAGACTTTAGAGAGTTTTTTCCAACAAATGCAAATGATCCCGACCTTCGGATCTGATGGGGAGGACGAGGACGTATTTTTCCCATCAGGAAAAGATGTGGAGGGTGGGGCCTCAGTACCCCAGACACCCCAGGGTGGTGTTGGGTGGGCTCAGGCCTTGGAAGAGCTTAAAAAGGATTTTGAAAAGCAAGTTAGACAGGTGGAGGAAAGACTGGGAAGAGAAATGACAAAGATGGAAGAAGAGTATGAAAAAAAGGTCAATATCTTGCTAAAGGAGTCCCAAAAAAATGCTGAGGAAATTAACACCTTGAAAAATAGGCTCACTCAATTGGCAAAAGAGGTTCAAAAAGCCAATGAGGAGAAGAATGCATTCAAAAGCAGAATGAGCCAAATGGAAAAAGAGGCTCAAAAGCTCACTGAATTTAATAGTTCTCTCAAAATTAGAATGGAACAGATGGAGTCTAATGACTTTATGAGAAACCAAGAAATCACCAAACAAAACCAAAAGAACGATAAAATGGAAGAGAATGTGAAATATCTCATGGGAAAAACAACTGACCTGGAAAATAGATCAAGGAGAGACAACTTAAAAATTATGGGACTACCTGAAAGCCATGATCAAAAAAAGAGCCTAGACATCGTCTTGCATGAAATTATCAAGGAAAACTGCCCTGACATTCTAGGACCAGAGGGCAAAATAAGTATTGAAAGAATCCATCGATCACCACCTGAAAGAGATCCAAAAAGAGAAACTCCTAGGAACATTGTGGCCAAATTCCAGAACTCCCAGCTCAAGGAAAAAATCTTGCAAGCAGCCAGAAACAAACAATTCCAGTACTGTGGAAATACAATCAGGATAACCCAAGATCTAGCAGCTTCTACATTAAGGGATCGAAGGGCGTGGAATAGGATATTCCAGAAGGCAAAGGAACTAGGACTCAAACCAAGAATCACCTACCCAGCTAAACTGAGTATAATACTTCAAGGGAAAATATGGTCTTTCAATGAAACAGAGGACTTTCAATCATTCTTAATGAAAAGACCAGAGCTGAAAAGAAAATTTGACTTTCAAACACAAGAATGAGAGGAAGCATGCAAAAGTAAACAGCAAGGAGAAGTATTAAGGGACTTACCAGAAATGAACTGTTTGCATTCATACAGGGAAGGACAATATTTCTAACTCTTAAAACTTTTCAGTATCTGGGTGGTTGGTGGGATCACACATACACATGTACACGCATGCACACACATACACACATGCATTCACATGCAGAGACAGAGAGCACAGATTGAACTGAATAGGATGGGACCATACCTTAAAAGAAATTAAGGTAAATGGTGAGAGAGAAATGTAGTGAGAGGAAAGAGGGGGAAATGGAAGGGGGTAACTATATGTCATTTAAGAGGCAAGTAGGAGATGTTTTTAGTGGAGGGAAAAAGAGGAGAGCTGAGGGGAAAAAAACAAACAAACAAACAAACAAAAGTTTACCCTCATCACATTTGACTAAACGAAGGAGTGAAATGCACACTCATTTTGGTATGAAAACCTATCTTACAGTATAAGAAAGCGGGGGAGAAGGAGATATTGGGGGGGGGATGATGGAAGGGAGGGCAAAGGGAGGAGGGAGTAATTGAAAGTCAACACTCGGGGAGGGACAGGATCAAAGAGAAACAATGAGGGGCAGGTTAGGAGGGATGGCAATTCAGTTAGTCTTACACAACACGACTATCAGGAAGGTCATTTGCAAAGCTACACAGATATGGCCTATAAAGAATTGCCTGCCGTACCAAAGGGAATGGATGGGGAGGGAGGGATGGGGAGAATTTGGAACTCAAAGTTTCAGGAACAATTGTTTAGTATTGTTGTTGCAACTAGGAAAGAAGACATACAGTTAATGAGGAATAGAAAGTCATCTGGCCCTACAGGAGAAAAGAGAAGATAGAGACAAGGGAAGGGAGGGATGACAGAAGAGAGGACAGATTGAAGATAGGGAAAATTAGATTGCTTGGGGTATTGGGGTGGGGGGAGGGGAGAAAAGGGGAGAAAATTTGGAACCCAAAAATTTGTGAAAATGAATGTAAAAAGCTAAATTAATAAATAAATAAATAAATTAAAAAAAAAAAAAGAAGTAATCTTCCTAAGAAATTCTGTTAGCCAACACTTAGACAAGTCCTTATGTCACCAGCCTTATTTTTAAAAGAAATCGTCTTACTACCCCTTAATAGCTATTTGTGGATGGCAGTGATAATGATAAAAGGAACCAGGAATATTCTTTTCTTAAATGTTTATTTCCATGCCATCTTGAAACAATGGAGTGACAAAAACCAACAGCGGAACAAATTGTCTCTCTCATAGAATTGTGGTGAGTCTCAATGAGGTAATATATCTAAAACAGTTTGTAAATGTTAGAGCTTTGTTTAGATGTCAGCACACATAGTATTGTGAAGTTTTTAAGGGATATAATCTAGTAGAAGTAATGGTGATGGTATATATAAATGAATGAATTAATAAATGAATAAATAAAATGAACAAATAAAGAGATAATTGTAAGGTTACAATGATACAGAACTTTCAATTTCACAGAGCATTTAGGTCATTAAGATTCTTGAAGTCAGTGTTTTTTCCATTCAACAGATGAGGAAACAGGGACTCAAATAGTTTAAGTAACTTATCTGATGTTCTTAAAATAGTAGCTCTCAGAAGTAGGTTTTAAACCTAGGTCCTTTGAAACCTACTCTCACCTTATCAGCTTTCAGGATCTAATGTGGTACACCTTATACCAATGAATGGTTATCCATGCCATGGTATCTGAGGACAAAGGACCCATTCCTAAATTTTGACCACACCACTTATCATTCTACCACTATAGGTTTTTTGGGGGGCTATTGAATGATTTTCCATCTTCATGGGGGTCATACTTCAAAAAAACTCTTTGAAAAGGTTATTAAATTTTCATGAATTATGACCTTTGTTGTTGGAAGAGGATAGGCCAAAACCCAAAAGCAAGTCTTCTGATAATGAAGAATGCACACTGCCACCTGTGGGAACATCACCTGTAACAAAACAGGTGCTTTAAACTCTTCCTTGGAACTTTCTCACCTAGAATACAATCACTCCAAGGGCAAAGACTCTTATCCAGCTGTGAACATGGCCCACAGTGCCTTTAATTGTAGTCATTACATAATAGGTACTCAAAAATGTTTTAAATCAGTCAATAAATGAACTCTCTTTCATTGACAAGTTTTGTAGTTAATAGAACTTCAATAAATGCTGTCCAATTAAAAGACTATAATTTATATGAGGAAAGCATCTATAAATTCAAAACTGAATGTGTTTGTCCCATCTTTCAGTGAGTGGTCCATATAATAATAATAGTTTGTCAAGATTTGCAAAACTCTATTCAATCATCCCCAAAACCTTGTGACATAGTTGCCATTATTACCCTGTTTTACAGACGAGGAAACAAAGACTGAGAGAGGTTGCCCAGAGTCACACAGCTACAAAGTGTCTAAAGAGACATTTAAACTTAAGTCTTAATGATGCCAATTCTTACCAACTGTACTGTCCAACATTCGCCACTGCTGATCTATCTAAGATTTACATTCATGTTCTATTTAAGATAAAGTGAAAACACAATGGCTTAGAATATTTTTTCAATAAAGTGTTAAATATTTTAGCCTTACCTTAGATATATTTAGTAGTACCACTAAAAAAACCCAAATTTTAACCTAATCTGAATTGTCCTGAAAATCACAAGTAGAAACTTTTAAAGACCAATTGTGCAAACTTACACGAATGCCTTGAGTCTTTAAATACAGTTCTATGGAATTTGATTCTGATACAAGGGATATCCAAGTGGAAACTGCACATTCAGGGATGAAGGATTTCCTGGGGTGTTGAGGAAAATAAGAGAGTTGGAAGAAATAATTGCTTCACTGTAGGAAACAATACAACTAAGGTTGGACTTGAAATCAATCAGTTTTGGGTTATTGTCAATATGCAATGGTGATAGTAGGAAATCTTATGGTGACCAAATGCGCAAGTTCAATTCCTAGACAGCTGCTGGTGTTGGAAGCCTCATTATTACTAACAACTTCCTGACATAGTAGATTGTCAAAATCTTACGCCCAGCCAACATAAGAAAAGAGATAATATTATCAAAAACTTGCATTTGAGTAAAAGTGTTTATGTTGAGCCCTCAGATAAGAACTGAATAATTAATTCATTTTTTGAAGTATTATAAAAATCCAGCCCTAGGCAGGAAGTAAATTTACTTTAGGACCTTTCAATTCTTCTTGGAATATTTTAAATAGAGAAGCTCTACGTAAAATCAAAGAATCATATACCTATGGCACTTCAGAACTCATCTAGTCTAATGCTTTCATTTTGTGGGTGAGAAAACTGAGTTCTACTGAGGCTAAATAACTTATCCAATGTCACAAAGGAGTATGGACGACATATGTCTCCTGAATGAAGATCCAATGGTCTCTCCCTTGTACTGGCTGACAGCTACTAACTGCCTTTTTGCATCTGCTGTCTAGCCCCTAGCAGTTTAGATGCTCCTAGCTCTATTTCCCAAATCCTGCAATTGCACTTGGGCACCTCAGCATATATAATGGTATTTTTTTAAACAACCCAACCTCAGAGTTTCCCAACTTATTCATTTCAGGTGACCTATTTTTATACTGAACCTCAGCCATATATACAAAGATAACTACCCTTCATCTTACCATCATCTACAATGCACCACTTTCATGCTCATGACAATGATCTCTGAAGTACCCTTGTCTAATCACAATCTGTTGTCATTCTACCTCTCCCTCTACCTAACAACTCGAAACCCTATTCACAGTCTTTGCTGAGATCTTCAATCCCTTGTCCCATCAGTTCCTTCAAAGTCCATCTCCCCTACATGATCTACACTTTCCTCCCTTCCCAATCTTACCTTCTCCATGAAACAGTTCAGCTCAACACCATCCTATTTTCCCCATTAGCTTTTCCCCTTATCCTATGACTATGTCTTGTCAAGACTCAGTTTCGTCTAATTCTCACCGGTCAGTACTTTCATTCCTTTTCACTTCTGAAAGAAGTTAAGAGAAAATCAAGAAATCATGTAGATTTCATCCACTACCAGTTTGTTATTGAACCTCAACTGGGCCCACGCTGAAGCAAGGCAGTCTTTGTACATGTCCCTAATTAACTCACTTTCCCATTCAACACAGCAAGCTTTCTGAATCCTTTCATTTCTCCTGAACAAAATCTCCCATGGCTTCCCTTTACCTCTTCAGCTGAGAACTTTGCCTTATATTTATTTTTTAAAATATTTTATTTTTTCTAATTACATGTAAAAACAATTTTAATATTCTTTTTTATTTTAAAAATTTAAAAGGTTTTTTTTCAGGTTTGCCTATAGCTGTTTTGATATTGTTTTCTTCATGTTTTCAGTCTATTTCTTGATTTTTGATTTTTATATTGAAGTTTGACTCTCATAATGAAAATGTTAATTCCAGAGAGAGATCTGATGATCTCTGAGAGTAAAGTGAAGCATATTTTTAAAAAGTATATATTTTGCATACACTCTAGGCTTTTGCTCCTGGATTTATTGGTATTGTCCAGGTCAGACCCCATTTTCAAACATCTTCCCTAAAACATGATATCCAGTTCTCACTCACAGCCATGCCAGTCCTGATGCCAGCTGCTCTTATAACACCTGGATCACTGTGTCCCAGCCTGAGCCATTTACCTCCCCAAGCCCTTGCTCTAATTTCCAAAGTCTGGAAAAGTTCCAATCAAGCACAGCAATTTCTCTTGCTCTTCCTTCATTCATGGATATGCTTATTCAAGATATACCTGACTCTGCCACTAGCCTGACTTCAAGTAATCTTTCTTTCCAAAACAAGCCCAAAATCCATCAGGGAAAAGAAGATAAGAGCCTGGTCAAAAACCTAAGATAAGGACTGTGTTCCCTCAGGCTCAACTAAATGTACTCAACAGTAGATTCATGGAGCAAATATACCTCCGTCTACTGAAGATCTGAAATGTGGCTGAGAATTTGAACCTTACTGTACAAACAAGTCAAGACCTGGTTTGAGAACCAGAGAATGAAGTCAAAGAGATGGCAGAAAGACACCATGTGGTCAAAGAATGGCAACAGTATGAGGATGGTTCAGAAGGGATCAGCTATTGGGGAGTAATTACTCTCCACTTCACCAGGACCATATGATGAATCCTTCTATAAACCTTCTAGTATGGAGTGCCCAGACTTGGAATAAGCAGTTCCAAAACAGTGGAAAGCATGCCTATCAGCACCAGATGTTTGAGCACCTCTACATTTGGAAATAATACTAGTGAGGGCCGTTCCCTGAAACCACAGACTATGAGTTTTAATGTCTCCACACCATGGAATATCTCCCAGACTACTTCATGAACATGCAGCTGACCAACAGCAATTCAGAAAAGGACTGTGGTTATCAACAGCCAGCGATGCTCAAACATAATTCTTAGATCCCAGTTGGGTACGTATGTTACAGTCATAATCTAGGGAGTTAATTTTCCCTCCCAGAAAAAAGTACTCTTTCCAGGGCTCTTTATCACTTTCTTTACCTGCCTTTTTAGTATTACTGTTATGTGACCATTGTGGTTGGTTGCTTTTATGAGTGAAGGCATATCTTATGTGGAGTGGGCATGATCCTCTTTAGATTTTGCTGGTTGGCTCCTAGTTTAGGCACTATTGGACTAGATATAGAAAGACCCTTATCTTTAGAAGCCTGATCTAAACAGCAGGATGAAAGCCAGTATCAGCTGAAGAAAAAATGAAAAAACATAATGCAAAAAGTCAGGTTGGTGGGATTTGATGCCTTTCTGTTTTAAAGTAGGGTTTTTGGTAAAACTATGGTTAGGATAGTTAAAGCTAACTGAATGTTTATCCTTAATATACTATTTTAATGAAAATAGATACAAGTTCATGCTTGTGCCTTCCCTCTGAGATTATCCCCCCAATTTATCCCTGTGGATGTTTTATTTGAACATGTTTGCATGTTCTTCCATTAGATGGTGAGCTCATTTGAGAACAGATGTGACCCAGAAGAGAGTATAGGCAATGGATTTGCCAAACAGTGCCCTGTCCTGTACCCAGGGCTAACCTGGTGAATGTGTAATTTTCTAACCTACTGCTAGATTCCCATACCTGGCTTGAGAGCATCTGAAGCTGTTACTAGTGCCACTACCATTTCCCACCATGAAGTTGCATCCACATGGCCTCCATGTCAATCTCAAACCACATGTCATAGATCTGTTCCTCTATCCTCTTTATCCTCGTGGGTTTGAAGAATGCCTCACTCTTACATTTTGTTGACTTTACTACTCCAGAATTGTTTATTCCTAAGGAAGGGAATATTGGGAGAATCCAGCTATAATGCATCCTCTACTCCACCATCTTGGCTCTGCCCCTAGAAGTCCTGAAACTTCCTTTCTCTCATTTCCTTTATGTTTCTTGCTTTTAACTTTTTCCCTAACATGGCTAATATGGACATAAGTTTTCATGCATAACTAATATCATACTGTTTGTCTTGTCAATGGTAGGAGAGGAGTGAGAGGGAAAGAAAATTTGATTCAAATCTAATTTTTTTAATTTGAAAAATAATGTTAAAATGAATACATTAAGTAATTAAAAGGAAACCATTGCTTCAGGATCTACAAATGATTAAGTGAGCTTAGAGGTCAGTCATACAACAACATAACAATATCCAATCTTTGCTGGAATATTTTCAATGTAAACTATTCTTTATCTATGAGGAACTAATTTGACTTTTGGACAGTTGCATTTATTAAAAATCTCTTCCTTATATTAAGTCAAAATCTGATACTTCCATGTAAGAATTAACACACACAATGGCCATAACATGTTAAGATTAATAATACATATGTTGTTTTCCTTATAAAAATGAGCCCAAAATTGTTTAGAATTTTTTTTCTTACCACATTCAGTTAAGTTGTACCCTTGAGACGTGTAGTATATGGAATGTTTTGTGAGAAGTTCTCACCTCGTTAAGGTACTACCAGGGTATGGTATCTTATCATTTGCTTTGAATTGAGTAGAGTAATTGTCTAGGTTGATATCCATCATTGTATGCACACACACACACACACACACACACACACACACACCAGTTTAAATATTTGCCTTCCTCAGAAAATCTGCTATGCAGTTTGGAAAAGTATGAAATCTCAAAACTTGGATGACTCTTCAGTGAATTGAAGAGTTTCTTCATTTTCCTTAGTCAATGCGTGTCCCAGTGCCTCATAAGGAGTCACAGGAAAAGTTTATATGGCACAGTTCATAATCAAATTCAGTAATTAACATTCTTCCAAATTTCCAAATACATAATGCTGCAATTGAACAAAACAATACCATTTTACAAAGGCTTAATATAGTACTGTCTGTCTTGGTACTTGGAAAATGCAGTCTTCAATACAAAAAGAATATTTAAAAGGAAAAGGAAAACTAGAAGCAAACCTCTCTTTATTCTCTAATTTCTTCCTTTTGGGATTAAGGACCTAAGGTTTTCTGGAAGTCACCCTCAACCTTCAGGTGAGATACCAAACTAGCTTGACTTTCTACTTGCACGTGCACAGTATCCACTGGCTCCAAAAGGCTGAAGTCTCCTCCCTTTCCATCTCCCACTGTAGGGTTCCTCTTTCCTGAACATAGTGGGATGCCAAGTGCTGGAAGAATACTGAAACTGTGTTCAAGGGAGGTCTCCTCACTACCTTGACGACATTTTTTCACTTCACAGCAGCATCATATGAAGAGTCCAGCAAGACGAATTACCTCCAAGACAGACGGCACTCATACCTTTGTCCCTAGAGCATCAGCCAGGTGAAATTGATTGTACTGAAACTAATCACACTAAAACAAAGTGGCTTACTTAGGGAATTAGCCTCCTGTGGATTACCTGGAGTGGTGAACAGGAATTCCATACACGGGGATTGCTGCTGAGATGCAGAATTTGAATGTCTTTTATTTTTATCAGTCATTGATTAGAATCAGCTTTTGTATGTGAAATTAGATTGGAAGGCCCTTTAGTGAGAAAGAGGGGAAGGTAGGAAGGAAGTCAGTTTGAGTATTGTACCTAAAAAGTATTTCCTATGACAGATACTGTGCTAAGAACTCTACAATTATTAACTCACTTAAACCTAACAATAATAAAGGCAGGTAGGTATTATTGTTATCCTTATTTTAGAGATGGGGAAACTGAGGCAACTAGAGGTTGTGACTTGCTTAGATTCACACACCTAGTAAATGTCTAAGACTGAACTTGAAATCAGATCTTTCTCACTCCAGGTTCAGCACTCTACTCACTTACCGGCTAATAGGAACTATATGCTTGCCTAGATGAGCTTGAGTTTGGACATCCAGTCCCTGACTACCTCTTCTATTGGGGTTTCAAACCCCAATACTAGGTCATAGGAAATGGCCATTTCCAGCCTTCATGGCTATCTTGTAAGTTCAGGTATCCCCAATGATGACTGGTTTTCAGGAGTTGATATCCATAGTAACTTCTTAGAAAAAAATGTTACCACACCCATAACTAATATGCCACTCAAAGAACAAAAGAGCCATGCCTAGATAGTCAGAAGATTTGTATTATCTAAATTGTTCAAAAAATACAGACCTGAGATGAATATGAACTACCTGTACTATAGTCCTAAAAAGTTGCTTTTACTATCTTGTAGCATAGGAGGTGATCAACGATTACTTCATGTTTTACATAATTTCTGATAATTGCTTGTGAGACTGTTTTAAGCATTTTTGAGGCAATAGAAAATAAATAGCCAGTTTATGCTTGATATATATTTAATTCATTGAATTTCTTAGACTCAAGCTTTATGTGAACTTTAATAAATTTTTCTCATTGTGAGCTAGGGTGATTGCAAATGATAAGTGGAGGACACTGAACGTGGATGGGAAAATAATGCCATCTGTATTTCAATGTAATTGATTTCCTTTGAAATGGGAAGGATTTTATTTTATGCATCTAAAAAGATTCTTTTGATAAGGGACCCGTAGTCTTCACCAGGCTGTCAAAGGATTTTATAAGACACAAAATAATTAAAAGTCCCTAACTGAGAATGAAAAAAAAAAGTCTGAATCTCCTTTCTTTGGTGTCAGGTTTCCCCCAGGACAGAACAGTCTAAATAAATCCAGGGCAGGAGTCCCTTTGTGGGTGACATCTAAATTGTCAAAAAGATTATTTGTACTTTAAAATTGTCCATTTGTCAGAGTATTCACATTGGAACAATTATCTAGGGGTTATGCTTAAAATGATCTAGGATTATAACAGAATCAATGTGGCACAGTGGACAGAGGTTCAGGCTTGCCTTGGAGTCAGGAAGACCTCAGCTCATATACTGTCATGCACATGTCATTTTCTGTAGCTATGGGCAAGTCACTTAGCCTCTTGATATCCACCAGTGATCCCCTAAGGTTGTAATTGACTGGTAGATTGTCCTTATAGACCAGAGTCCTTTTCACAACTTCCTATAAGATAAACTTTCTAAAAAGGATCAAAAGATTTATATAAAACACAGAGGAAAGTGTTAAAAATGTTAGATGTCTACTGTAATCTCTATTTTGGGAGAACAGCTGACATAAAAGAAGATGGGTTCTTTTGGGGTTTCTATTGGTCAACCACAGTTCTTTCTCTAATCCTAAGAATGAAACGTTTATATAATTGCAGTCTCTATCTTGACTTGTCCATAAAGTAAGCATTTCTTTTCCATAGAAACAGAATCAATAAAGCCATAAAACTTGTTTACGAGGTTGATCCACTACAATCCTGCCATGATAAAGGCCTAGTTGTACACCATATTTCCAATTAAGGTTTACTCTGTTGCATGTACACAATGAAGATGGATGAAGTTCAACTAACAATACAGGGAAGAGAAAAAGTCCCACTGCAGATCTCCAATTTCATTCTGTAGTATTACATTATGTTCAGATAAGTTGTAGACGTACTCAAAGTAATAGCCCCTTACTTGAGGTTATATCTTTCATATCCTACTTTTAATTGAAGAAAATGTAATTCAGAGTCATAACTCCAGTTGTAAATTGTTCTTCTGGGACAGTCATTTATTCACATTTAGTTTGTTTTTAAACATTTGAGATAAAAAATCAACCCTGTGCATAACTGAAGAGGTTTCCCCTCTCTTCTTCTCCCTCTTTTCTCATTTTCTATTTATTTCTCTGCATCTCTACCTCTCTGCCTCTTATCTGTCTCTTTCTCTCTGAACTTCTTACCTTTATAACCCTTTTTCTTGGCTTTTGTGTACAATGATTAACTTTCTTTGCTCATTTTGCCATATGTAAGCCAACAACTTTTCCCATATCTTAAATTGGTTTTCAGAATTCATTTTCTGAAAAGCATGACCACAAGCATATGTCACAATCACAAGCAAGTGTATATGCATGTATATACATATTTAGTCATGTATTTACAGATCGAAAATCATATAAAATGTATAAATTAAAAAGTAAGAGGAAAGTATCTAACTTTTCATGCAGGAGAAGGGAGGATATCATCCTGATATATCAGTTAATAGCATCATATAAACATTTATTTTTTTGGTCACTAGTTGGAATATAGATCACCTAATTTTTTTCTGAAATTTCTCTTAGATGCTCTCTGATACCTAGGATGAGACAAAAAGGAAATTAATCCATGATTACTTTATTAATCTATGATGAGCAAAACAAAGCATTAGGTGGTAGAGAGAAAAGAAAAAACAAATCTGTCTCATACCTCAAGTTACAATCTCCTGCAGAGAAATAACACATAAATCAAGATGAAATGTGTTTGTATCAAGAATAAGTACTAAATAATTTTGAAATGAGGCTGTTAACAGGTGGAATCAAGAAAGGACTAGTGTAGGAAGTATACAAGAGGTATTTTTATGTGTTTCCTAACAAAATTAAGTCTTAAACACAGGAATCATTATAAGACTTGAACTCTTTTTGCCAGTGCCAATGGATTTCAAAGTTAGTCAAATCCAAGTGATACATACTTGGTGAATACCTGATTCCCACAAGGTCTTATGCTAAATGCTGAGGAGGATATAAAAATATTAGTTAACATTTTTTTCTGTCCATAAGAAGTCTACAACTTGGTAATGAAAAAAATGAGTAGGCATGAAAAGGTAAAGTATAATATGGTAATAGGTGAATAGCAGAGTATCAATACATATAGATTGATTAACTGATTTAATGAATCCAAGGATAAGCATATTCCCTCTATCAGTGGAGATCAAAACCCCTCCATATTTATTCATCCAATGCTATTCTTATAAATATCTTTTTTATATCTTCCCCTGGGATTGAATACATATATGTATGTGTGTATAGACACATGTATACATGTGCATACAAGGCAATAAAATGAAGACCCTCCTCTAAATATTTAAATATTTCCTAGATTGCAGTGCATCACTTGTGTTGAACATGTGCTACTATTGCTCTCTCACTAGATTTCTTTTCCAGTTGCTTATTCAATGTCATCATCATCATCATTTTAATGTCCCATTCCAATAATTTCATTGGCATAAGGTACTCCTAAGTAAGGAAACCTCCTCTAAAAATGCAGGTAAGTACCTTCTCTACAAATTGTAGTCTCAAAAATTTGTCTGAAGGTCCTGAGAGTTACCATGAATTGCCTGGAATCACAGAGACAACATATTTTATAGAGGGTTTGAACCCCATTTTCCATAACTTAGTAAGCCAGCTATGCATCTATGCAGATAAATCACCTCATATTCAAATTCTCTAATAATGTATTTTATGCAATTTTCCTCTTGAAATAATAGTAATAAGCTACAGTTTATTTATAACCATCATTCAATTGTACCTTAGGTGACCTGCAATTATTTTTTTTTCTTTTTCTTTACAATTAGAGCCATTTGAAAGGTGCCGAGTTGTCAGTAATTTTTCCTCTTCAAATTATCCTGATTATAATTATCTGGGCACAATCTATATCATCTAGTAAAATATAAACAATATTAAATAACAGATTTTTTTTCCTGTGATAAGTGACTTCCATTTTCAATGTAAAAATGCTTTAATGGTGTTTGTTGAGTGTCATAAAAACTATAAATATGTAGTACCATATTTCAAATTATATTACAAAATAGTGATTATCAAAAAAATTTGAGAACTTTTTAATAAATGGAGATGTTGATCAGTGGAACAAATTACTAATGTTTGATAAATCAAAAGATTCCATTTATTGGGGCAAGAATTCATTATTTGAAAGAAATGAATGTGAAAACTGGAAAAGTCTGGGGAAAAGTAGGTGAAGAACATCTCACATAATTTACCAAGATGAATTCCACATAAGTACATGAATTGAACATTAAGGGAGTTATGAAATTACTTTTCATATTTATGTAGAAGGGAAGAGTCCATCACCAAACAAAATAGAACAGATCACAGAAGGTAAAATGGACAATTTTTATTACAAGGTTTTGTACAAATAATACCAATGTACCTAAAATTGTAAAATAAACAGATAACTGAAAAACATCTTGGTAGCAAGTTTCTCTAAGTTCTCATTCTAGATGATAGCAAGCAGATTTGCATTATAAAGAGTCATTCCCAAGTGAAAAAAAATGGTCAACGAATATTAATAAGTAATTTTAGAAGAAGAAATCCAAAGTATTGTCACCTGAAAAAAAAAATACTCCCAATCGCTAACAATTAGAAAAAATGCAAAATTAAACAATTTTGAAGTTCTACCTCACAACCATCAGATTATCAGAGTTGACCAAAATGTAAAATAATAAATATTAGAGCAGCCATGGGAAAGTAAGTACATAAATGTATTGCTGATGGAACTGTGAACTGGTACAGCCTTTCTGGAAAGCAGGTTAGAAGTATGCCCAAAAAGGTTACTTAACTGATCAAACCCTTTGCCTTATCAGTACCATTACTAGGTTTACACTCCAAAGAGATACATAAAAAAAGACAAAGAACCATGCCGATTTATGTATTTATTTACTTATTTATAACAACTCTTTGTGTGGTGGCAAAGTACTGGAAACTAAAGGGGTGCCCATTAATTAAGGAAAGGCTGAACATATTATAGCATATTAATATGATAAAACACTATTGTGCTATAAAAAATTTTCAAAGACGATTGTTCCAAGGAAACTTGGGGAGGCTTGAATGAACTGATGCAGAGTGAAGTGTTTATAACAAGTGCAATATTTATATACTATAAAACCATACAACTTTGAAAAACTTCAGTATTATTATCAATGCAATGACTAACTGCATTTCTAAAGGATTTAGGATGAGACATGCTACTCACTCATGATAGAGAGGTGATGGCATCAGGTAAATTTTGAGATGTTTGTTTTTTTACATATATAACCAATGAAGAAATTAATTTTATTTGACTACTCATATTTGTTATAAGGGTTTTGCTTTTCTTTCTTTTTTTCAGTGATGTAGGTGAGTAAAAAGATAGACTTACATTAATTGAAAAAATATTAAAAAGAAAAAAACTCTCCCTGAAGGAAACTGATTATGAAGAATTCAGAGAATGGGAAAAGTTAGAAAGTGATACACAAGAAATGGTAGAATCCAGAAAAAAAAATGTATACACAACTAAAATGATGTAACAGTAAGAAAAAAAAACCTTAAATTCTATGTAGTTATTATGAAACTTAGCTCCTTAAATTAAATGAGAAAATATCCCTCCCTCTCTCCTTTGATTGGGTAGGGAGCTATCAATATGAAATATACCATATACTACCAATCTTAACTGGTATGACAGATAATTTTGCTGTATTTTTTCTTTCTTTTGAAATTATGTTTAGAAAAGATGACTCAGTGGATAGGAAAGATAAGAAGTATAAATTCAAAAACAAATTATTGAATTGTTTTGCTATGGAGTATCAATAATTATCTATAGATTTCAAAATTCATTAAGGCTTCAAAAGTTATATGTAGTCTTGTACATTATAGTAATTCATCCTTTTATTCAGTCATTTGTTCATTTAAGAAATGTTTATATTTATATGTATATTTATTTGCATATATGAATGTGCTTATGTACATACATATATAGTGTATGTATGTGTATATATATATATGGAGAAAGATATATATATAGAGAAAAAAATCTATTAAGTTTGAGGGCCTGTCTTATTTTTTTTTAATTAATTTATTTGTTTTCAGTTTTCAACAGTCACTTCCTGAAGTCTTAAATTCTCTCCCCCTCCCTCTCCAAGATGGCATGTAATCTTATGCAGTTTCTACACATACATTCTTATTAAACACATTTTCACATTAGTCATGTTGTATAGAAGAATTAAAATGAATGGAAGAAACCATTAGAAAAAACAAAACAAAACAAAACACAAGAGAAAATAATCTGCTTCATTCGGTGTTCCCATTCCATAGTTCTTCCTCTGAATGTAGATGACATTTTGCCTCAAGAGTCCATTGGGAATATTTTATGACATTGCATTGCTGCGAAAGGCTAAGTCTATCAGAAACAGTCCTCGTATACTGTGGTTGTTACTGTGCATGTTCTCCTGGTCCTGCTCCTTTCACTCAGCATCAGTTCATATAAGTCTTTCCAGGCTTCTCTGAAGTCCTCCTGTTCATCATTTCTTATAACACAATAGTATTCCATTGCATTCAAACACTATAACTTGTTCAGTCATTCCCCAATTGATGGGCATCCCTCGATTTCCAAATCAAGATAGACACTATAAAATATAATACTAGGCCATATTTCTCCTGCTTACTCTCACATATTGACCTTTATCAGTTTCTTCCCTTCTTTCATCTTTTTACTCCTTTTGTCAGCTTTCATTCTCAGTCCTCTACTGCTCATGCGTATTAGGGTGTTATCATACACAATCTTTCTGTCTGATTTTGCTTATGATCTTTGGAAAATAATAAGATGATTTGGCCATTTCACTCCATGCCCCCTGTCATCACCAGACTATTAACTCTGCCTTTTTCTCCCAGGAAGTAAGCACAGTCAGGGGGCTCTTACAAGCTGAGCAGACTTCAAGGCAATTAGAATATGTTGAAAATTGATGGGCTGTCAGTAGTGAATGGCATTTTGCACTCACTACCAACACAGCTGGTAGTAGTGTATACTCCTTCATGGCCTTAACAGGGAACATTTTTCAGTGTTGATGGCAGTAACAGGCTGAATCCATGAGTGATGATGGCTTCATCTACATTCTGTGCTTTGTATACACATACTAATGGCATTTCATGGCCCAAGGCAAGAAAAGACATGAGAGATGTCCTTTCTATTGATCTGACCTCCAGCACTGCTAAGACTGGCAACACAATGGCTCGATAAAACATTGTTGCAATCAGAAAGAAAAGAAAATCTTTTGAATAAGAATTTTTTCTAACACATTTAGATGAGTGGCAGAGGGAAAGGGGTAAAGCCACTGAAAGTAAAGGATGTGAGGAATATGCTCTCAATTTGAAAAGTAGGACATGGAGATTTTTCTTTTAAATCACCAACATATGGAACAGCATAACCAACGTATCAGTTTCATTTATCATTTTGACCAATAATAAATATCAAAGAATTGAAAGAGCTTCTCAATTTGGCCCTCCATTATTGTTATTAAACAGTAAGAATAAAATTATCTGAGTGAAGTGGGAAAAGTGGATGTCACTACTCATCCAGAATATTTGTACTTACTTGATTATTTAAGAAGCATATAAATGAGAGACCATGTGATTCAGAGGAGTTGCTACTATAAAAGGGAAAACCTGGGTATAGGAAAACATCTGATACACACTGGCCATGGAACTATGAATAAGACACTTAAAATTTCAGTGCCCCAAGTAACTTTCTGAGACGATGAGGTTTTAAAGCAGTGGCTTATTGTATTGGTGGAGCAAATTTCCTCACTGGATGTTTCTTACACCAGAAGTGTCAAAAGCTAAGCTATGACACTCCTGAGTGCTGGGGAACCAGATTACAATGTAATTGGGAAAAATTAACAAAAGAAATAAAAGTACAATAAAACACAATATTTATATGTGGTTTTCTAAGTCAATATGTTTCCATGGGTATCATTGCCTCCAGTTTGCTGGCTCCATTTCTATTTTACTTGAATGCAATTGGCATTCACTAGTGGAAGCTCAAATCTGGACATCAGTCTCCACCCTGAAAGGTTTGACATAAGACAAGGGTTAGGAATAACTATCACTACAAGGTACATTTCCTCCTGATGGCAAAAGAAAGCAAGGAAAGCCTCACTCATCATTCTGGGTAAACCCTGTGAGACTAGCTTAAGGAAGGATGCAAGTGAGACACACAGAACAGGCAGAGATAAAGGGGATGAGAGCTGCAGCATTTGAGGGAATGTCCAGATCTGTGAGATCACAGATCTATTTCAAAATCTTAGTACAAAAAAACTAAAATACTAAAGAGTAAAATTCAAACAAAAACACCTTAGTTTTCTGACTTGCTCACTCCACTTTGCTCTCGGTGGCAAGTCTAGATTTTCATTGAATGACCCTTTATGTAACTAGAAGGTGTTGGAGATCAAATTTGAAATCATGTTTTACTGACTGTAGACCTGTTGTGCTATCAACTGTGGATCTAATAGAAAAGCAAGAATGGACCAATGACTTCAAAGCTTGTGTTCCTCAGTTGTGTGTTATTCTGAACACATGGATTTTCTTCATTTTCCCTGCCAGGAAATTTGTCTGATTCTCTCCAAAAATTTGTCTGATTCTCTCTAAAAAAATGCCGACTGCCTAGGTAAAGGGTGTGACCCTAGATTAGCCATTGTCTTTGAGGGACTAGTAAATGGAAATGCTGTCAGTAGTGATTCAAGAAAAATATATGGTAAGTACAAGAAGTGTATTACTCCACAACAGGGTACTCCAAGCATCCCAAGAGAATTAGTGTGCAACTGATAGGGTCCATTCAACGAACATCTAGACTTGCCACTGTGAGAGCAAACTGGAGTGAGCAAGTCAGCTCAGACAGTGAGCAGGTATCTGTCCATATGCAATGCAAGGGCCACTCCACACACCCAGAGGCACATAGATATAGTATAATATATTATGTATAATATATATTATAGATATTGTCCTATTTCTGCTTTCTTTATATAACTACATCTCTTTCCATATTTCTTACTATTCCCCTCACCTGTATTTTAATAGCATTATAGGCAATAGTCAGTAAATATTTATGAATCATCTATTATGTGCCAGGCACTGTGCTAAGCACTAGAGATGCAAATGCAATAAAGAAAGACAATCCCTTACCTCAAGAATTATATAGTCATTTAAAAATAATATTTTATTTTTCTCCAATTAGATTTAAAAACAAATTTTAACTTTATTTTAAAGTTTTGAGTACCAAATTCCATCCTTTCCCCCTACATGAGACAGTAAACAATCTCGTATAGGTGATACATGTGCAATCTATATTAGTCATTTTGTGGAAGAAAACTTGAAAGTATCTTATTCCTGGAAATTTTTCTCCTCCCAATTTAGTCCATTAGCTTTTTGCCTGCCCCATCAATCTACTAAAACCTCCAATTCTTTTTCAGAACCAATTCTCTCTATCCATACCTATTCTCTTATTTTTGTGGAACTATTTTTTTTCTATAACCAAGTGCCAGATTTTATAGTTATTGCTACTGAATTTCATCTTATTAGATATATTCTAGCCTGTCAAAATCCTTATGGATCTTGACTGTTATTCAGTATGTTTGACATCCCTCCCAAATTTTTCTATCAGGAAATTTGGTGAGCACAACACTTATACTTTTATCCAGTCATTGACAAAAATTATTAAATAGCCCAGGACCTGGGGTACTCTACCTTCTGTCATGTTGATATTGAACAATAAACAACTGCTCTTCAAATCTGACCATCTGATCAAGTCTGCATATGACTGCTTTATCATCTTGTCCATATCTCTCCATCCGATTCATAAGAATAATATGAGATAATTAGGAAAACATTTGTTAAAGTCCAGATAAACCATATCTACAAAACCCCCCCTACGAGTTTAGTTCTCCAGGCTCTTGAAATATGGCAATAGAGATAAGATATGACAACAAATAGCTACAGTAGAAGAGCAATAAAATAGCTACAAAGTGATGTGCTTAATCAAAAGTCTCAAAATTTTTATATCAGTAAAACATTAGTTAAAAAAAGGTTTTGTACCTACAATATGTATATATTTGCTTATATGTAAATTAAGATTTAAAATAAAAAATAGGCTAAATATTAAACAATTAATTGTAGAGTCAATAGGAATTGACTACAGTTTATTAAATAGAGGTGTAACATGATCAGACCTGAGCTCTTGAAAAACCACTTTGATGCATGAATAGAAGATGGTTTGTACTGAGATTTGAACAGGGAGATGAATTAGGAGACTATTAAAATAACTGAATTGAGTTGTGATGAAGGCCTGAAAATATAAAAATTACTGTGAAGGTTGACACAGCAAGATCTGACAACTCTCTAGATATGTAAATGTAGGGTTTGGAACAATAAGGGGTTAAAATAACATCAAGAGGGTAAGAACTTGGGGTTACTGAAAAGATGGTTGAAAAGCCTAAGGGCTATGATTAATACAATGACTATTCATAATTTGAGAGAAATATTTTTTTAAATAGAGATGTGATGAGCACTGAAGATGTGAAATGCTTCACATACTTTCCAATAAGGTCACTCTACTATTAGTTTTGTTAAATTATTTTACTTTATTATTAGAGACATCTAATGAAGTGAGGATAGTATGCAAATATAATGTAAAACTATATATATGTATATGTATATTTAAATTATTTAATTTGTTTTCAGTTTTTTACAATCACTTCCATATAAGATATTTTCCCCTCCCTTCTGCTTCTTCCCCCCTTCCTCCCCAAAGATGGCATGCAATCTTATACAGCTTCTACACATACATTCCCATTAAATACATTTCCACCTGAGTCATGTTGCATAGAAGAATTAAAATGAATGGGAGAAACCATAAAAGAAAACATAAGAGAAAATGATCTGCTTCATTCTGCGATCCAAACAAAATATATTAATAAAACAATTTTTAAAAAATAAGAAATTTTGCCAGTTTATAAATTTGAGAACAAGGATGAAATAATGATACAATCAATCCAGATCACCATTCATTCCTGCACATACGAGATGGTTTACTGTCCCACCGAAAATGAAAGCAGAAGAGAAGATGGGAATGTATGTGTAGAAGCTGTATAAGATTGCATGCCATCTTTGGGGAGGAAGGGGGGAAGAAGCAGAAGGGAGGGGAAAATATCTTATATGGAAGTGATTGTAAAAAACTGAAAACAAATTAAATAATTTAAATATACATATACATATATATAGTTTTACATTATATTTGCATACTATCCTCACTTCATTAGATGTCTCTAATAATAAAGTAAAATAATTTGAGGTGAAGACCTCAAAAACATTTTAAGAGGTTTCAGGTCAGAGTATTATAGGGGAAAAATTTTATAAAAGGAGTCATTGAATGTGCAAGCCATTATTTCCAAGGATGCATATAAATCTCCATTTCTAAAAGGAAAGGCACATGGGGTTCTACAATTTCCTTATTTGACAAATGATTCCTTATTGTTGAAAGGGTGAGATGTGCCCTCTTTTGTTTTTTTACTATTCCCCTTCAATTTCCTACTGATGTTTTTTTTTTCCTTTTCTTTTTCTCCAGTCTCCACCATACATGAGACAAGCTCTAAGGCAAACACTATTCAATCTCTCCAATCAGTGCAATGGGATAAGGAAGGGCAAGAGGGAAAAATTCCAACATATACTGTACTTCTTTTGAGCTGAAATCTTCCTCCTTATCAATCTCACTCATCAGTTCAAGTCCTTTGTTCAGTGCTACAAAGAAAAAGGTCTACTTCCTCGCAAAATGGATCTGTTCTTTTCAAGAATATACCTATTTCACGGTGTTTCTATCAAAACACTTTTATGTCCCCTCAAAAAATTGTGGGTTTTTTCTCTCAATTGCAAGTTTCAGCAAACTTACCTAAACCATTTCCTAGATCCTCTGCTATATTCAGGTCAAATTTCCATGTCACTCCTACAGTAATAGGAGATGAACTCTTCATCAAGCATGATAGACATATCTGGAAGGGACAATCCTCCTTATGTTACATATGAGAAAACTGAGGCACATAGTGTTTAAATGATGTCATGGGTTAGGAAGAGTCCGAGGCAGAATTCATACTCAGGTTTTCAAGACTCCAAATCCAAGGCTCTTTTTACTATACCATTTCTGTATGTATCAATACTTCAAAGATTAATGATCTCATAGGTATGGTTACTCCCTTCATTGGTGCAGACAGCAACTCATCCACATCTTTTCACCCCCTGTACCAAAGCATACAAGCTTTAGCCATATTATTTTTAAAAATACAATTGAGATTATAACTGTGTCATTCACTGAGGTCCTCAGTATCCCTTACATAGAATACTTAGTCAACATAGGAAAAGCATACTTATTCTGCAAAGTAGGGCAAATCTTAAGAAAGACCAGTAGAAAAAATTTATGGTGACAAAAGCAAGAGTGAAAATGTTTTTCTACTAACAAAATTAAGGCAGATTTTCCTTTTGTTTACCCGATTGACCAGAACGAAGGGAATCATTTGTTTCCCAAAGTCATCTTCTCTAAGGGTATGCTTCTATTAACATCGATGTCTTTGTTTAGACATTCTGAAAACTCTAAATAAATTATTTTTTGTTTGTTCTTTTTTTTGTTTTTACCACTATTATGGAACTTCATTTTTTGTTTCAAATTACTGTAAAATGTGAATTCAGCTGCTTGACGGAAAAGGTCTTTTTCTGACTTAGAAGAAATCCCACAGATCTGAATGACTCGGCTAAAAGGTAAGGTAAGAATATTCCTTATTCCTGTCTTCACATAGCTATTTCAGAGAGAAAATATCCAACATGCTAGAGTTTATCTATCTCAATCTTGATCTTGTTGGATAAGGATCCACAGATGTCATGGCTCTCTAAGAACGCACCTTCCCTTCTTAGCCTCCAAAGCTTCTTCCTCTGAGTTACAAATTAAACTGCATTGGGTTGGTAGGCATCCCTCCATGTCAGAGAGATCTCAGTGGATCCATCTCCTGGAAAACTCACCCAAGACAAATTATCTTGTTGGTTTTTACAGTTGTTTCTATGCTTTGTAGTAAATTGGACGTCTCCCCTTACTGCCTCCAGATAAGTATCTAAGGTTAAAGCATACCCATGACCTGTGCTACTTCCCTCTTCAATAAACTCTAGGGATTCCTTATTACCTTCAGGACTGAATGTAAAATCATCTATTTGTCTTTTGAAGTCTTTCAAATTCTTACTGTCTTGCTAATCTTTATATATCTTAGTCTCCTTCTCCCCACCACATGTTCTGCAATCCAATGACACTGACCTCACCTCATCATTCCTCCATTTTATCTCCTGCCTGACCACTTTTTACTGGCTATCCTTGATTTCTAAAATTCTCTCCTCATCTCTGTCTCCTGGGTTCTCTGCCTTCCTTCAAGTCTTTGCTGAAGTCCCTCTTTTTGTAATAAGCCTTTCCTAGCTCTCCTTAGTTTTAGTATTTTCCATTTCAATCCATCTTGTATGTATTTGGTTTGTACAAAGTTGTTTCCCTGTCTGTCCCATTACTCCATGTGATTCTTGAGAGCAGAGACTGTTGTTTTTTGGTTTTGCAGGGTTATTTTGCTTTTCTCTCTAACCTCAGAATGTGGCACAGTACCTGGTACATAGTAGGGACTTGGAAAAAAAGCTTACTGACTACCACAAGACAAGGGCTGCCATGATCTCGTTCCTGATCTTGGTAGGGAGCAGCTAATGCTTCTCTCAACAAGGGTCTTATTAGACTAATTTTTTTTCAGTGCAAAACCTATACATAACTATCATGGTGGGCCTCCCAAAGAGTTCTTCCTTCTTGGAGGCCTGGGGCTGTGGCATGTGGAACTCAGATGCTCCATCTTGGCGCACTTTTCTGCCCATAATCAACGACCATTACTTTGAAAACTCCTTAAGGGTTAATTTTCCTTATATCTCCATGACTGGCACATAGTATACGTTTAATAAATTTGTGCTGACTTCACTTCTTCTTAGTGCATGTAGCATATGAAAACTCACATTTCTAATGTATTTTAAGATTTACAAAGCATTCCCTCACTAAAAATATAATCAAAATTCTATGAGATAGATAGTGCAAGTCTGATTTTCCTGATTTTATGGATATGAAAATTAAGGTGGTTTTGAGGGGCTGATTGACTGATTTGTCCAAGGTGATATAGGTAGAAAATAGGAAAGCCATTATTGACACCTAGGTCATGTGACTCCAGTCCTTCCTTTTTGCATCATACCACTATAAACCCACCTAGAAGAGATAAGTAATGGTATTACACAGACCACTATCAAAGTTTCCATTTCTGAAAACGACAACTTTACATAGTTCAGTATACTGACAGTTGGTGCACTTTATGCAGTGTCTTTCTCAAAGAGAGAACAAACCCAAAATACCTTTTATCTCAAACTTCAACTTCTGTGAGCCACAGGTCTCCCAGCTACTCTTGCGGAAATATGCCCCCTACTGGGGAGAGAACTCATGAGAAAAAATCAGTACCTCATTTTTGCCACTCGGGCTCTATCTTTGAACTTCTGTGGCCTACCCCCGTTAATTAATTTGTTGTGGAGGTATATTTATCAAAGTCATCTATTTCCTTTTACCCCCCTGCCATCTGTTTTCCTTCTCTGTTTTTCCCCTCCTGCTGCCTCTTTCCTTTATACCCCTCCTGGCAGAGATAAGCAGATGTACAAACATCCACAATCTATTTTTCATCTTTGTAGTCGTCCCATCGCTGCAGGCATGAGGGGAGCTGCCTTGCTGCTACTGCTGCTGCTGCCCTGCAATAATTCCAACCTGCCATCCACTTCACCTCCAGCCAAAAAGGACCTCCTGTCAGGTCAAGAGAGGAAGGAGATCAGCCCTCATGGCAGTCCACAAGGAGCAGTTAGACTGGGGAGATCAGTGGCAGTGGCTTAAATGAACAGAATCACCGTGCTCTTGGCTAGTTTTGCCTCCCTTTTTCCAATGTACTGATATGACCTAAGCTGTAATAGTAGTAAATTGTCTACTGGATAAAGATTTCTTTAAAAAATCCGCTATCTTTTTGCTTTCCCAAATAGACATTCTCTCTCTGTGTGTCTCTTCCTCTCTCTCCCTCCCTCTCTCTCTCTTTCCCTCTCTTTCTGTCTCTCTTGTCCTCCCTCCCTCTTTCTTTCACTATTACTCTCTCACTTTTTCTTTCACACAAGCACACATACACCTGAACACACATGTATACAGTACACACATACAGTGCACACATGCATACATATGCACACATAAAAATGTACACACTTAAGCATGCACACACATGAAAAAAGCCTTGCATTAGAATCAGGAAGCCATATTTTCAAATCCTGCTTCTAGATGTCAAGACCCATAACCTCTCAATTCCTTGGACACCTCTAAGAGACCGAATATTACTCTATCTCATTCATATGCATTAGTGGATAGGATTACCAGTTAGAAAAAAGAACTTTACTGGGTGTTTAAATATATGCCAGGCCCTAAATATACTATGTGAATGCATACATGGAGGGAAAATGTAATAATAATATGAATAGATACTGGGTGACTTGAAAGTAATATTTAAATGATCATGATAATTTTATAGACATTAATATGAAGAAAAGGAAAAAGAGGGACACTGGAAGGAGGGTGAAGGAAGACAGGGGAAAAAAATTAAACAAGACTATTTTAAGGTTTATAAAGCATTTTCCCCCCAATCCCCATAATCAGTAATCTCCAAGAAGTTGGATCATATCATTATATTATTCCATATCAAAATTTATAGGCATGCATGCTCTAAAATTGCCTGACTATTCTAACTATACATGAAACCAAAATGGAATAAGATTGCTTATTAATGTAATTCAGTAATTTAGGTTAACAAAAAAAAAAGAGTATGACAATATTCACTCTTTCTCATTCCCAACAGAGGGGTTGCTATGTGCAAGCACCTGGAAGATATTTCTTATGACAATGACCCCATCCCAGAGCCTATCATTCCATCTCTGGGATTAAAGCATTGAATTCCACAAGCAATCCTGTCTTTCAGATGCCCCACACTTGAATTCTGCTCAATAAATCCCCATCTCGGATTCTGTCCACATCCTCTAGAAGGCAGATGATTACTATCCTCTGTTATTATATGTCTCCATCTTCTGCCAAGCCAAATGAATGGGAGAAATTCCAATTCCGTTCTGTCCTATTGTTTCAATTGGTCTGGGTACAGATACAAAAAGACAGAAGAACATCAATTTCTGCATTGTCAAAAGATATCTTCCCACCCAGAACATAACAATGTCTTTCCCGCTTTATGAACAAAAGTCAGCATGCAAACTAATACTGAAAAGAAAATCTGTATCATCTCTTAATTCAGGTGCATTTTCACAAACATTATGGCTCCCCATATATCTCTTAATATTTGAACGCTCTCTTGGCCCTTCATTTCTAAGTTTACAGCTATTTTACTTTCTCCCACTTACTTCAATCACATCAATTTTCTAAGTAAACCAATTCTTAAAATATATAATCGTGTCCAGTATGACTGAAACTTTCAACATTATGAGTTGTGCTTATAAAATGTGTACCATACAAATATTTATTTTTCAAAACTAATAACCAGTGGTAGACTATATCTACCAGTTTCTCCCACCTCACTGACCAGGCTAGATTCTCCTCTTACTGAAGGCAAGCGAGACTTCACTGGTCCAGGGTGCTAACACTCAAGCTGTTGATGTCACTTTTCAGGAACCTAAAAATATAAAAGAGACCAGCTCATGAATCAGTGAACCTCAGATTGTCACAAAAAGCATCATAATCCAATGATCAAACATGGTTTTTGTATGGAGACAAGGAGTATTGCCTGCACCAGATGAGTGCTCTCTCTTTGCTGTTCATCTCCTTTAGAGGAAGAGCCCTTCCCCACCAGTCAGAGACAAAGGAGATGTGGCAACTGAGATCAGGCCCTGGAGCAGGGAAATGGGCACCTGGAGTTATGGCAATTAAACTTCCTTTTCTTACATCTTAGATGGTCTACAAGTATTTCATTTTGTTGCAATCTTTTCCCTAAATTACCAGACTGGTCTGAGTCAGGCCTGGCTTATAAGAATAGTCATTGAAAATGTAGTGAAATAAAAAGACAACTTAGAGACCTTCTTTATACTTCCACTCTAGTCACTGGAATAGATAGTAGAAAACAAGTCCAAACTTACAGAGCCTTCAGTGACCCAAGTCAAACTTCATCTCCTCCATGAAGCTTTTCCCTGGTCTCCTATCAGGAAGTGCTGCCTTCATACTTAGGACTTATTTAAGCACTCTGAGGAGGCTATGTGCTACTGGGGACAGCAAATGAGATAATGCCTACTAAGAACTTTTCAAATATGGAAGCGTCATGAAAGTTAGCTATCATGGTCTATCTTATGTGATAGGTATTTGCTCATGTACCCTTACCATATCATATATGTCTTTTCCGATGTCTTCCCTAGAGACTACCATACTATAGAAATATAGTTAAAGGCCTAGCTCTGATACTTACAGGTCACATTGTCTTGAGTATCACCTAACTGAACCTTAAGCACATCAATTTCCTCTTTCTAAAAAGTTTGTATTGCCTAGATTAAAAGCAGGGGTTCTAAACCCAGGGTCCACAGAAACCCACAAGGTCTAGGAATAGATTTCAAGGGGTCTGTGAATTTGGATTGTCCTCCCCAGCATTCTCTCTGGGTTGATCTTCACTTTATAATGGAGATAACTTGAATGTAATAGGTTTTTTCATGTTATTTCCCTGATGAGAGTGTGAGCTCCTTAAGGGCAGAGACACTGTTTCTGTTTTTCTTTATAAGATGTATTATGTGCTTCCCATAGAGTATGTGCTTGATAGATGCTTGTTGACTTCATGAAGGAAAAAATGCATCTTGAATATCATTAGCCTTTAACTGATTATTTAATTGAGCATTTTCTTCTATTATTTGAAACTGCTTTTTCTCAGAAGGGATCCAAAGGCTTCACTCAATGGCCAAAGGGTTCCATGACACAAAGATGGTCAGGAACTGTGACTCTAGAGGATGGACTCTTCTTTCAACTTCAGGTATGTGTGAGTCATCACCATTATTTTCATCATATGAGGTGAGTTCTTAGAAACTATTAATTGGCAGACTTACTGACTGTGGGAATTTGTTCTATGAAGTTTGGATTCAAAGGGACATACCTGAGGACCTAGAGGGACACATGTGGTCTCAAGGCCTCTGGTTCTGTACCCCTGAATAAATAAACATTTATTCAGTCTAACTCATTGAAAATGTGAAGGTCCTTATTGAACATGAATTAATAAAATGTTTTAACTATAGTTTCTTTAAAAGAAATACAATTTTTACTCATTTAAAGGATGAGGAATATTGCAAAACAAGTGTGTTTCTCAATATAAAAGAAAGCTTATTCTAACATACAGGTTTAATATTCCCCTTGACATCTCAAGTACTATATTCATTTGATTAGTAAGCCATTTTTTCATAGCTAGTGTAAAAGAAAATCCCAACTTAATTTTTGTCAAACGAGTCCAAATTTCAAATTAGAAGAGCCTAAACTAGATTCTTGGATATTGAAGAGTTTGTGTGATTTATTTCCTCTTCATTATCTTGGCACATTTGTACTTTACTATTGTCCGTGTTCTATTACTATTGGCTGGGGGCATCCAGGTGGTGCAGTGGATAGAGCACCAGTGCAGGAGTCAGAAGGACCTGAGTTCAAATCTTACCTCAGACATTTGACAGTCACTAGCTGTGTGACCTTGGGCAAGTCACTTAACCTTAATTGCCTCATCCTGGGTCATCTCCAGTCATCCTGATAAATATCTGGATTCAGATGGCTCTGGAGGAGAAGTGAGGCTAGTGACCTGCACAGCCCTTCTCACTCAAAACAAAATCAAGTACAAGTCATCATCATTTCTCTGATGGCATGGTCTTCTTCTGCAACGAAGGATGAAAGGATTACTATTGCCTTATTTGGTAAGATTTAAACAACAAATATGTGCATCTATGTGGTTCAGAAAGTAAATCTCTCGTAGGTCAGAACAGAAAAAATAAATCAGATTCACTTATGTTTGATCAATTTGAGAATTTCTGCTGCAAGTGTGGCAGACTCTTCAAGGAAGATGGCCTATCCAACTCTCCTCGAAGGAAATGAAGGACCTATCAAATAGCCTGAAAGAAAAGTACTAGTA
This sequence comes from Bettongia penicillata ogilbyi, assembly GCA_023548195.1. Taxonomy (NCBI): domain Eukaryota; kingdom Metazoa; phylum Chordata; class Mammalia; order Diprotodontia; family Potoroidae; genus Bettongia; species Bettongia penicillata. The sequence goes on along the minus strand of JAJHZJ010000011.1, from coordinate 890,985 downwards.
AGAAGGGAAAAGATCAAGTAATTGCCTTAATCCTCTACTTTAATTTTATTGTGGAGATTTCGCCAAATCTGACATCTACAGGGATTGTCCTGATGCCCATCATCACCTTTCTTCTTTCTCCTATTTTCTTTTACAGCCATATCATTATGATGACAATTAGAAAGGTAGATGAAAGCAGAGAAATAATGGATTTAATTGACATATATTGCCAACTCCTTAACTTAATATAAGATGTGCAGAAGAAAAAGGAGAAAAATATGAGTTAGCTATAAGGGTGTTCTGGAGCATCTATATTTCCCTGACTTTCTCACTGAGAACAAGAGAAAAAGTGTGCTCACTTTTATTGAGTAATTTACAATAAAAATTTTCAAGTATTAAAAAAAAATGCCAGTGATTTGGATTTCATTTTTTCTCTGTTCATGAGAAGCATTTGAAGGAACTATGGATGCTTAACCTAGAGAAGATTGAGACAGGAATGCTGTCTCCAAGTATTTAGAATGGGGAATAATATAGAAGGAGTCAAAATTATTCTCTTTGGCCCCAGAGTGAACAAACAGAGCAAGGGGTGGAAGGTGCACAAAGAAAAATTGTAGGAATTTATTTGTACACTGAAGTTCTGATCAGCACACCCACAGTATATTTTCTTTGGAGAATTCAAAGTATTGAGGGGGTACTTTGGAAGAAAATGTGTAGGACCTTGCAGAAGAATTAGGAAGTAACTAAAGAATTAAAATGATTTCCCAAGGTAAACCAAAGCTTAGTTCCTTCCAAAGGCAATAAAAATTAGTGCTTTACCTTTTTGGAGAGAATTGTTATTGTATTTTTGTGAGTTCGTTAGAGCTCCTGTATTTTCTGTGGGGTAGAAAAAAAGGCTGTGCTCTACCCAAGATGCATTTGTTACCTCGAATACTTATACAGGAATAAGGGACCCCATATCTATGGGAAGATGGACAAAACTGTCTTTGAAGATTTCCCAAAACTAAATTCCAAGAAGAAGAAATGTGTAAATGAATGGAAAAAAATCACCTTCAGTCAACCTGAAAATAGGACTTGTCAAGGTAAACCTAGAGCATTGTGAAGGATGATGGAGAGGGGGAGAAAAAAAGGCCAATAGTTAGAGTGGCTACCAAATTTTGCATTTTCTGCAATGAAATGACAATATCTTAAAGAAAATATGCATATATCAAAGCAATTATAACATAAACACTTACCAATTATCAGATCAGATTGTTTGAAAATAAACCATCCAAAACATAGCTTATAAAGGTAGAGAAATGTGAGCATTTACATAATGGAAATGCACAGCAGGTTTTCTGTGTGTATTTTTTCCAGTAATACTGAACTGGAAAAACTCATATGATTATCTCAATAGATGAAGAAAAAGCTTTTGACAAAATACAACACATTCCTATGAAAAACACTAGAAAGCACAGAGATAAAAGAAGCTTTCTTAAAACAAGTAATATCTATTACTTAATCATTGGCAAGCATTATCTGTAATGGGGATAGGCTAGAATCCTTCCCAAGAAGATCCAGGTGAAGCACAGATGCCCATTATCATCATTATTATTCAATATTATAGTAGAAATGCTAACTACAGCAATAGGATAAAAGAAAGAAATTAAAAGAATCAGCATAGGAAATGAGGAAACAGAACTATCGCTCTTTGCAGATGATATGATGGTATACTTAGAGAATACTAGGGAATAACTTAAAACAAAAATCTAGTGAAAATAATTAGCAGCAAAGTTGAAGGAAATAAAATAAACCCACATAATTCATCAGCATTTCTATATATTACCAACAGAACTCAACAAAAAAAAAGATAGAAAGAAAAATTCCATTTCATAGAACTGTAGACAACATAAAATTTTTGAAAGTCTACCTGACAAGTCAAACGCAGGAATCATGAACACAGTTACAAAACACTTTTCATACATACATACATACATACATACATACATACATATATGTATACAGTCAGAACGAAACAATTAGAGAAGTAATAATTGTTCCTGAGTAGGCTAAAGCAATGTAATAAAAAAATGACAATACTGCCTAAATTAATTTTCTTATTCAGTGCAATATCAATAAAACTACCAAAAGTTATTCTGTTGACTGGAAAAAAATAATAATCAAATTCATCTAGAAGAACAAAAGTTCAAGAATAGAAAGACAATCAATGAAAAATATGAAAGAAGGTGGTTTAGCAGAATTAGATCTCAAACTGTATTAAGAAATAGAGTGGTGGATCAATAGAATAGGTTAGGCACACAAGACACAGTAGTAAATAAACATAGTAATCTAATGTTTGGAAAACCCATTTTGGGATAATAAGAATGAACCTTTTTGACCGAAACTACTGGAAAAACTGGGAAGCAGTTTGGCAGGAACTAACTACAGACCGATGTTTCACACCATGTACCAAAATAAGCAAAATGGGTACCAGATTAAGACATAAAAGCAAATTAGGGAAAGATGGAAAAGTTTACCTGTCAGAGCTATGTGTAAGGGGAGTTTGTGACTAAACGAGAGATAGAGAAAATTATAGAATGAAAAATGGATAATTTTGGTTGCATTTAATTTATAAAAAATTTACATAAACAAAACCGATGAAACATAGAAGAAAAACAGACAGCTAGGTATGGAACTGGGCAGGAATCACAGTAAGGGTCTTTAATAAAGGTTTCCATTCTCAAATATGTAGAGAACTGAGTTAGATTTATAAGAACAGACATTATTCCCCAACTGATAAATCAGATGATATTAAAAGGTAGTTTTCAGAAGAAGAAATCAAATCTATTGTTTCTTTGTTCAGTCATTTTAGTGATGTTCAATTTTTTCTGATCCCATTTTGAAGTTTTCTTGGCAAAGATACTGGAGTGGTGCTTCCATTACCTTCTTCATCTCATTTTGCATATGAGGAAACCGAGATAAACAGGATTAAGTAATCTGGCCAGGATCATAAAGCTACCCTCAAAAATCTATCTATGGTTATAGGAAATAAAGATAAATAAGTAGTGCTAAAAATATAGAATGCTAGACCTGGAGTAAGGAAAATGTATTTGTAAATTAGCTGGAGAAGAAAATGCAAACCACCCCACTGCAAATGACTGAACAACACGTCAAAGTGTTAGTTTCCTTTCTACTTGTCACTTCTCTCTCCAAGACGTCCTCTACATAATTGCTAAATTAATATTCCTAAAACATAGCTCTCATTATATCACTTTCTTATTTAGAATATTTTTGGGGGAAGCAGCTAGGTGGCACAGTGGATAAAGCTTTGGACCTGGAGTCAGGAAGATCTGAATTAAAACCTGAGCTAAGAATTTATTAGTTGTGTTATCTTGAGCAAGTCACTTAGCTTCTGTTAGCCTTATTTCACTAGAGAAGGAAATGGCAAACCACTAAAATATTTTTGCCAAGAAAACTCCATGGACAGTATGGTCCAATATGAGTCTGGAAGTTAGAAAGATCTGAGTTCAAATCCCTCCTAAGACACTATCTGACCCTAGGAAAGCCACTTAACCCTGATTGCCTCAGTTTCCTTATCTGGGAAATGAACTAGAGAAGGAAATGGAAAACTACTATATTATCCTTGGCAATAAAACTCCAAATGAGGTCACAGCACGTCAGACATGAGCAACAAAAAAAATGCAAATGAAAACAACTGAAATTCCACCTCAAATCTGCTAGATTGGGTAACATGACAGAAAAGAAAAATGACAAATATAGGAAGGGATATGCAGAAATAGAGACACTAATGCACAGTTGGGGGTAACTATAAACTGATCCAACCATTCTGGAGAACAATTTGTAACAATTTGCAAAGAACTATAAAAGTATGCACATTCTTTGATCCAGCAGTATCACTACTTCATCTGGATCCCAAAGAGATCAAAAAGAGGTGAGGAGAAAGGACTTATTTATACAAAAATTATTTATAGCTCCTTTTTTGGTGGCAAAGAATTGGAGATCAAGGGGATTCCCATCAATTGTATAACATATCATATAACAAATTGTGTTATATGATTTTAATAGAATTCTATTTTGCAATAAGAAATGACTAGCAGGATCATTTTTAGATAAACCTGGAAAGACTTACATCAACTGATGCGGAGTGAATTGAGCCAGAACATTGCAAAAAGTAACAGTAACATTGTACAGTGATCAACTGTGAGTGACTTAGCGTTTCTCAGCAATGCAATGATCGAAAATCCAAAAGGATTCACGATGGAAAATACTATCTACCTCTAGACAAATAACTGATGGAGTCTGATTGCAGTGTGAAGTATATTCCTTTTTTACTTTTTTTCTTGGTCTGTTTTTTCTTTTGCAACATGTCTAATGTGGAAATATGTTTTGCATGACTTCACATGTATAATTTATATCAAGTTGCTTCCCTTTTCAAGGAGGGTACAGTGGGAGAAAGGGAAGAATATGGAACTGAAAATATAAAAAATTAGATTGCTAAAAATATTTTACATGTAATTGAGAAAAATAAAATAAGAGAGATCAAAATGTTAAACTAGCACTTTTTCATCGGTGATGCAGGTTAATGTATTTATAAAAACAGAAAAAAGAGAAAAAAGAAAAAATGTTCTACTTTCTAGAAACATAGTGGTGTGATATTTTAAAAATGACAATGGTTCTAGAGCCAAAGGAGACCTAAGTTCAAAGACTATCATTTACTAGTCATTTGACAATGAATCAGTCAATTAAGCCCTGTTTCCTAATTCATATACTTTTAGTAGTTTTCTCACAAGTTCATTGAATGGGAAATGATATGTCTCATGTACTGAAGCAGTGTTCTAAGACTCATACATTCTTGACATAGTATTATTATAGCGGATGAGATGATAGAGAAAATATAGCAAGACTTGTGGGACTTGTTCTGTTATACTTGCTTTATAATGCCAACAAGAACAGTGGCCTTTCAAGTAGACCAAACAGGTTGCTGTTTACACGAGAAAATAGTAGGTTGCTATGAAGGTTGCTTGGAAAAATGTCTCACCAAAAAAAGTCGTTACCATCATCATCATTATCATTTCTAGCATGGAGTCATATTGACCAAAATTCAAAGAACAGAATCTTTCTTTTTCTCTCTTCCATTAAACTAATTCACAGTTATATCCCAGTTGTTTAACAGGCATTTTGTTTTGCAAAGAGTAACCTTAGAAAGCATGAAAGTATGAGGTTTAACAAGGAGAAGCGAGAAAGCAGTCATACTATAATTAAAACAATAGGAAAGAGGGATGTCAAAGATAAATCTTGCCTGTTACACACAGAAGTTTTCTCAGATACTGGCAGATCTATGAGTCATTTCCAATATTATGACAGCTAGGTAGCAGAGTGGATAGAATGCTAAAACTGAAGTCAGCCAGACTTTAGTTCAAATCCAGCTCAGACATATATTAGCTGTGTCATCCTCTGAAAGTTATTTAACCTATGACTGATTCTATTTCCTTATCTATAAAATCAGGAAAATTAAAGGGCCTACCACCCAGGGTGGTTGTGAAACCAAAAGGAGATAATATTTGTAAGGTGCTTTGTAAAACTTGTCACTAAAAAAGGCTAGTTACTATTATTATTAACTGACACTTTATTGTGAGTTTACTGTGTACAGAATACTGTTCTAAATTCAAGGGAGAGAAAATTAAAATATTCCATCTCATTACCAGCTATTTTAATAGTTATATTTATTTCAGGTGTTATCTTGGTTCTAGGAGTCAGTAGCATGAAATTTACTTGTATTTATTGCCACAGTGATTAAGTGGCAATGTCTTTTTCCAAAGCATATCTTAATTTGTACAGAATTTGCAGCTAAATCCTGTTTGACAGCATTAACTATTTGCAGTTCAAAAACATTAAATGGATTTTATATATTCTTGCCTATATATTCTTTCATCCTTCTCCTCTCATTGCCTATATAATTCTTTTTCCGTCACACCCCAGAGCTCATTGTTATGGATTCTTTTGTTTGTTGAAACATTTTAAATGATGACTAATTAATAAATGACAGATTGCACCTCATCAATATCTACAGTAGTAGTCGTTACAATGCTAGACCTGGTATCCAGAAGTCCTCATTTGTCAAATGATGGGATTAAACTCTCAGGTCTCTTCTAGCAATAAATCTATGATCTATCTAAGAAGTCTAATCCTGCCTCAGGCATTTCCTAGCTCTGTGACTCTAGGCTAGTCACTTGTACTTTCTAAGCTTTAATTTCCTCATCTGGAAAATGAAGAAAATAACAGCCTCTATCTCACAAAGTTTGGAAGACCAAATGAAATAATGTGTATCAAATATTTCACAAAAACCTAAAGTCCTGTGTACATGCCGGCTAACATTTCTACAATCATCTTTTTCAAGGTTGGCCATACATGGTCAGCCATCCTAACAACTCTTCACATGGCCATGCAAAGGCCTGTAGTGGGGAGCAGAAACCACTAATAACCAAAACTGCAAGAAGCCAGAAATGAAATACTGGGCATTCCGGTACAATTGGCACATTAAAAATTGCACTCAGTAATGTTTAATTAGTTTGTGAATTTGAAGAGGAAAATCCTTCTACCAGATTATCAGATGCTGGTAGGTCACTAGGGTAAAGGGTGAGGCAGGCAGAAAATCAAGCAAGGTGGCTATCAGCCTAAGGCATTAGATGGGCTTCTTTATTAGAGGGAGGAAAAAGGAGTATTGAGGGGGAGAGATAGCACCTAGGCTTAAATGAGGTCAATGCCCATAATGTAAGGAAAGGGGGTTGATGTCACCTTTGTTGGGGGCCATTGGCACAGGGCAAGGAAAATGGAAGTAAGAACTTTGGTAGAACAATCTGGGCACCAAGGTGGCATCTGCTTTGAGTGAATCAGTCCCTCCATGCTCAGTCCCTATTTCTATGCCTCCTCTCACCCTTTTTGTTCATGTGTGCCCAAATATTCTAGTCATCTTTCCCTTTCATTATTTTCTTCTATTTATGCTTTTGTCTTTGTATCCCTAGAACCAGCTGCTTAATAAATATTCAATTGAAATGAACTACATTGTTATTTTGCTTACCCTTAACATTAGTGCTTTCTCCTATCCTGTAAGGAGTATATTTTTATATAGTTATCTGCGTATTGTCACTCCCATTAGATTGTAAACTCTTTGAGAGCAGTCCGCTTTTCTTTGAACACCAGCAATTAGCACAGAGTCTGGTACACTGTTGTGGTTCAACATTTTTCAGTCATGTCTGACTCCTTGTGACCCAATATGGTATTTTACTTGCCCAAGATACTGGAGTGGTTTCTCATTTCCTTCTCAAGTTCCTTTCACAGATGAAAAAAACAAGGCAAAAAGACTTAAGTGATTTGCCCACATGTCTGAGGTCAGATTTGAACTTCCTGACTCCAGACCTAGCCCTCTATCCACTGCACCACTTAGCTGCCCAGCCTGACACATAATAAGCGCTTAATAGGTACTCTTATCTTGCTGCCCCTTGTTCCTTCTACCCCCATAACACTATTTTCTTTCATCCTTCTCCTCTGTTCTGGCTGTATGATTCTTTTTCTGTCCCATCCCACAGCTTGCTGTTTTGGGTTTTTTTGTTTGTTTTTAATTATAACCTCATGTCTATATTATTGAGCCTAATATAGGGGAAGAAGGAAGAGAAGTGAAGCAGAGAGGAGATAGCAAGGTATTGAACTTGTGCTCTTGCTCTAGGTTTGCAAAGCATTTTGGAAACCTTATAGAACTACACACATGACAATTAGTATTATTAATAATAGTAGTATCATTGTCATTATGTCTAGAAAAAAAGCAAGTTTGAAAATAAGATAGGAAATGAAGATTTTGTATAAAAGTTAACATCTTAAAAAGCCACTGGATCATGACCAAAGTTATGGGTGAAATATGCCAAATATGAACAATGCTTAGTTCAGCAAGACCAAAAATGACATTGAAATAGTGGATGAAATCTATTAGGCCAGACCCTGGTTTAAAATGCTTCCAAGGTGTCCCACAAACACACACCTAGCACTATCACTTTAAAATGGTTGGCAAACTTAATTATATAGTCAGTTTTAATGACTTTTACCTGCCTATTCATGGTGATGCTCACTCTAAACCATGCTGTTTCCTTAGCAACCCCTTCTGGCCTTTTTCTCCCCTCTTTTGTGTCTTGCCAGTTCCTGCGCTGTTTTAAATTGTGTTCAAAATAAATTATAATTTATATCCAATTTATCTTGTTTAACAATAACCTGGCTATTGTTGTCATAATTTTTCTAGTTGAATGTGAACTGTGTAAAAAAGGATGACTATGAAACAGGAAAACACTTTGTTTTAGAGGGAATCAGGGTGAGGAGAAAGAGCCAAGGAAGAAATAGAGGTCCTTTAACATTACCTGGCCTAGAGCAACCTGAGCAAAATTTCCCAAGACTTGCCTATTGGGATTTTATTTATCATCAGATTGGAAACTCCCACTAAGATCTATAGTCATGGCTCAGAGGGGAGAAGGTGTGTTAGTGAAAGCCCAGGGAAAAAGGCAAAGAAAGGAAAGGAAAAGAAATATAACCTCAAGGTTCATTCAAAACAACCTTGGTTTCATAGACAACTTCTAACCTGATGGAAACATTTGGCTGCTATTAAGTTCATTATCCAATATCCCTCTTTCCAGATGGTACTCCCTAACCACATGCTCAACATAGCCATAGGGCACTGAAGGACAGGAAAAGTAAGAGGAATAGGATTCTCTGTTCTTACTCAGTCTTTGCATCCTAATATGCAAAATATGAAATTTTCGGGCTTTAAAATAATCAATTTATATCTATCTAATTTTCATAGGAGCTAGAATGTACCAAATGTCTCTTGCTTTGGGGAAAGATTTTTTTGTTCTAGGTCTCAGTTATCCAAGACAAAATAACTTTGAACCAACTAGTAGATTCATTTTGGATACACAACCACACACACAGAAAAACACACACACAAAACCCCCACACACAAACATACACACATATGTGTACATATACACACATACAGATGTGCATTATTTGTTATGATAATAATGTATATTTTATACAGGTATAACTAAATAATTATGTATGCTATTGCTTGTTATAATACTTGATCATCTAGTAACTAGATTACAGTTATACTTAGCCATTCTCAACTTATCCCCTCTGTCTGACATGCTGGTAGGTTGAGTCACAGAGGAGAAATTTGAAAAAAAAGTACTTTTAAAAAAGAAATTCAGCATAACAAAATAGAAAGTATGATATCTGAATAAAGCCAGTTGAGGCAGGGTGCTGTCCAGAGGACTAATATTTAAAGAACTTTGGAAACTAGCAAAGCAATAAAAGTAGATGAGCATTAGGGAAATATTACATGAAGGTGAATTTCCAGGAGGATCCAGAAGAGAACATTCAAGGGCTAGCTAAGCAGCATCGAAGGCTAAGGAACATGAGAAGTATGATAAGATGAGAAGACCACCGGCACCTAAATCAGAGTACTCAGATTCAAATACAGTCTTTGAGGCTCACTACCTGCATGACACTGGGCATGTCACTTAATTTCTCCTGTTTTCAGTTTCCTCATCTCTTAAGCAAGGAAGGAAGGACTAGATGGCCTCCAAGATCCCTTTCAGTTCTCAATCTGAGAGGGAGAGCAAAAGCTGACAAAAACAAGCTTGGGATCATCATAAAGAAAACTTCCTAATCAGTGGACCTGTGCCTGACATTTACTGACAGAACTGTGTCATAAGGGAAAATCTAATACTTCCTAAACCTTTGCATCCCACTTTGGGATAAGGTGATTATATCATTTATACTATGTCCAGGTTGTATTTATACCAGGAATATAGGAGTGGTTCAGTACCAGGTAAAAATAAGCAAAAATTACTGTATCAATAACAAAAACAGCAAAAATCTTATAATTATGTGTATAGATGAAAAAATAGATTTTGACAAAATACAACAGCCATTCAAATTAAAAACACTAAAAACCATGGGAATAAATGAAGCTTTTCTGAAAATAATAAGTATTGTATATCTAAAACCAAGAATAAAAATTACTTGCCATGAGGGTAAACTACAGAATCTTTCAAAATGATTAGGGATAAATCAAGAAAATTGATTTATTTAGGGCTTTAAAATAATCAATTTATATCTACCTAATTTTCATAGGAGCTAGAATGTGCCAAATGTCTCTTGCTTTTGGGGAAAAATTTTTTTGTTCTAGGTCTCTTTAGAGACCTAGAAATTACTAGAAATATTATAAAATATTGTATTAGAAATGCTAGCTATAAAGGGGAGATGGGAATAAATGGGGTATGTGACAGGGATGATAGATGGGAAGGCAAATAGGAAGAGGGGGTAATTAGAAGTGAATACTTTTGGGGAAGGACATGGTCAAAAGAGAGGATAGAATAAATGGGGGGACAGGATGGGATGGAGGGAAATATAGTTAGTCTTTCACAACATGACTTATTGAAGTCTTTTGCATAACTACACATGTATAGCCTATATTGAATTGCTTTCTCAGTAGGGATGGATGGGGAGGGAGGAAAGGAGAGAAGTTGGAACTTAAAGTTTTAAAAACTAAAGTTAAAAATTGTTTTTACATGCAACTGGGAAGTGAGAAATAGAGGTAATGGGGTATGGAAATCTATCTTTCCCTACAAGAAAATAGAGGAGATGAGGATAAGGGAAGGGAGGGATACGATAGAAGGGAGGGCAGATTGGAGGAATAGGTAACCAGAATGCATGGTGTTTTGGGGTGGGGGAGGGGAGAGATGGGGAGAAAATTAGGAATTCAAAACCTTGTGGAAATGAATGTTGAAAACTAAAAGTAAATAAATATTTTTTAAAAAAAAAGAAATGCTAGCTATAGTTACAAGAAAAAGAAAATGAAGAAATAAACATTGGCAATGAAGTTGCAGATTATATGATAGCATACTTAGAGAACCCTAAAGAGTCAACTAAAAATCAGTTGAAACAATGAACAATTTTAACAAAGTTGTAGGATATAAAATAAATTTTCATAAATTATCAACATTTCTCTGTATTACCAACAAAACCCAGCAGGACAACAGAGAAATTTCAATTAAAATTGTTGTCGATAGTATAAAATATTTGGGAAACAACTTGCCAAGACATATAGGAATTATATGAAGATAATGACACAATACTCTGCACACAAATAAGGACAGATCTCAATAATCAGAGAAATTTACTTGTTCATGGGTAGTCTGAATTAACATAATAAAAACTACAATACCACTTAACTTAGTAATCCAGTATCATACCAATCAAACTACCAAGGAGTTACTTTATAGAGCTAAAAAATGAGAACAAAATTCTTCTAGAGGAACAGAAATTCAAGAAAGAATTAATTTTAAAAGTGTAAAGAAAGGGCACCTAGCAATGCCAGATCTCAAAAACTATATCACACAACTATAATCATTCAAAGAGTCTGATACTGGGTAAAAGTGTTTGATGTCTAGATTAGGTACACAATATACTGAAGCAAATGAGCATAGTACCCCAATATTTGAAAAATCCAAAAATCCTAGCTATTATCTCAAGAACTCACCATTTGACAAAAAGTACTAGGAAAACTGGAAAGCAGTCTGGCAGAAACTAGCCATAAACCAACATCTCACACCATGTACCAAAAACAAACTCAAAATGGGTACAGGATTTGTATAAAAATGGCAATATTATAAGAAAATTAGAAGAACATGGAAGAAATTATCTGTCAGATTTATGGATAGGAAAAGAGTTCATGACAAAGCAAAAGAAGGAGAGGTTCACAAGAGGCAAAGTGTTTTTGCATGAACAAATCAAATGTAATCAAAATAATGAAATTGTGGGGGAGGGGAGGATTGTAGCAAGTTTGTCTGATAAAGGTCTCATGTCTCCAGTAAATTAAGAATTAAAAATTTTTTTATAAAAATGGCATCCATTCCCCAATTGATAAAAGGTCAGAGGACATGAACAGGCAGTTTTCATAGGAAGAAATTGAAGCTGTTAATAGTCATATTTTAAAAATACTCTAAATCACAAATAATTAGAGAAATAAAAATCAAAAGAACTCTAAGTTATCATCTCATACTCATCAGATTGGCTAAGGAGACAGAAAATAAAAATGGCAAATGTTGGATGGGATGTGGGAAAATATGCACTGTTTGTGGAGTTGTGAACCAGTTCAGCTATTCTGGAGAATGATATTGAACTATGTCCAAAGGACTATAAAACTGCATATACTCTTTAGCCCAATAATATTCCTACTAGGTATATACCCTTAGGAGATTTTTAAAAAGGAAAAGAACCTATATACACAAAAATCTTTATGGCAACTCTTGTTGTGGCGGCAAAAATTGGAAACAGAGGAGATGCTCATCAACTGGAGAACAGTTAAAGAAACTGTGGTAAATGTGATTGGATGAAATTGTGATATAATAAATGGTGAAGGGAGTAAGTTCAAAAAAACCTGGGAAGACCTATATGAACTGATGTTAAATAAAGTGAGCAAGGCCAGGAGAATAATCAACACAATAGCAATTCTGTAAGAGCAGCATAGTAAGGAAAATGAACTACAAAGACTTAATAACTGATTTAACCATAACTCCAAAGTTTTCAAGAGAGAAAATGTTAGTCAATTTCAAATAGAAATTTGATAGACTCAGTGTGCAGACTGAAGTATATTTGTTCTTTTCTTTATCTTTTAAAAATTTGTGACTTTATTTCCCACAATTATTTGTTAAAACATTTTTAGCATTTGTTTCTGTTTTGTTTCTTTTCAGTTCCAAATTCAACTCTCCCTCACTCTGTCTCCCTCCCTCCCAACCTGAGATGGTAAGCAATCAGATACAGCTTATACCTATGCAATAATGTAAAATGTTTCCATGTTAGTCATTTTGCATAAGAAGACACTCAAATAAAAAAAAGAATGAAAGTGAAAAATAGCATGCTTCAGTCAGAATTCAGATGATATCAGTTCTTTCTCTGAAATTGGATAGTATGCTTCATCATTAGTCCTTTGGGATTGTCTTGGATCATTGCATTACTAAGTCATTCACAGATGATCATTGTGCAATTTTGCTGTTACTGTGTACAGTGGTCTCTTGGTTCTGCCCATTTCGCTTCTCATTAGTTCATATAGGTCTTTCCAGGGTTTTCTGAAATCATAGTACTTGTCATTTCTTATATAATATTACATTACAATCATGAGTATCCCTTCAATTTCTAATTCTTTGCACACCACAAAAAAGAACTGCTATAAATATTTTTGTATAGCTAGGTCCTTTTCTTTCCTTATCATTTTGCATTTTGTGGGGTAACATAGTTATTGCAGAAACATGTTTCATATGACTGCATATATAACGTGTATTGTATTGCCTCCTCAATGGCTGAGAGAGGGTGGAGAAACGGAATGTGGAATTGAAAGTAAAAATTAAATTAAAATATGAAAAAAATATATCTACACAATATCATTTTTCTATGGAAACATGTAGACTTTGGAAATGGAAACACTGGAATGGAAACAGAAACATTGAGAATATTTATAAATAAGAATTACAAGTTTCTGAAACCAAGAACTGTGTAGGTACTCTTAATAGGTTTTATGAAGCATGATTAGAGCTAAGTAGATCCTTTCATCCATGAAATGGTACATTTAAAAAATTTAATAAGAATAGCCTGCTTGATAAATGCTTTGATGGACAACAACTAGTTTGCCATCAATCATCATATTATTCAGATCAAGTCATAAACATAAATCACAGAGCTAAGAAATAGTGAGACCTTATTCTTCTACCACATGTGCAACTAGAGCTATAGAGAGGGAAAGTTCCAGGGGAAGACTCATTGCATAATTGATGTAATTCACTGGGATTGTATAGTTGCATGAATCTTATTTTAAAAAACAAGAGTAAGTTACAGGTTTGTCAGGTCTCATTCTTTACCTGATGAATAAGAAATGGAATATGGGATTCAATGGAAAGAGGAATGGAATGATGACCTTGATTCCAATATAGAGTCATTTTAGATAAGTCACCCACTTCTCTTCCTTTTCTTAGGCTTAATTTCTTCATTTTTAAAATGAAGAGTTTAGAGGAATCAGGCATTGTACTTTGAGCCATAAAATTTCAGATTTTGAACGGAGAAGGAACTAAGAGGTCATGTAACCCAATACTATCTATCTTCAGATAAGAAAACTGATGTTAAGCATGGTTGCATAGTGGATAGAGTACTGGTTCTGGAGTCAATAAGACTTATTTTCCTGAGTTCAAATCTGGCCTCAAATACCTACTAAATATGTGACTCTGGGCCAGTCACTTACCCCTGTTCCCTCTTGTCCCTCATCTGTAAAATGAGCTGGAAATGGAAATGGCAAACAGCTCTAGTACCTTTGCCAAGAAAACCCCAAATGGGCTCACAAAGAGACAGATGAGAATAAAAAAAATGACACAAAAACAAGAAAAAAATTGATGTCAAGAGAGGTGACATGTGATCTTCAATTAGACCCACTCACATATTACTTTCTATTTTTTATCATATCTACATATATTGAGAGGAAGAAATAAATAGAAATCCCTGAACTAAAATTTTAGTTGATACTATATGTCAACTCAAAAAGAATGGCAAACTTTCAATAATGATTTTCTGAATACACAAGGAGAAAAAAAAAATTTCATTGAGAAAATATATCTGAGAAAACTGAAGATAAGTCAGAAACTTGTCAATAAACTTAGGTTTAAAAAATGGATATGAAATGGAATATGGAAAGAAGAACAGGCAACAGAAGTTATTTTTTAAAATCTGTTGCATGTAGCATGCAAATAGGGTAAGGATAGTTTAGTTTACAAGAAGCTGAACTTGATAAAGACAACAAATTTTCTTGTGGTAGTAATTGATTGGTTGTTTATTTTATATGTTGAGGAAAAGAGGCTCACAAATATAGAGGACCACTGTTTCAGGTGTTTGGGACAATGCTAAGTGATTACAGATACAAAATAGAGCTACCAAAATTTTTTATTGTACTTCTATTTTCTTTGGAGAATAATCTTTGGGTAAAAAAGTGAATTGTTATGCGATACACAAGAGAATGAAGAAGAAACTAGAGGATAGTGGATAGACAGTTGACCTCAGAGTCAGGAACCTGTGGTTCTAAGTCTTTTCTGACACATTCAGGGCTATATATGACAGCAGACAAGTCACTCTTAATGCCTTTGAAAACTTTCAAACACTCTAAATTACAGTGTAGTTGAAAAATAGGCATTTGTTCAGGATATTTCCTCACCAGAAATCTCTCTAAAACTATGAAATAAGAAATTCATTATTAAAAAAAAAATGTGGTCAGGATGATGATGATGATGAAAGTGAAGGTTTCACTTTCTATTTTTTATCATATTTACATATATTGAGAGGAAGAATAAATAGAAATCCCTGAACTAAAATTTTAATTGATACTATATGTCAACTCAGAAAGAATGGCAAAGTCTCAATAATGATTTTGGTAATGGTAGGTCTCAGCAATGGTATAGGTTTAGTTCCCTAGATTTTAGCAAAGCATTTGATAAATTTTCATAATATAATTATGGGGGAAATTCATGGATGTAGACCGTGCAATAAGAGTATTTCTCAAAGTATGATCAGGCAAGCATTGGATCCCCAGTACCCTTTCAAGGAGTCTACAAGGTCAAATTATTCTTGCAAAAACACTAAAGTATTTTATTTCGAATGTGATATATATATATATATATATATATATATATATATATATATATATATATATATATATATATATAAAACCCACATGAAAAAGCTCAGTGAGGGGAGGTCCTCTGAAATTTTTAAAGGTATAAATGGGTCATAAGATCAAATATTTATAGAACCACTATAATAATACAATTAGATACATTTAGCCTGATTGAATGCCCGTACTCAAAAAGTTATCATTTTAACTTGGAAGGAATTACCCAGGGAAAGTGCACAGAGATCTATTCTTGGCCTTGTTTTAGTTCATAATTGTATCATTGGTGTGGATTAAATCATAGATGACATACTTATCAAATTTGCTGATGTCATAAAGGTTGGAAAAGAACTAGCTCATTGGATGAGAAGACTTAGGGTTCCAAAAGGTCTTGGCATGTTACAATATAGGGATAAATCTATCTAATAAGTTGGAATTAAATAGTGATAAATGCAGCCTTATATTTGAGTTAAAAATATTAACTTCACAATTACACCTTGGAAGTGTTATGACAGGTAGGTGACACAAAGAACTGGATCTAGAGTCTGGAAAACCTGAGTTCAGATCTGGTCTTAGACCCTATATAACACTGGATAAATCACTTAACCTCTATGTATCTCAATTTCTTCAATGGCAAAATGAAGATTGTAATGATATCTTCTTAGTAGTATTTTTGTAAGGATTCAATGAAATGTTTATAAAGCATTTAGCATAAATCTGATTCAAGGTAGTCACTTGATAAATACTTGTGTTTCCCCTTTCTCTTTTGTGTTTTTAATAAGAACATTCCTGAAATAGGTCTAGAGATTTTAGTAAACTGCATGCTAAATATGAATGAACATTATGGCAGAACAGCCCAAAACTAATGTGGAATGGGTACCTCACTGTAAATCTTCAAGGGTAGGCTGAAGGACATGTTGGTTTGTGGTCAAGGGGATTCTTGTGGGGTATAGAATGAAATAGAGAGTTGTTGTGAACCCTTCCACTAAAAGCTCTTTAGGGAGAGGATTACATGGTCTACTTGGTACTCTCCCATTACCTATAACATGTTCTTTGAAGAAACGTTTATTTTGTTCATCACCTTCTTCCTCTCCCCCACCAGATTTGTAATATAGAATAAAAGAAAATGATGGAAAAAAAGGAACAACAAAAGAAATTCTGGAAAAAAACAATGAATGTACGCTTAGAGCTGACAGTAGATATAAAATTCCACACCCATAATCTCATCTCTCCAAAGAAGGGAGAAAAGTATATTTTTCCTTTCCTCTTTGGGGTCTAAACTGAGTCTTTTAATTGCACAGTGCTTGGTCTCTTTTGCAACTCTTCCTTCCATGAACATTGCTGTAGTCATTCTGCATGATGTTTTCATCATTCTGCTTCCCAATAGTTCATGTAAGTCTTCACATACTTATTTCAATTGTTCACTTTCATCATTTTTTACAATGCGGTAGTGTTCCATTATATTTATATAGCACATTTCATTTAGCCATTTCCCAATCAATAGGCTCTACTTTGTTTTAATTCCTTTACAACTGTTTTTTTTTTCTTTTTGGATTCTTATATAGGTTGTCTTTCATTTCCGTTTTTAGATTTCAAATTCATCGTCCTCACTTATGTTTCTTTGGTGTGGCTTGCCACTGAAAACTGAATGTTTTTCAATTCTGCTCATTTTTTTTTTTTTTTTGCTGTTCAGGATATTAATTCTCCTTCCTTAGTTCTCCTTTCTTTTAAACCACTCAGGAACAGTGTGCTGTGGTTCTATGTTCTCCTCAAATTCCACAGCGTTTTTTGTCTCAAGATCTGGACGATTTTCTTTCTTTATGCAATATTTATTGATAGATATCATAGACCATTTAGTAGATCTGAAGGCAAAATCTCTCCTGTTTTTACAGTTTTCACTGTAACAATTTGTGGTTCACTGGTTTAGATCTCTACCCCAAATGACTTACGGGTGATCAGAATTTGCCACATATGGATGCTGTGCTCTTCCTTCAGGCTTTGTGGTGCACTGCACTCTTCCCCACATGCACAGTGTAGTGTCCTGGTGACCGGTTCCACTCCCTTTGTTCTTTAGTTTACTCGCCCTGCACCAGTAGTTCAGAGCCTGCTAGCCCTGGCAGTTTAGAACCTGCTGGCACCAGCAATTCAGACAGTTCAAAGCTTTGCAGCATTGGTACTTCTGAGCTGCAGCCCTCAGTAGGTTTTGTTCCTGAAGGGCAGTGGCTGAGCAGGCCGTCTTAAGCCTGAGAAAACTTTCACAGCCTGGAGCTGACTCTCTGTAGCACTGGGGTGCAAGGGTGGATTTTTATGAAAGCTTGTGTTATTTCCTTGAGCTGCTAAGTGCAGCTTTGCTACCAGCAGTGTAGCAGGTACAGGAGTGGTTCTGAGTGAACTCAGGGTCAATGCCAGTTCCTAAGTCTGGGGGTTTTGTTTACCTTTTTTTGGATTCTTTGTGACATAGATCATGTACACTGCTGAAGTTACTTTATCTTTGGTGCATAATTTCTGTTTTTGGCAGATCTGAGTAGTCATGGGAACTGAAAATGTCTAGTCTACCCTTTTTTTCCATGACCTGGAAGTCTTGCATAGTTGTATTTCAAAGGAGAAAAGAAAAGAGCATAGTATCTGGAAAAGAGGGCCTTACAGTCTCTATCATAAAGCCATGCCTGTTGACAGTACCACATATATCAGCTCATAAAAGTCTCCTTGGCAAACTTTGATATATGGTGATGAGCCACATCAATTAAAAAGATGGTTTAAAAATTATTAGAATTGTACATTTTGTTCTATGGTGAAAAGTAATCCTTGGATTCTAAATATTTCCATCAGGAATCGCTTAAGTTGTCAGTGCAAGGAAAAAATACTATGACTGTTCAATTTCTGATATCTGATTGAAGTTTGGAATCTTGGGGGTGTATTGTGTATTAGTTACCACTCATCTCCCCTGACACTAAGAGTACCAGCATATTGTGTGATATTGAGAAGTAGAAACTGTTTTCTATCTTCCCTTTCCTCCTGCAAAACATATGGGACAATCTAGCCTGTGAGAACTCCAATTTGTTTTAGAAATCATTAACCTTCATGACTAATTTCCAGAGCCAAACTATAATTACTTTGATTCTACACTGCTATAGAGAATTTGAAAACAGGACTCCTTTAGAACAAAATTAACTTATATAATGAGTGAAAAGATAAATCGTATTAGGTTAATTAAAGTATATTAACATTTTTGTTGCATATGAATAAAAAATCAGACACAGTGAAAGCAGGTTTCTCATAAAGAGACAATTTATGGAGATTTATGAAGATTTTAGAAACTTGCAAAATTTCATTACTTAACATCTCTATTAAGATCTTTACAAGCATACATAATGAAAGACCTAATAAAAGATTTAATAAGTGGACTTCTGCTTGAAGTCATACTGATTCAGTGCAAGCAAAGGTTTTAAAAAACCATAACAGAGATGAAAAGGATAATTGTCTGTTAAAAATACATGTGCTACATCTCTGCAGTGAAAAGGAGTTGGGCAATTATTTGGGGAGGAAGAAAAACCAAGAAAACTGAGTATCTCATTTGGTACCTCTACCTTTTGCCAATTAATGTTTTAATTCTTGATTCCACTTCACCTTCACATATCTACTGGCAAATTTATATTATGAAGTCAAGTCAGAAAGATCCAAATAAATATTTCTACATGAAAATGATTCTAAAACACCTCCAGGCTTTCTATTTCTGCTACCTACAAGGTTACTACTCTAGCCCTGAATTTCTGTCACCTTGATTTATCACTAGTTTAATTTTATTCAAGTCAGGAAGAATTTAAGTGTCTGCTTTGTGTGAGACACTACCCTAGGCAACGGGGCTTCAAAGATGAAAATAAAACATCCCCAACCAGTGGTGTGCTGGTAAATGTTTAATAATCATCTCTCTGAAAGAAAAATATAAACATAAGATTTTAATTTCAATCTCCATTATTAACATTTTTCATCACTGTCACAAGTCTAAACAATTGCAAAACATTAAATCAATGCCTGATTTATAATTTCTGCTGAATCTCAAGATGTAAAATGTTCATACTGAAAATTTAACAATCATCTTGGAGATGACTCTAGCATATTCTCAACATTCAAGAGGTTTAAATGCCCCTGGGAGTTTATTACATGCACACAGATAAAAGGAATACTCAAATGAATACACAGCAATTTCAAGAAGGAGAGGGATTTATGAAAAGGTAGATCAGGAGAAGCCTTTCAGAGGATGCCACAAGTAAACTTTGTTCTGAAGGAAACTAGGGAATCTATGAGGCTAAGAGCAGGATGCCATACATTCCAGATATAGGGTTCTACCTCTGCCCGATATCACCAATATCATTACAGGCCAAGCAATATGTTTGTTACAATTTATCATGTGATTGAAAGTAATTGTGCTAATTGACTTACTTGGAGAA
Organism: Bettongia penicillata ogilbyi; assembly: GCA_023548195.1. Classification (NCBI taxonomy): domain Eukaryota; kingdom Metazoa; phylum Chordata; class Mammalia; order Diprotodontia; family Potoroidae; genus Bettongia; species Bettongia penicillata. Next base: position 870,810 of record JAJHZJ010000011.1, on the reverse strand, counting down.
GGATAATATCTGAAGACAGAGCTACTACTCCACAAATTTAACACTGCTCACTCTCTGCGAGGTTATTCTCAGAATAGTATCTGAGTGACTTCAGAAATAAGATGCTCTCAAAGCAAGGCAAAAAGAAGATAATGCCTAAAAGTTGCACAGTGAGAGCAAAGTTGGTGTGTCAAATTTGGAGATGAGATTTTCAACCAGCATTTGACATGGTATTCTCTATTTTCCAAGAGAGCATAAGTATCATTTGATATGGCAGTGCCTAGAGCACTGTATTGTCAGCCCATCTTCTGCTCTCATCCTTAACTGTTTAAGAACCCATCATCCACTAATCTTTCAAAATAAGTCTTGCTGTGTCCTGTCATCATGACAGCTTGGCTCCGTGAGTAGGCAGGAAAGCTTCAGGAAAAGACTGCGCAGCACCTCTCTTAACTCCTCCCTTAGAGCATGGTGAACCTACATGCCTTGCTTTGAGGGTATTGGGGCACTAAGGGGTGATAAAAGTGCTTTTTGTAAAGAAAAAAAATAAGACCAGAATAAGGCAAATGAAACTAAATAAAAATTACTATGTTTTTCTCCAATAATCCAATAACATAAAAATGATAACTCAGTATCATGTGGCAACTGCAAGTTCTTATAGAAAATAGTTTTGTAATTTTGTTCAAAGAAGCACAGAGTAAGGGGTTGTTATGTGAATGAAGATTGATGTTTTTCAAACCACACTACAGTAAATACCACTAGAATACCTAGACTAATTTCATTGCATTTTGTACTGTTGGCCCACTTTGCAAACAGATGTTGTCATGTATATCCTATGTATATTCACATATATTATATTTTGTGTATTTTTATGTATATGCATGTGTATGCATTTCATTCCCTCCTACCCACCCTACTGAAAAATGGAAAAAAAAACAAAAATAAGACCCTTGTAACAAATATTCATAATCAAGCAAAACAAAAAGCTTCATTTCCAAAGAGATTTCCTCTTTTCCCCTACCCAACAAGTTATTGCTTTTTACAAAGAAAAAAAGAAAAAAGGTCAAATAAGAAAAATCAACCAATGCATCAAGTGAGTATAATAGCATATACAATATTCTACAGTCTGCTTCTACAGAGAAGGTGGTACTTTTTCTCATTCTTCTTTGGGACAAATCTAATCATTATAATCTCACAATGTGAAATTCTTTTTTAAAAAAACTGTTACTGTTACTTATATATTTCCATTTATTTCATATAAATATGAATTTATACACACGTGTGTGTGTGTTCCTGGTTTAAGCACACATTTCCTTAAGAAAAGCTCTATTCATTTAAAGAATATAACTTTGAAATGTGTGTTTTTTAACAAATGGAGAAAATTCTGCCTCCTATATATCCCAATTATTCCCCATTCTGCTGTATATAGTCTTTGAGTACAATTTAGAGAGGAGAGAGGGAAGGTGATTTGGAGATATTATCAGCAGATCGCAAGAAGGAAAGTAATCAAGGAAGGAAATCAGAAAAAAAAAAAGCCTTAGAGAATGAACAGACATTTAAAGACAGAAGCAATGGAAGTGGAAAAGGAAAATAGCTGAACAAACAAAAGGAATGAACAGAAAAAGGGGAAAAGCAGTAGAAGAAAAAGAGCTGTAAAATTAATCATATGATCAGAATGACAAGTTCAATGTGTTCTAAATACTGTTTGAGAATATATCATATACATTTATTTCATATGATTAAATATATGTTATAATGTTTTGTTTTATTTTTTTTCTCCCCAAGTAGCACATACCTATTATCCCGACTTCCAGGAAGGCTAAGGCTAGTGAATCATGTACTCTCAGGAGCTCTGAACTGCAGTAGGTTGGGGTAGGCCAATTGGTATTGGAATTAAATTTGGCATCAATAGCATGAGCCACAGAACAAGAGCCTCTGGGCTGCTTAAGGGTAGGGGAGGACCATCCCAGATCAGAAACGGAATAGTCATGGGACTGGGCCCCTGGCTGAACATGGAACTTCCAGCCTGAGCTAGATAAGGAGACTCAGTCTCTTGAAATGTCAAAAGAAAAATGCTACTCTGGTAAAAAAAAAAAAAGTAAAAATTAAAATTCCTAGCCTTGTTTGAAATCTTCATCATAGAAAAGAGAGAAAAGAGGACAAGTTCTGTAAGGTTCCACTGAACCAAACTAAGACAATAAACATTTATTAAACTCTTAGGCAAAATACTATAGCAGATGCTTGAGATACAAAGACAAGTATGAAATAGTTCCTATCCTTATGAAGCTTATATCTTACTGAGTGGTGCAACCTCTGCACAGATATGTGCATGTGTGTGTGTGTGTATACCACCACATATATACACACATGCATACATATTATGTGTATATATATTGTGTATATATGCACATATATGTATATTATGTGTATATATAGTGTGTATTTATCTATATATGTATATATATATATGTATAGCAAGTAGCGGTAATAAATGTTTAACAAACAGGAGGTTGTTGGATGCACCACTGACTTTCAAGTAACATTTTCTCCATCTCTTTAAGCTTAGATAATTAACAAAACAATAAATCCAGACTTTATCTGTAGTATTTGCTTATTTCATGAACTCTAAACTAAATAGGTAGGAGTAGCCTAAGTTCTTAAGGGTTTTGAATGTCAAATTGAGGATTCTATATTTGATCCTGGAGTTAATAAGAAGCCACTGGAGTTTATTGAATAGAGGAGTGATATGGTCATACCTGAGCTTTAAGAGATTTCACTTTAAAAGCTGAATGGAAGGTGGAGTGAAATGGGGAGAGACTTGAGGCAGGCAGATCCACTAGCAAGCTGTTGCAATAGTTCAGGTGTGAGGTGATGAGAGCCTACACCAGTGGTGGCAGAATCAGAGGAGAAAAGGAGGAGTATCTGAGAGATGTTGCAAAAAAATGAAATTGACAGGTCATGGCCACAGCTTAGATATGAGATATTAGATTAGTGAGAGATAGTGAGGAGAGAAGGTTGATACTGAGGCTATGAGCCTGGGGAATTAAAGGATGGTATTGTCCTCTACAGTAACAGACAAGCATTAGGGTGAAGGGTGAGAGGCAAAGATAACGAGCTCAAGTTTGGGGATATTTAGTTTAAAATGGCACTGAACATCAAGCTTCAGATGTCTGAAAGAAAGTTGGAGATGTGAGATTGGAGGTCATCAGAGAGGCTGGGGAAGGACAATTAGATTTGAGAACCAATATAGAGATAATTAATATATCTGATAAGATCATAAAGTGAAGTAGTATGGAGGGAGATGAGAAGAGGATCCAGAACAAAACTGTGGGACACCTGTGGTTAAAGGGTGTGATCTAGATGATGCTCTGGAAATGGAGACTGAGCAGGAAAGGTCAGATAAGTAGGAGAACTGGGAGAGAATGGTGTCCTGAAAATGTGGAAAGAGAAGAGTATTAAGGAGGAAAAGATGATTGATTAATAGTGTCACAGGCTACAGAGACATGGAAAGGAATGAGGATTGAGAAAAGGTCATCAGATGTGGCAAGTAAGAGATAATTAATAACTTTGAAGAAGCCATGACTTGCAAGTTTTTTCTTCAATAAATTCTTGTAAATCTATTTTTTTTTCCATTTGGCCAATTCTGCTTTTTAAGGAGTTCTCTTTAACATTTTTTGTACCTCCTTGACCAAGCTTTTGACTCTTTTTCATTACTTTCTTTCATCATTCTCATTTCTGTCCCCAATTTTTCCTATTCGATTTTTAAAATCCTTTTTCAACTCTTTCAGGATTTTTTTTTGGTCTGAGACCAGCTTATATTTTCCTCTGAGGCTCTACATGTAGTTGTTTTGACATTGATGTTTCATCCTGTTTTTACCATTAACAATTAACATTGGAGTAAATATTTTTTTTCAAAAGCTAATTCAGGTTACAAGTTGATTGTTGATAGAGAACAAACCAGTAGAAGTTAAAGAAGAAGAAAGCACAGCTCTTCACAGCTGTCCCAGAACTTTGTGAGAAAATAGCCATCACCTCTTTGGGGACCCAATCTGTAAGTTCAGCACAGGTTTGGGAATTTTCCTGGAATGAGGACTATGTCTATATTTACATATATGTCTATATCTATGTATCTATATCTGTGTCCATATCTATGTCTCTATATTTATATTTACTTTCATATATCAGCATCAGTGGCTAGGATACTTCTCCTGATCAACTATTTCAGAAATACTGAAATGATAGAAAATTCACGTAATATTTTAAATTTTAAAATGTATTTTCCTCATGAGAACTGAGTTACATAGCAAGAATAGAAGATCTGACATGAGAGAACCTAGCTTTGAATTTGACTCATTATCTATGTGCCCTAGAGCAAATCACGTAGTTTATCTGGAACTCCAGTTTCCTCATCTGTAAAATGAGGAAATTGGATTAGATGACCTTATGATGATTTCTTTTTTCTTTTTTTAAAAATGAAAAATCTGTAATATTAATATTTACCTCTTCAAAGATACGACCAGAAAATAAAGCCAAGGTTAAAAATATCCAGAGTGTGCCTGTGTTATCCGTCTAGAAAATAGCATTCAAACTGATGCTCCTCTTATTTTGTTCCTTATGTCATAAAGGTAGAACATGGTCAACTGGTTCACCTTGGAATTACAGTTAAAATGGTTCTGGCTCAGATAATATTCCTGAGCAAATAGGAAAGATCTTAATCCCATTCTCCACCCTGCCACCAGGTGGCAAAGCGAGATATAGAAAAAATAATATCAACTGAGTCATACGCTAAAGAATGCTGAACAAGTATTATACAATGAGAAGAAAAAAAGCCACTGGAAAAAGAAAATGAAAGGGATCAAAATGAATTTTTGCAGTCTGCTTTTCAAGTTATTAAAGCGAAAGAAGGAAGTGTCCCCCTTGCTGGAGAATGAGAGTGGGGAAGAGGATCTGACCATTTAAGTGATTTCTCTGAGCATTTTTTCCCACAGGGATGTGCCCTTGGCTTACATAGGCAGATCCGTTAACATCTATACCTTGTGATGGATAGCTATGTATGGATTGGAGCTAAGTTGAGTATCAGACTCTCAGGAACTTAAGTTGACCCAGTATCAGTATGATTGATGGAAACATGACATTATATTGCTTGAATTCCTTTATGGGTTTACAAGTCTCCAATGTCTCTGATTTTCTCAAACTTTGATATTCACTTTTCTGTCTCTTCCCCTCTCTTACAAATACATGAGCATACACACATATATGTCCTTGTGCAGACAATTCCATTACATCTTTATCAAAACAAAAATGTTACGTACCTAAATGCTATATAGACTTTAGGTTGTGTTGAGAGTTAGAGCCGGAAAGGAACTTAGAAATCCTCCAGTTTAATCCCTCCATTTAACAGACAGTGAAACAGGAGTTCAGAGAGGTAGAATTGCTTTACCTAAGGATACTCAGGGCTTAAGAAGCAAAGCAGCACTGTTAGATCATATTACATTTAAGCATCAAATTATACAATGCAATTTTTAAAAATCACCAGAATTCGTTTTTGTTAAGCTTCTAAGTAATAATTATTAGTTTGATACCCTGTTATCATCTTTAAGCATTCTCAAGGACTGTCTAAAAGTTATCCAAAATTACACCTGCATCTAGCTATTTTAGGAAGCTGTTCTAATGTGTGTGTGGGGGGAACTATTAGGATTTTATTTCAAGGCTATATATGTAAGTATAAGGTAGACTAAATTCATATCATCCCCATCTGTTTCTATGGCCAACTGTCTAATATAGTCATCAGAAATTTTTTATATAAGCTGTTCTGATATTTAAAAAATGGTAGGACACTTTGTTGAAAGTTTGATTTCTATAAAGTTCAGTTCTTAAATTTGATATTATGTTGAAGTATTTCCTGATTTACTGGCAAAGATGTGGGAAGGAGTGCAAATAGAAAAGGTGGCAGCATGCTGGGAAAGGGGAAACTTCCAATTTCCAGCAATTCTTGTGTCAATGTCTACTGTACCCCCAAATCTATTGGGTTAAGTACTCCTAGAATATTTGAAGCTATGGGCATATTAAGTCTACATAGCTAAATCCCATAAAAAGTATCATAATTTTCTTCTACAACAGGTGCTCTTAATCTCTGTTTCTATCATGGTCCTCTTTGGCAGTATGGGGAAACCCAATGACCCATTCAACAGAAGAGCTTTCAGTGTATGAAATAAAATGCCTAAGATTGCAAAGGAAACTAATTATACTGAAATAAAGTTCATTAACACTGAAATCTCTTCATAGACCTGGGGGAGGGGTGTGAGTTCTGTTAAGAATCTCTGTTCTAGAGAGACAGGCACATGGCTATATGAAAGAAAGTCTCAATTTTCCTTTTCTTTATTTATTTAGTATGGTTCTTGCACTAGATTTCAGCTATTGCTATATCCTACAAACCACTAAGTAATTCACAATACTCACCTCTTTCAGCCTCTACTTCTCACTTTTTCAGGATCCTTTCTCTCTAACTTTCCATGTCCATGTGTTTATGGTTTAGTAGGAGACACATGGAAGGGACCAGCTGGAAAACATGTTGAGCTGACAGATCCTGGAAGCACTTTAGGGCAATTCAGCTGAATTTGTCCCTGCTGCCTACCAACATGCTCAGATTTTCCTTGTTCTTCAAAAATATTCATTTAACCTTGCCATTCAGGCAAGCTGTTATTCTATGTGTCTTCTCACATTTACAGATGAACTGAATCCTTAATAGCTTTTCTTTCTTTCTGATCAGATCTACATTGATTTTGTTGCACCCCATTTTCCAAACAACCCCAAATGGAAGCTAAATAACCCCAGTTTTTATCATGCTTCCTTACATGGAATATTTTGAAGTTCTTTTACCTTCCCTCTCACCTTCTTCGGGTAACTTTTCAGTTTCTCTACGTCCTTCCTAAAAGTTAATGCCTAGAACTGAATTCAATATTCTGGATGTGGCCTGATTAGGAAGCTTTTGACCAATTTTACCTGTCCCGTGCTGAAGCAGTCTAAGATAAGATTGGTGTTTTAACTGTAGTTTTCCATTCTTGAATCAGATTGAGTTTATACTACAATAAAACCTCAAATCTAAGGTCTATGCACTCCTGTCATGTAATGTACTTGTGAAACTGCTTTTTTTTTCTTTTAGCCCTTTACATTTATTGCTTTTCCTTTTCTGATTTCATTCAGTTCATTGTTCTCACCTATTCAGATCTTCGTTCTCTCTTTGTTTTCATCTGGATACTTTTTTAATGTATTAGCTTCCTGCCCCTACCTCCAGCTTTAGAAAGTCTTCAAATGTAACAAGTAGGCCATCTATATCTTTATTTAAGATAGTGACAAAAAATTTATTAGCATAAAATTAATTCATATAGATGTATACAATTTAAGTATTATCCAACCTATAAAAATACTTTATGCAAGATATTGTGGCATTATTCCACTCTCAATTCTTGTTTTTTTCTCATTTAACCTACTGCACTACCATCTATCTCAATTCATCCAAATTCTCCAAATTTTCATGTTCTAAGATACTCCCTATTATTGCCCTCTGGACTGAGGCTATATCTACATATTTTTATCTATATACATACATATATGGCTCTTTGGATACATACAGGCACACACACAGTGTCCTCGAAGTTTTAGTACGGGTTTTTGTCCTAACTTTAATAAACTCAACAATGCACTAAGACTTTGGGGATATTGTATGTGTGTGCATCTATATACAGACATAGATTATAGATTTGCGTATGTAGATATACACACAGTGGCAAAAGCGCTTTTCTAGAAATCAAAAGACCTTGGTAATCTGTCTTCATTACATGCTTGATAACATGTCGAATCCTACCTCTAGACCTCATTATAACTCATCCAAATTATTATAATAACCTTTCAAAAAATTGCCCAATTTTCATCCCCTTATGTCTCAAAAACATCCTCCACACAAATGCCAAAATCAACTTGCTATGACAGAGTTAGATCTCTCTTCCCTACCTCTCATCCCTTCCCTCAAATCAATAAGAGCTATCTATTGAGTAAAGGATAAAAATAGTCCTTCTTTAACCTGGCATTTTAGGACATCCATGATCTGGCTACAATCTCCCCTTCCAGCTTCATTGAATACATTATTCCCTCTATTTCCCAGGCAAATTTGACTACTAGCTCTTACCTTTTATGTTTTTGTTTTGACTTTACAAGTATCTGATAGTCAATACCATAAATTTTTCCAAGGGGTTCTGAAGAAAGATCTAAATAAGAAAAATTTAAGCACAACTGTACTTTAGACCTAGTTTTACCTAGGGTTTTACCTAACGTTTTCTCTCCTGGTTCTTCTCTGATTACTTTTTCTCAGTTTCCTTTACTGTATCTTCATCCAGACCAGAACCTCTAACTGAAGATGTCCCTCAGGTTTCCATCTTGAGCTCTCCTATCTTCTTCCTCTATATTATTTCATTTAGTGACCTCATCAGCTCCCATGGATTTAATTACCCTCTCTGTGCTAATGATTCTTAAATCTACCTATCCTGCTTCAGCCTCTCTGACCTCCAATCTCACATCTCCAATTGCCTTTTAGACAATTTGTACTAGATGTCCAGTAGATATCTCAAATATATCTACAACTGAATTCATCTTTCTCCCTAAGTGCCCCCATACCTTCTTTATAGATTTCTGGTAGGAGTAGCATCATTCTCCCAGTTCCTCAGGCTCTTAACTTGGGAATCATCTTGGACCCCTCACTATCTCTCATCCCATATCTAATCTGTTGTCAAGGACCACTGAATTCATCTTTGCAATATTTCTTGAATATTATATCCCCTCCTCTCCTCTGACATTACCACCACACTAGGGCAGGCCCTCATCACTTCATGCCTGGACTATAGCAATAGCATGCTGGATTATAACAATAGTCTGCTTATCTCAAGTGTCTCTCTAATCCAATATATCCTCCTGAGAATGTGATTCTTTGACTCATTAAATTCTGCTGGGTCTCTATGACCTCCAGGATCAAATATAAAATGCTGTTTGACATTCAAACCCTTCCATAACCTAGCCCCCTCCTACCTTTCAAATATTCTTACACATTACTCCTCTGTATATTTTCTTTGATTTGGGGACATTGCCCTCCTAACTGCTGCACAAACAAAACACTCCATCTCTGAGCTCTATGCATTTTCCCTGACTGGCTATCCTTCATGACTGGAATATACTTTCTCTCTCTCTCCCCTCAACTCAGCCTGCTGACTTCCCTAGCTTCCCTTAAGTCTCAGTTAAATTTCCATGTTTTACAGGAAACCTTTCTTAAGCCTTCCTTCTGTTAATTACTTCCTGTTCATCCTACGTATAGCTTCCTTCCCATCTATTTGTTTGCATACTATCTTCCCCTAGGGTTATTGGGTTATTCTCTCCTTAAGCATAGGGATTGTGCTTTATTTTATTTTTTTCTATTTCCAACACTTAACACTGTGCCTGGCATATAGAAGAATCTTAATAAAGATTGATTTAATGACTGAATGTGGGCCTCACCCCTGAACTACTGAGATGGTACCCATATTGAGAATGTCCAAAAGTATTTGCCTCTTTCTGGATCTTGATTCCATCATGTCTCTGTCAGATGAATGGCATCCTTCATTGATCAGAGTTCTTAAGTCTTTTACATTTTTTGTTTGGAAGTGTTGTTAATGTAAAAATTTCTCTGTTTGTTCTGTCTATTACACTGCATCAGTTTATATCAATCTTTCCAGATTCCTCTGCAACCAACCAGCACTCCAGGTTGTTTTTCAGTTATTCTGAGGCCAGAGAAACAGCACTATATTCACTAACAGGTTTTAAGCCCATAAATTCATTCTCCATAAGACCATTTTTCTTGGTTATGTTAAAATCTAGGGGATTGTCTGGGAAATTTTTGTTATTTCATTTGCACTTTTCTTTCTAAGTAGTAGAAAACCTGTCTTTGTAACCAAAGGAATTCACAGATATAAGAGATTTGGACATGGAAAGTAGACATCTGTGTCTTATTTCAATTAAATTAGTTTCCCCCTCTCAATTTCCATTCTCCTTTGAACAGAAGTGGAAGGTCCTTTCTCCTTTTCCAGCCATCACTCACCATTTTAAAATTAGCTTCTTAATAAACTACTGAAGTTTGTTTCTGTGTATACGTTGCAGACAACGATAAATTAACCTTGTTTTTATCTGAAAATCATCTCTGATTCGGAAATGATGAGCAAGTTCTTGCAGCTTCATTTCTGCTTATCATGGCAGACTCCCCTGAATTACTCTGAATTCACCAGCATTTCTAAAAGCAAGACACATTGATTTCCTCATTATGCTGGGAAATGGCAAGTTAAGCAAATTTCAAAACCCTTTCAAACTCCAGAGACTGTTCACAAGTGATAAGACAAGACATCGTGTGCAACTTGGTGAGCTTTTGTGTTCTGACAACTCTCAAGCAAAAGTATTTTTGTCCTGGAAATCCCAGTCAGCCCCACTTCCCCAATTCTGGAGGAGGGAATTTTAGGTGAGGAGGAGGGGTGAGAATAAGATTCAAAATCACTTAGAAGACTCAGTCACCATTCCTGCAATATGAGAGGGAGGGGGAGGGAGACAGGGAGGAAGAGGAGGAGGAGGAAAGAGAGATAAGAAACAGAGAGAGACAGAGAGAGGCAGAGAGAGAGAGAGAGAGAGAAAGAGAGAGAGAGAGAGAGAGAGAGAGAGAGAGAGAGAGAGAGAGAGAGAGAGAGAGAGAGAGAGAGAGGAAGGAGGAGAAGGAGGAGAAGGGGAAGAGGAATAATAAAAATTCTTGGACTTTTATATTCATCACTCATGTAAAATTCTCTCTACCTCCATGGAACATAAGGGGGAATTTGATCCTTCTAAAAATGATTACTTTAAGAACATAGAGGCAAATTATTCCCATTCACTAATGAAAAATATTACAATTTTTAGAACATAAATCATTTCAGAAGAGAAGGCAGCTGTTTTATTTTTATAACCATTATCAAAGAAGTAAAAATGCTTATGTAAGCAGCACAGAAGTTTGACATCCTAAAATCTGAAGGAAACCAAGTCACTGAAATAGGAAGCAGGGCAGTTCACCAAGATCATGACTCTCCGAACATATATAAGTAGGCTAAATCATATGCATGCACTCTTTCAATAGAGACCTATCAAAGGTCTAGTTAAAAAAAAATAACTGTGAGTTGGAGAAATATAAATTAGGAGGACAGCTGTGAGTGATCTGAAAGGTCAAAGAAATAAAAAGGAAGGTCTTCGGAGAGCAATTCATTTCAGAACTGTGAGGGAAGTTTTGTGTATTAAATGAAATAGGAGAAATTAGTTCTTATTCCTATTTCATTCCTAATTTATCTTTGCCAATCTTATTCTTAAAAGGGAAACTTGGTAGAACTGCTACCATCTTCACATTGAATAAACCTATCATAGAAAAAAACAGTAAAGTTATTTTATATTCCCAAGTAATTCTTAGTTGTACATAGAATACAAACTAAGAGGTGATTTTCTTGCATTCAAATATCCTCTTTGCCCTTCTGAAAATATATGATTGCCCAGGAGCTGGTGAAATTCCCAGAAAAATCAACTCTTCTAATTCAAGAAAGATTGAAATGTGGCGAGTAAGCAGTTATATGTTTCCTATGAGTCCACCATAATGGATTTCATCTAGCAAGGGAGACTTTAGTTATGACTTAGAATGAAGTTACTGATTATAAAAATTCTGGTTCAAGAAAATGTAAAAATTAAGAATAAACATCTTCAGGAATGTTAATTTAATTCAATTTAACAAACACTGATTGGGTAAGGATACTGGAAACCTTAGTGGAAATTGCAGAGTAGATTTCAGTTAGCTATAAAGAAAGTCTTTTTTGGATTATCCAAAAGCAGATTTACTTCAAGAAGCAGTGGGTACATTGAAGTTGAAACAGTAGTTGACTTCCTTTCATGATTGTTGTTGAGAAAATTCATATTTAGATTTGGGCTGGCCCTGCTAGTACTAATCATGGCTGCCCACTTTTATTATGCTTAACATTTTTGGATGGACCTGTAATTTCATGAGTTGAGGGGAATTCCAAATGAAGTATTTCATCCACCAAGATGCTCCAGACATGTCTATGCAACATCTAGCCTTAGAGAGTTGCCTGGGGGCATTAAGAATTTAATGAATTCTCCAGTCAGATGTAGAATTTATACCCAGACTTTCCTGACTCAAAGTCAGAGTCAAACAATTTGCTTGAAACACACTCCAGTGCCTTCAGAATCAGATTAAAATATAATTTGGTAATATTTAACAAAATAAATAAGGATACAATAAAATAATAATAAAATAAGGATACAATAAAATAATAATAACAATAAAAAAATAGAGATAACATAAAATTTTTAAAGCTAGGTCAATATGTCACCTGCGGGATTCAATTTTGATTAGCCAAATCTAAGTCAATCTATGAATAACCACCACTCAGTGCTTTACATTGGAATATATGATTCCTTACAGCAGGGACTACTTTTCTATTTCTATCTCAAAGGTCCAGGCTTAGCACAGTGTTTTGTATACTGTAATAACTTAATGCAAGATTCATTCATTCACATTTTACTCAGTTTAAAGACTGGACACCTATCAAGTGCTAGGATGCATTCTAGCAGGATAGACCACACATACACATGAAGTTACAGGATACATAATGTAAATGCAAAGTAATTTCATTGGGGTGGGGGAAGGAAAGCAACACGTAGGGGCATCCAGAAAGGTTGCCTTTAATAAATAGAACATGAGCTGTACTTCCAAGGAATGTAGGGATGCTATGAAGGATGGTGAAGAGTTCTCCAGGCATGGGAATCAAACAGTCTGTTCAGAGGCAGATAAAATGCCACACATAAGAAACAGCATGTAGGTGTGTCTGAAAAGAGAATGGAGAATGTTAGGAGGAGTAACATGATCTCCACCTAGAAAGAAGGGTAGGAGAAGGTTGTGAAGCTCAGTAGCTTGCTTTTTTTCCCAGAAGGAAATCGGGAGTCAGTGAAGCTTCTTGAACAAGGAAGCAACAGTGAAACCTTCTTTTCTAGAATCAACCTGACAGTTGTTTGGAGAATGAATAAGGAGGGAGGTACTGGAAACAAGGAGCTCTTCACAAGATACTGAAATGGTCCAAGTTAGAGATGGGGTCTTACTCTATAGAGGTAGAGTAGATAGAGCACTGGACCTGGAGTCACGAAGACCTGAGTTCAAATGTAGCCTCAAAAAGCAATGCAACCCTGGGCAAATCATTAAGTTCCATTTTCTTCAGGTTCTTCATCTGTTAAATGGGGGTAATAATAGTGCCTATATCATAGGGCTTTTGTGAGTATAAAATGAGATTATATTTGTAAATTGCTTTATAAACCTTAAAGCCCCATATAAATGCTAACTATTTTGTTAGCTGTTAGTGGTCTCTATATATGTGAGTAGAAAGAATGTGGGGTTGAATCTACAAGAAATAATAATTGACAGATGATTAAAAGTGGGGTAGGGGTTGCACTGAAGGAAGGTGAGAAGAGGGTGAACCAAAGCTTGCAAATCTAGGTGACTGAAAGAATGGTGATGTCCTTCATAAAAATTAAAACAGGGGATGGATAGATAGATAGATAGATAGATAGATAGATAGATAGATAGATAGATAGATGGATAGATAGATGATAGATCGATAGACAGACAGATAGATAGTGAAGAAAATGGTTAGAGCTTTTATTCAGTGTTAAGTAACTTTACTTGGTCCCTGGAAGAACTCTACAACACAAATGGTATCATTATTTTTCAGATAAGAAAACTGAGGCTCAGAAAGTTTTTTAAATTTATTTTTAACATTGATTTTTTTAAAGTTTTGAGTTCCGAATTTTTTCCCTCCATACCCATCCCCTGCTTATTGAGAAGGCAAGCAATATGATATCAATTTTAAATGTGATGTTGTGCAAAACATATTTCCATATCACCATCTTGCAAAAAAAGAAAGAAAAATGAAAAAAGTGAAAAAATATATTTCATTCTACACTCATAATTGTATGTCATCACAATCATGTTCCATATCTTGTTCATTCATCTTCAAATGTATGGGCATCTCCTCAAATTTCCAATTCTTTACCACCACAAAAAGAGCTGCTGAAAATATTTTCATACAACTAGATACTTTCCTTTATCTTTGCTCACTTTGAGATACAGGCCTAGTAGTAGTATTTCTGATCAAAGTATTACCCTGTGAACACAGTTCCAAATTGTTCTCCAGAAATTTTGGACCAGTACAAAATTTCACCTACAGTGCATTAGTGTGCCAACTTTTTTTTTTACTTGACCTCTAGTATTTACCTTTTCCTCTTATGTCATATTAGCTTACCTGATGAGTGTGAGGTGGAATCTCAGAATTTTGTTAAATTTGAATTTCTCTAATCAATAATTATTTAGAACATTTTTCATGTGAGTATTAATAACTTTTATTTCTTCTTCTGAAAATTGCCTGCTTAAATCATTTGACCACATCAATTTGGAAATAGATCTTTTTTTTAAAAAAAAAAAAAAGGTCAGTTCGCTATATATTTGAGATACGAGACATTTATCACAGAAACTTGCTATAAAAGTTTTCCCCAATTCTCTGCTTTCCTTTTAATTTTGGCTTCACAGTTTTCTTGTGCAAAAGCTTTTTTTAAATATCATGTAATAAAAAGCAATTCCCATGATCTTCTCACTCTTGTTTGGTCATAAACTTTTCTGTTATCCATACATTCGACAGGTGAAAATTTCCATGCTCACCTAATTTACTTATACCACCTTTTATTTCTAAATGATTTACAATTTTGACCTTATCTTAGTATATGATGTGATAGTGGTCTAAGCCTAGTTTCTGTCAAACAAATATTCAGTTTTTCCAGGAATTTTTTTTATCGAATTATGAGTTCTTGCCCCAAAGGCTAGATTGGACTCCATTAGTAGGACTCCTTGGTTCTTTCTGTCAAATATTAGATTATTATGGTTATTTACTATTATGTATTGTATAGCTAATACTGAGTATTGAATACCTAATCTGTTCCAATGATACACCATTTTACTCCTTAACTGGTACCAAAATGTTTTAATGAAGATCACTTTGTAACGTAGTTTGAAATCTGGTAAGGTTAGGTCACCTTTCTTCACAATTTTTCAAATTGATTCCCATGATATTTTTGACATTTTCTCCTTCCAGATGAATTTTGTTACTGTTTTTTTCTAGCTCTATGAAATAATTTTTTGGTGGTTTGATTGCTATCACAGGTAGGATATTGGCTTGGTCTACCCATGAGCAATTGATACTTCTTCAGTTCTTTAGATCTGTCTTTATATATGTGAAAAGTTTTTTAATTGTGTTCATATAATCCCTGGGATTGTTTTGCCTCAAAACTATCTCATATTATCTCCAGTTATTTTAAATAGAATTTCTCTATCTCTTTCTGCTGGGTTATATTAGCAATACATTGAAATGATAATGATTTATGTGTGTTTATTTATATACTTCAATGTCACTGAAGTTATCAACTAGATTTTAGTTGATTCTGTAGGGTTCTCTAAGTATATCATCATCTGTAAAGATTGATAGTTTTATTTCTTAATTGCTTATGTTTATTCTTGCAATTTCTTGCTGTCATCTTATTGATATATTTAGAATTTCTAATACAATACTGAATGACGTGATAATAATAGACATTTTTTTCCATCCTTGGTCTTACTGGGAAGGCTTCTAACTTATCCTATTACAGATAATGCTCACATTTATTTATATGCTTTCTAGCATTTTTTCCATAGGAATAGGTGTCATATTTTGTCAAAAGCTTTTTCTGGGGCTAGCTTGGTGACACAGTGGGTAGAGTACTAGCCCTGGAGTTAGAAAGAACCTGAATTCAAATCTAGTCTCAGACACGAGCTATATAATCCTGGGCAAGTCACTTAACTATGATTGCCTCCACATAGAAAAAGAAAAGAAAAAAGCTACTTCTGTATTGAGACAACCATTATTTCTGTGTTATTGTTATTGATATGGTCAATTATGATTATGGTTTTCATAATATTGAATCATCTTTGCATTCCTCATATAAATCCCACCTAGTCATATGGTATAATGTTTGTGTTATATGTCTGTAATCTCTTTACTATTATTTTATTTTAAAATTTTGTACCAATATTCATCGGGGAAATTGGTGCATAGTTTTCTTTCTCTGTTTTTCCCTTCTTGGTTTAGGAATCAAAACCGTATTTGTGTCATAAAAGATATTTGGTAAGACTTCTTCTTTGCCGATTTTTCCAAATAGTTTACATAATATTAGAAATAATTGGTCTTTAAATGTTTCTTTGTCTTTTAGTGTAAGAACTGTCCTCCTCCATCTCATTCTCCATTTTTTGTCCTGGGTTTTAAAAAGAATCCCCATTAGGGCTCTGAATACTCATTAGGTAGCTAAGGACACCAATAAAAGATACGTTAAGCCCCTTAAAAAGTTTTTATTTTTAATTTCCTTGTAGATGAATGTTTTTAAAAAAATGTTTCTCAAAGACACATGGTCAAACCAGAACATCTGAGGTGGTAAATTTATCCAATATGGTTTAAATGTTAAGCATGTTTAATTTTCTACCAACATATTAATTTACCAATCTTGCAGTCAGTCAACTAGAAATTATTGAAAGTTTACTCATACAAGGCACTGTGGTAAGTTCCCCAAAGAGCAAAAACACTGTCCTCAATAAAGTCACATTCCAATGGAAGATATAATATGTGTATAACTATGTAGATAGATAGATAGATAGATAGATAGATAGATAGATAGATAGATAGATAGATAGATAGATAGATGACAAAAACACGGACATATCTATTTTGACTTTCTCTAACTAGCTAAGCAGCTATGCACAGAGTAAAGACAGGGAGGGCAGACTGCCTACAGACTCCTGCAGAAGTAGGGCTATGAGCTGAATCTTGGAGGAATCCACTGGATCAAGAGGGCAGATATGAGAGGGGAAGAAATATTATTCCAGGTATGGGGGAGGAAGCCAACACAAAGGGGTAGACATGGAAGGTAGCATATCCTATGTAAGAAACAGTAAGTCCTATAATGAAACTGGACTGTACTACACATGGAAGGAAGGAACGTGATAACATCCTGGGGCTCCGGGAAGATAGAAAAAGGACATGCTATAAAGGGTTTTAAATGCCAATGTATTTCATATTTGATGCCAGTGGTAACAGGAAAATGCTAGATTTTGAGAGGCCAAGTGATGTGTCAGCCTTATGCTTTAGGAAAATCACTTTGGCTGCTGAATTGAAGATGAATTGTAATGCAGAAAGATAGGAGGAGGGGAGATCAATCACAATTTCATTGTAATAGTCCAGAAGAGAGGTGCAAAAGGTCTTTGATAGCGTGAGAATCGTGAGAGTGGACAGAAGGGGACAGTTATAGGAGATACAAGGCAGAAGTGACAAGATTAGCAATTTTCTTGTCCATAATACATATTTAGGAATAAATTAAACTACTGAAAGATAAAGAGGTTTATCTTTAAAAATTGTTAGAAATCTGTGAACAGAAGACAGCAAAACCATGTCCAGAGTATTCCTTATCCCTAGCCTCATTCAACATAAGAGTACACAAGCTATTTCCTGCTACGGTGAAATAAGTAACAAAATAAAGATGCAACACAGTTCAGAAAGTGAAGACATGCCTTGAAATTGCTCAGTAGAAAGAATTTTTTTGATAATTAAAAGTCAAAATCATATTCCCTACTTTGTTTTGGTTCTTTTCATTTCTCACAAGACTGCATGTCACACCTCTTCACCATGTTCTAGAAAACTCTCCATCTTAGAAGACAGATCTCTTTATCCCTATAATTTGCACCTTTGAAGTACTCATTGCACTTGAAGACCCTCCTTTTGCTTACATATGTCTTTGCAGAACCTCCATTTAATGAGGTCATCCAGGGCAGACATTTTTCCATTTTAGGCCTCCTTGCAGAGTCCTCCATCATACCCTTACACAGGTACCTTATTCCCTGGACTTCCTCCAATCCCTTTCAACTTTTTTGTTCTTTCCCCCATTAAAATGTATGCTTCTCAAGGGCAGGGACTCTCTTTTTGCTTGTATTTGTATTCCCAGCCCTTAACACAGTGCCTGGTATATGATATATGCTGAAGAAATGTTTGGCTTTGGTAAAAGGTAGTGGAAAATTACCAGAATGAGAATCAGGTCTACTGATGGCAAAACACTGAGGTGCCATTTAGGCTGATGGACTGATACCACACTTTTCAGAGCATGAAGAAAACTGAACAAAGAGATTACAGTTCCCTGAGATGTTTAGGAAATAAAGACAAAGTCATCTTTGGAAATGATTTATTTGTATATTCCATCCATTATGTGTGGCCTTGGGTACATCCATGAAAATAAATCATATCAGTTTAAAAAATACTGTATGCTTGGAAATGCCCACATCCTGGGTATTATTTAAATCAGAAGGCAATTAAACTAGCAATCATGATATGTCAGACTTCATTATTATGCTCTATGCCTCTCAGACGTCTGCTTATCAGTTTCCTATTGATCTTAACAGAGCCTGAGTTAAGAAAAGAATTATCTTCACCCCTGAAATAGGACAAAGCTGACAAGAAATAGAAATATGAGTGCATTCAAAAATGTAGCAAATCTTAGTACTCTCATTTTCCTTCCAACTACTCTTAGGACATTTACATTCTAAGGAGGGCAATAAAAAGACGCTGTGCCAGTTGAATTATTTTCTCTTTTTAGCAAAAGAAGGGCAAAAATCACTAGGGACTGAAAAAAATTCAACTAAAAGTACACTGATTTATTACTATTATTATGGTACTAGCTAGTAATAATAGCTAGTAATGATTTCCTCTGAATTGTGGGAGTGAAAAGTTTTGCAATAAATTTCAGCTTAGTTATAGAATTAATGTTAATTACGTTAAAGAGGGGAAAGGTACTTCAATTTGAAGCTTTTAATTCAAGAGTTCTCTATATAGTAATCGATGCTAAATACAAATAATTCCAATCATGGGAATTAGAATAAGTATTCTCACCTGCCCCTGACATGAATATTTTCCCTGAAATATTGGCAGTAGTGATAAGGAAGAAATAGGAAAATCTGCTTTGCAATCCCAAGAGTCTATCCAAATCCATAGGGAAGTCTATTCTGAGCCCATACCACTAGTGATGTATGCTGATCATTTGTAAATTAATCACATACTACCCTACTTTTTTCTTTATCTTTATATCCCTGCAGCCTCCTTATCATGACCACATATCCCTCTATTGACCTTTAGATCACGCACAATTTTTTACTCTTTCAATATACTAGTTCAAGGTCATAAAACATCACAAAAAATATTATTGTTAAAATGAGACAAAATGTGTTTCCACTGTTATTTTATTTTTTGGTTAAGGATGCAGTTTGACAGCCAAAAAAAAGTATGACTGGAATTGGAGGTGGGTAAAGTCAATGTACAGAGATGGAAAGGAAGAGTCATAGTCAAAAGACTTGGGTTCATATCCCCCCTCTTCTATTTGCTAACAATGTGACTTGAGTGAATCATTTAAATGTACTAGCCCTCACTTTCTTGATATGTAAAAATGAGAGGGTTGAACTAAATGATCTCCAAAGTTCCTTCTAACTCTGAGAAATGATATAAAGTAGATATATTGTCACTTCATAGTTTTATCATTTTATTATTGACCATATTTTCAGGCATTTCTCCATAATACACATTTTACAAATGTAAGATGATTTGAAGGTAAAGAATATATGGACTTTTCACTAAATTAAAAAAAATAAATCAATATTAAAAGTTTATATAGCTAAAATATGAAGTATTCTCCCAGGGAAAATCATCTTTTTGCTTTTTCACTACTTTTAAAGTGCAAAATTTAAATATTTATTTGCCAGTAGAGAAAATCTTGAACCTCAAATCAGGAAGACTTGAGGTCAAATCTAGCATCACACAATAACTAGCTCTGTGACTACAAGCAAGTGATTTAACCTCTCTGTGACTCAGTTTCCTCACATGTAAAATGAGGATAGTAATAGTATCTACTTCTCAGTGTTATTGGTATGATGAGATAATGATAGTAAAGTGCCTTTGCAAGCACAACATGTTACATCAAGTACTAGTCAACAAGTGAGCAAGTCAATCAATGGATACAACTAGGTGGCACAGTGGGTAGAGCACTGGACCTGTCTATGTGACCCTGGGCAAGTCACTTAACCCTTTTGGCTTCAGTTCCTCATCTGGGAAATGAGCTAGAAAAGGACATGGCAAACCACACCAATATTTTTCGCCAAGAAAACCCCAAATGGGGTCACAAAGAGTCAGACATGACTGGAATGACTCAACAACGAAACAAGTCAGTTGGCAAATGTTTTTAAACACCTACTATGTGACAGATGCTCAACTGAATCCAAACTTCACAGGACACATCCCCATCGCTAAAGGATTTGTTCTGCAAAACTTGGACTCAGTCAAAAGGCCTCACCCAAGGACCTAGAAGGACACATGTGGCAGGCAGACCAACTTGTAATTTATTGCAACAGGTATGAGATGCTTGAGAGTGGTGGCAATTGGTTTTTTTGGGAGCAGCAGAAGGAGCAGTAGTAATATTATTAAATTGTTATGGGTTGCTCCATGATATTCTATATATGACATTAAGGGACTGATTCACAAGATATCCAGAAGTTGGAAAGGTATAGAAAAAAATGGGATACTATTATAAGAAAAGCAGTGAGAGAATATTAACAACTCTTGAATAATATGTGTATTTTCTCATCTATATAAAATTTTATGATCAAGTGCTGCTTTTCAGTAAATGTAGAATTGAAGGTTTAAGTGAACTGTAGCTTCTTAGAACATATCTTCCGAAATTCACACACTGAGTTCCTTAAAAACTATCTAGGACCACTGGCATACAGTTTCACCAAAAGTTGATCCAGTAATTATATCTCTAGAAAGTAGCAACTTTAAAAGACTCAATAATCAAACTTACTTTGAGAAAGATCAATGATAACTGTCACAGGAATGTCCTAAAGTCATCATAGATATCATTATTATCATTTCAGGAGGTAAAAAAATTAACAATGTAAATAAGCCTCTGGAAAGGTTAAGGAATGATGGCATACTGGATATAATGTATTGTATGACAGAGTTCCCTAAAAAGCTATGGATAATGTATGAAGCATTAAGCACCATGGAGAGAAAATGAATGACAAAATCAGGAAAACATCATGCCATGAAAATGAATGACTTGAGCACAAGAACTTTGATTGGGAGATACAATTGATTATGCAATATAAGGAGGGATTCATCAATAGAGAAGATAGCAGAAGTGGAGTAGGAGAGTTTTTTTTTAAAGGTAAATGTGAAAGAAATCTCTGACATTGTCAGGAGGTGTACTTAATCACTCACTCTTCATTGCCATGTCATCAAGGCAGCAGATGGCAAAAAGCTAATGAAGCCAGAAAACATCAATATCTGCTTGAAGAATTCTTAGAGAATTACATGAAGCTACAAGGAAATTCTAGACTTTACCAAGATTGAAACAACCGTTCTTCTACAAATAGTCCTGTAGTCCTGCATATCAGAATTTCAAAGAGAAAATATCTCAGCAGACTAGGATAATATAGCAAAACAAAGGATATAATTTCCTAATGTGACAATTATATTTAAAAAAGCTGCTCCTGCTGCTGCTCCCAACAAAAACAATTGCCACCACTCTCAAGCATCTCATACCTGTTGCAATAAATTACAGGTTGGTCTGCCTGCCACATGTGTCCTTCTAGGTCCTTGGGTGAGGCCTTTTGACTGAGTCCAAGTTTTGCAGAACAAATCCTTTAGCGATGGGGATGTGTCCTGTGAAGTTTGGATTCAGTTGAGCATCTGTCTCATAGTAGGTGTTTAAAAACATTTGCCAACTGACTTGTTTCGTTGTTGAGTCATTCCAGTCATGTCTGACTCTTTGTGACCCCATTTGGGGTTTTCTTGGTGAAAAATATTGGTGTGGTTTGCCATGTCCTTTTCTAGCTCATTTCCCAGATGAGGAGCTGAAGCCAAAAGGATTAAGTGACTTGCCCAGGGTCACACAGACAGTCCCTTTTGGACTGGAAGGAGATTTGGGCTTTCATACCAGTTCGGTCATCAATTAGTTATATTCCCTTAAAGAAGTCATATAACTTTCCTAGACCTCAATTTCATCATCTATAGAATGAGAGAACTGAATTAGGCGATGTCTGAGGTTCCCTCTACCTCTGTAATCCTGTATGTGTAATAAGGTCAAGTTTATATTTGTTGAGAGTTGCCTAGGGTCCTCACAGGATATCCAACTTGCCTAGGACCACATAGTTAGGCCTGAATCCAGATGTTGTTGACTTTATAGCTAGTTCTTAATTCATTATTTTATGCTGCTTCCTGAGTTGTTGATTTCTATCACTGAAGGAAGTTCCCACAAAGGGCTGTCTAAATCAGAGATCTGGGCCAAATAATGAGCTAAAATCAGAAATATAAACTTGGTCTCAGGTTTTTTACACTGAGAAAAAAAAACATATCCTTGATTCTGATTATTGGTCAAACAAATGCACGCTTTTAGCCACAAGGGTGAATGGGTAAGAGATTACAGATGGCTCAATCCAAATTGATCTCTTTTACTATTGATTCAATGGGCATGCCCTATGAATAATTTCTATGTGTAAGGGACAGCATATGTTAATAAGAACCTATGGCTGACTCTACTTCATGCCTTTATATATATAACCCTAACAGTGATCATTGTCCACAATGGCTCATAGGAACAGTAGATGGATGGCACCTTGGAAGTTCCTTTCACAGATGAGGAAATGGAGGCACAATTTAAGTGACTTATTCAAAGTCGCATGGGAAATAATTGACAGATCTATGAATTCAAATCATCTTTACCTTGTCATGTTGCCCCTAATTTTTTATTATTTCAATGCTATCATATTATTGGTAGAGTCACAGGCAATACTTTGTAGTTTTTTCCTGGGTCTCTCCTTCCATTTCTCTTTGTCTCCCTCAATTTTAGCAACCTTTCCTATTTTTACTCTTCTCCCCTAGATATTTAGGGTTCCAAGATGTGTCCCAAATACCTCATACCTGTCTTGTTTTTTGACATTTGACCAGATTCTGACCTCACAGAAGTCATCCTATATCACAGAGCATTCCTGGTTTTTTTCCTTGTTTCCTTGTTTGCAAAATTGGTAAATCTTAGGTTTTATTCCTTCCACAAATTGCTTATGTGACTGTAAACTACAAAACTGATTTCAATTTAAACACTAGTTGGTTAATTATAACAGTATCTTATCCCTCCCAATTAATATTTGAAGTTTAGCAGTAACTTTCAGGGTCCAAGTGTATCCAAGAGAATGAGCAACCCAAAAATTCAGGGGCTGTTGCCAGAATTAATTAGAGAAATTGGGAATATTGCTATTTCTTGGGGTTTCTGTTAGGGATTCTCCTATCACTCATTATATCACAGAGGAGGAAGCTTTTATTATTAAATAAGACTAGCCCTTAGAAATCACCTTCGCTTCTCCTGGTAGGTTGTCCATTTCTTTTTCAATCCATCACTTTCAGCCGGTTCATGTTGTCTGAACATCCAAGACTTAAGTAACAGTCTCAGGAACAACTGAAGGATTACAGGCAGTCTAAAACTCTACAAAAGGAGACAAACATCAAAAAGTCAAAGAAAGGTTATTGATATGAGCAAAAAAGACAAGAAAAAACTAGGATCGTAAATAATTTCATAATTTCAAGAGCAGTTTGTTGGATAATGAAGAGCTTGAAACAACCCCTTCTAGAATAAATTTTTACCTTGATCTCTTTTTTTTTGCAGGAGACATAGAAGATATGCCTACTGCTAGATAGCACAACATTTGGCTAAAATCTGACTCTTCTGTACTTTCTCTCTGTTTATTTGTGTTTTAAAATATCAGTCCTAAAGTATTCATATACCAGCAATAGGGAATATATTCCAGCAAATTAATCCAGAAGGAACCTGAAGACATTTAACCCAATTTCTCAATTTTACAGTTTAGAAAATAAAAGCATAATGATTAAATTAAGCATTCAAGGTCATGGGTAACAAGCTGTAGGGGAATGATTTGAACCCAAGGACTTTTACTCCAAACCCAATCTTCCTAATACCTCATTAAGTCTGAAGGTTTTTCCAGTGGCCTGGTTAAATAGTTCCACTTCCAATATTCATTCATTGAATAAATTATCTAGAAAAATTCTTACCACTAAAGTCCTTAGCACTGTTGCATGGCTCAAGATCAGAAACTAAAAGTACATATAATATTTTTAAAAAGGCAGTTATTTCATCACACATCTGCTAATATCTTACTATGTGCCAGATACTGGGGATATAAAGAATGGCAAAAAAACATTCCTTTCCCTCAAGGAGAATATATTCAGATGAAGGATATGACATGTGAATAATGAAGTATATATAGAGAGTAGATGAAGATATAGAAGATACATAGAGAGTAGATGAAGGTAATCTCAAAAAGGAAGGCAATAGCAGCTTGGAAGGACTGGGAAAACTTTCTACATGCATCTTATTGATGTCAGGGAAACCAAGGAGAGAGAGCATTCTAGGAATGGGGAAGCCATTGCAAAGGTACAGAAATGGCATATTCTGTGAGAAAAACAGCAAATAGGTCAGTGAAACTAGACCATAGAGTATATGTAGGGGCATAAATTGAAGAAAACTAGAAAGATAGAAAAGGACAACTTGATAAAGAGTTTTAAATGCCAGAGAAATTTATATTTGATTTTTGAGGAAAGAGAGAGACAGTGGAACTCACTGAAAAGGGGAGTAATTTAGTCACATCAACATTTTAGGCCGGGGAAACCAAACATCTTGATGGCTTAGTGAAGAATGGGTTAGAGTGGAGAGAGAATTGAAGAAGGGAGATCAGTCAAAAATGATGGGGTGACAGTCTAAACTAGGTTTATAGCCACATGAGTAGAGAAAATGAGACATATACATATATTAAATGTCATCAAGACAGAAATGACAAAATACTGTAAGAGATTGTGAATGTCTTAGAAGAGTGAGGAACAGAGGATGATACCAAGGTTGCAAGTGTAGATTAATAGAAAACAGTTATATCTTGGACAGTTTTAGGAAAGTTAGGTGGAGTTGGGGGTAGAATTTAGGTAGTAAAGATATGCATTCTGGTTTGGGCATGTTGGGTTTGAGATGCCTATGAAACATCTTATTTGAGATGCCTAAGAGGTAATTGGAGATGTGTCACCTGTAGCTCAGGTGAGAAAATAGGCCTAGATATGTAGATTTGGGAATCATCTGCATGAATATTATAAATGAACCCATACTAGATAATAACACCAAAAGTATATGAACAAACAAGACAAGTCAGGGGATATCCACAGTCAATGGGTTTATATGGATAAAAATA
The DNA here is from genome assembly GCA_023548195.1 of Bettongia penicillata ogilbyi. Classification (NCBI taxonomy): domain Eukaryota; kingdom Metazoa; phylum Chordata; class Mammalia; order Diprotodontia; family Potoroidae; genus Bettongia; species Bettongia penicillata. The sequence continues at coordinate 845,330 of JAJHZJ010000011.1, read as the reverse complement.
CAAGAAGGGAGACTGTTAACAGATAAGAGGATATGGTGGAGAAGAAACTTGAAAACCCAGAGATGGGACAATATGCCCAATAGAAGAAGATAGTTAACATTGTCAGATGTTACGCAGAGATCAAGAAGGATAAGGAGTGAGAAAAGGCCCAGTAGATTTGGCAAAAAAGAAATCTCTGGTAGCTTTAGAAAGACTAGTTTCAGATGAGTTCAGATACATCCAGAAGCTAGACTGCAGAGGGTTTAGAAATGAGAGAGAGGCAAGAAAATAAAGGCAGTAAGTAGAGACAACTTTCTTGAGTTTAGCCAAATGAGGAAGAAACTTAAGACAGTTGCCAGGCATGGTAGGAGCAAGCAGAGTAAAGGGTACTAAAGAAGACTTATCACGCTCTTGCTCACTGCTTACCCCTGGGAACCACCTACTGATGTACAACTCCTCTGTTGTGATGGGAACTCCTCAATACTAAGACATAGATTCCTTTTCTCTTAGAATATTCAGTGCTTACTATTCTGCATTGCACAGAATGAACTCTCATTAAATGCTTTTTCACTCGTCTTTTTCATTTATTCATAACCTGCCTATGTGCCAAGTACTGTGTAGCTTCTGGGGATAGAAAGACAAAAGTGAACAGGCCCTGCCCTCCCGGAACTCATGATCTCTTTCTAGATTATTGCGGTAAGCACAATGCCAAAATTGATCCAGAGAAGGACTCTTTCAGAATTTTCACTTTGGTTTTTGGATACATTTTATCACATTCATAGAGTTATAAGAAAATAAATAGGGAAACAATTTCTCCAGATTTCAAGGTCTAACCCAAATAAAATACCACCTGAGTCATTGAGTTTTGGGGAAAGATGAGCCTTTTGGAAACTCAGAGAGATCTGAAGAATTCCACAGTGTCTAGAAAGATTAGAATGTTCCAAGATCTGAGTTTTATGATGCATTTTTTCCACAGCTTTGATTCCTACATCCAATGTTTGACAGTTCCATTTCTACAACTCGTTGCATATTCAATGGCTCATAATAACAATTTTCCATGTAATTTTATTGGGTGCTGTTCTGGCTCTAGTTTCTTATGCCAAATAGCAAAAGTATAAATACTCATTTGAAATAAGGATATTTCCATTTCCATTTTCTTTGCATTAATATCATCAGAGGCCACTTTTTTTTTTTTTTTGCAAAAGAATCCCAACTATTTTGCAGCCTATTTCACTATAGTAACCCTGTGGGCAAATAGGAATTATGAGAAAAGCTCTGAAAGTGAGGAAAACTCAATGAATATCACACTCACTGAAAAGGAAGCTAAGAGAGTGTGAAATCACAGAATAATCAATCTCTCAAAAGAATAAGGGCTGCTACATGTCATTATAGATTACCTCAAGGGCAGGCTGGAAACAAAGAAGATGGAAAAAGTCTGAGGCAAGAGTATGGAATTGCAGGTTTGGATTTTCCGTCACAGAACACATTTCCCACTTGGTTTCTCACATTCCTAATTCATTTAAGGCTTCTAAATGGTAAAAAAAAAAAAAAGTCTCACTCTATCTGACGGAAGGAATCTGAATCCCTTGGTCTATCTAGGGCCATTTCCAGATGAGGAGAAGAGTTTAAAACAGAGCCATATCATGATAAAACTTTGATATAGGGAAGAGAGTTCCCTATTTTTTATCACTATAAAATGCTGGTTGAAAAGATCTAGATCCCAAAGCAGTCCTGAGACTCATCTCATATTTTTCTATTATACAGTCATTAACAGGATTGGGAGTTAGTTTCTTATGCAGAAGAAAAGCAAAGCGCCAAGGAGGAAAGATGACTTCTGTGCTGCTTGTTTGTATCCCAAATAAAAGATGACACTTACTCTAACCCAAGCACAGTATTTGTCACATACTTAAGTGCTTATTTAAAAAAAATACTGAATGCCAGAAAATGGAAGGTAAGTCTGGGAGGCCTTCAAAGGTGACAGATCAAAAGGTTCTGAGGATCCATAGTCCCTGATGGTGCCCCACATATTCTAGAGGAAAAAAAAAGGCTCACTGGCCAAAAAACATTCAACTGTCCTCTACTTGGGAGGCAAAGTAACGGAGAATAGAAATGTTGGAGAATAACACAAGTAGGGCTAGAGAAAAAGATCGTGGAGCATAGCTAGTGCAAAGGCTTGGAGATGGGAGCTAGATTGTCATATGGGAAAAATAGAAAATAGCCTTAAAAGGTTGGATTGTAGAATGTGGGAAATGAACCAAATTCTTTTGAAGTTCTGATTCAAATATAGACTCACAATGAGGAAATTGTTCTATCTGTTTTAGGAAATCATTCAATTTTTAACAGAGGAATGAGCAAGTAAGAATAGAGAGGATATTCAGATTAAGAGTAGCCAGGCAACTCCTCACCTTAGCCCTATCCATACTGATTGACCAGCATAAAGGATGCAATGTCAATGTGTCCTTAGACCAAAGATAGTTCCATGCATCATCTTAGCCAATGGTTTAGAAACATCTTAAGAATAATCACTTGATCTACACTTAAGGGGAATTACAGATAGCTTTAAAAAACAGAAAATGATAGATTAAAAGCTGTCCTAAGTATTTTGACCTTCCAGAATCAGAATTTAAATTGTTTTTTTCCACTATTAATGTACTAATTTTTAGCTACTTATTTTTTCTCCCTATATCTTTTTTCACCACCATTACCCTCATTCTACTTGCAAATGCTCATCTTCCCTTCAACCTTCTGATTTTTAAGACAGCTTATTAGATACGAACAATTCTCCTTCCAAGACAACTCTCTGGACTTTTCAATGACGTATTTTGTTAGCGAAGCTCTTTTTAAATGTTCGTGCCTCGCTCCTCCAATCTTCCCTTTTATTATTTTTGATAAGAACTTCAACTATGTCACAATTAAGCATCACAAATGAGGAAATACTTCACTTCCATTCAATCCCATGACCAGCATTAATTTAGCTTATTTGAGATGCATCCCATTAGACTGGTCATACGTTCTTCCCCTTCCTCTTAAGTATATATGCAAATTAAAAGGAACGTGCTGAGAATATTTTCTTCCTTTCTCTTTTGGACTTTTATTTCCAGTAATGTGCATTAACTAGATATTCCTTTTTTTTCTTTGATTTGCCCTGAGTATTTTAAGTGACATCTTATGATCAGTAAAGTTTCTAGGTTGTCATTCTATGTCAAATTTCACAATTCCTACACTCCCATTGTATCAATAATAATAATAACAGCTAGCATTTTATATATCAATTTAAATTTTGCAAAGTACATTGCAAATATTTTCTCATTTTATCCACACAACAGCAAAAAGATAGAGGCAATAAAGCAACCTCATTTTATAGACAAACACACTGAGATAGATAGAGGTTAAGTGACTTGTGCAGAGCAACACAACTTGTAAGTTTCAATTGTCAGATTCAAACCCAAGTCTTCCTGATTTTAAATTCAGCCCTCTATCCACCATGCCTCCTAGCTGCCACCTTCAACCAGCAAACTATCTTTTAAATCAATATCATCTTGAAATATTCTGAAATCTATGTAAAGAATGGAAGTCTAAAAGTGTTATTCATACTAATGTTTTCACAAACCATTATTACTACTAAATTCTACCACTAAGAACCACAGATACTTTGAGGGAAAAAAAATCAAGAGACTGAAAATTTTGGTGATATTGGCCATGTCTATAGTTGTATCCATATGAAAACCCCCCAAAACATAAAAACTAGAAATTTCAGTTCAGCTGAAAATCCCTGGTGCTCCTACCATAACCACCAAAAATAGTTGTTTCAGTGAATTAAAAGTATTTATATAATAAAATGTAAGATCATTGAGGACAGAGACAGTTTTTTTTATCCTCATATCCCCAGTACCCAGCATAAAGCCTGACTTATGGGAAGTACTTAATAAATACTTGTTGAATTTAGTGTGATTGACTTGATTGTATAGAATATAGCCTATATGACTAAAATGAAAAAAACAATTTATTGAATCCAAGTAAACTAGTTTAGAAACCAAATGTCTTCATACTGAAATAATGAATTTGGAAATGATAATAAAATTGAAGACTAAAAGATATCTCTTATTTAGATAACATTTTTTCTACTCATAACTGAATTTAGAATTATTGATTATTCTCTAAAAATCTGCTTTTTTGTCAATATTTTCCTCACCCATCTCTCTAGCATTCTTGTGAAGCAGGTGACCAACTTTTACATACTTTTTATTTAAAAAATCATTAAATATCCTTGTCTGTCCTTCATGCTCAGATAAAATGTCTCTTGTTATGTATGTTGTTACTAACTGGGCTTTCTTCATAGCAAGCTGCTAGGGAGAAGATAATGTATCTTTTAGCTCAACTGTATCTAGCACTACCCTTCGTTGCTGAAGAAGATCATGCCATCAGAGAAATAATGACAAGACTTGCACTTGACTTTGTTCTGAGTGAGGGAGGGCTGTGCAGGTCACCAGCCTCACTTCTCCTCCAGAGCCATCTGAATCCAGTGACCAAATATTCATCAGGATGGCTAGAGATGACCCAGGATGAGACAACTGGGACTAAGTGACTTGCCCAAGGTCACACAGCTAGTGAGTGTCAAGTGTCTGAGGTGAGATTTGAGCTCAGATCCTCCTGACTCCTGCACTGGTGCTGTATCCACTGCACCACCTAGCTGCCCCTTGTATTACACCTCTCTGCATTAGGATCACCAATTCACCTTACATATGAGTGACATTTTAAATTCAATAATTCAATTCAATAAATATTTACAAAATGCCTAATCTGTGCCAAGCACTGTGCTAAGTGATGCGGACATAGTCTCTGCCCTTAAGGAGCTTGCAACTTAATGGAGAAGACAACTCCCAAAAGGAAGCTAACAAGGAGGGGGCCACCAGGGGCACAGTGTTCTGCAGAGTCAAAGCCAGATGGCTGCTAGTGTTGTGAGCCTGGCATCCCTCTGCTACCAGAGGCTCACCATATTGTTCATAGATAATCACGTGCAGATACCCCATTGGTTTTAGCCCTACTGCAGCTCAGAATTCCTTGAGTTTGTTTGGAGGTTTTGGCCTGATGTGGTTTTCTCATTGCCTCCATGTACACAGAGCTGTCTTCTGCAAAACTCCAGTGTCAAATACAAAATATTTAAACTTTTGCTTCTAAGGGGAAAAAATGTAAGGGGAGGTAAAAAGGGAAGCACTGAGATATTGCTGGTCCCTCAAGTGCCTCCAAATGAATAAGGGGAGCAAGGGGAGGTACAAAAACACCTCAGCTTCCTAGGTCCTATATCTGAGGGAACCTCATAATTCCAGAAAATATCCCAGGGTAAGGGGCAGTTTCAGGCGACTCTCTATTCAACTTCTGACATTCCCTATTCCCAAGAATCACATATTTCCAATTAATGTGCATGATTATGTGACTAATTCCCCACTTGGACTTTCATGCATCTATTCTCTCTCACCATTCGTGTGGCCACTTTCTTGTCACAAAAATCCAAGGAATCCTTTCATGGCCCTGTCTAGTTAGATAATGTGGTTTGGATATAGGATAGACAACTATTCCTTAAGATGAAAAGAAATAGGGGTTGTTATTACAGGGTAGAAGAAAATGGAATCTGAGCATAATCTCTAGCTACTGGCTAGGAAATATCTGCTTCTGTATCCAGTGAAATTTCTCCTTGGAGTGCTTCCTCCAGCCATTGAAAGGAGCATTTCACAAAGTCAGGGGGTCAAGGAGTCAGGACTAATTATTATAAAGCATGCTGATTTGAATTAGGAAAAGAATAAAAATCTGAAGATATACAAGTGCCTAAGATAGTTCCTGGGAGTTGCCTGCAGTGATAAAATGTGCCCGGGATATAGACTGAGAGGAGCTAGGTTTGGATCTCAGCTTTCTTACTACCTATATGATCTTGGACAAGTCACTTAAATTCAACAAATCTATGTTTCCTCATATGTAAAATGAAGAATTTAAACCAAGGGTTGGAAACCTGTGGCCTCAAGGCCACACGTGACCCTCTAGATCCTCACATGTGGTCCTTTAACTGAATCCAAACTTAAATTGTTCTGGGAAGTTTGGATTTAGTCAAAGGGCCGCACTTGAGGACCTTGATGGCCACATGTGGCTTCCCCACTCCTGATTTACACTAGTGGAACTCTAAAATTGCTTCTGGCTTTTGCTCTCCTCCCCACTCCACCCCCCTCAGATTAGTGGTTTCCTTTATGCGGACAACTTCTGCTGTGGAAACTCCTTCCACTATTACAAGTGAGAAACTCATTAGCAACTTGGAGAGAAATTCATGGGGCAATGAGAGGGTAAGCGGCCACATAGCTGGTATGAATCAGAACGAGTTCTTGAGGTTATGCATTTCTTCTTATTTCCAAGGAAGACCCTCTATTCACCAAATCGCACCAGCTCAATGAATACTAAGATATCTCAATCTCAGTATTAAAAAAACTGAATAAACAATCATTTGGGGAAAATTCAGACCCCAACAAGTCTCATTCAAATGAGGTTTCACATTAGCAACTTTCATTTCATTATCTAACTCATAAATATAAGTAAAGTTGGACAAGTAAATATTAAGTATAAGTATATAAGAAAAACTATGTTTCTCAAATGGTCATTATAGGATAATATTATTGTTTGTCTTTTGATCTCGAAGAGGACCATGACATCAGGAAGGTGATGCTGTGACTTGTAAATGTCAGGTCCTCATTTCATTTTGAAGAATGGATGATTCGTAATGGCTCTTCTCTCAAACTGTCTCCCACTCTCTGTAATCCTATTCAGGCTTGGGTTCTGAGATCCCCCTCCTGGAGCAAACTGAATGTCATTCCAGGTCCCAGGCTTTTCTGTCATTCAGTGAGAGAGAGAGAGAGAGAGAGAGAGAGAGAGAGAGAGAGAGAGAGAGAGAGAGAACCTACCTGTTGGTGCCTGGCCAGTTAACTTTAAATGACAAGCAAAGACCCATTTTGTAGTGGGAACTCAGCACTGTGGTCCAGCTGTTAACTCAGCAAGAGGAGCTGTCCGCCTCTCCATGTAACAGATACTCATTTAGTTTAGGAAGCCTGCCAAACAATAATAGTTATTGTAATAGTAATAGCAGTGATAATTATGGGTAATGTTATGCAAATTGTTATAAAACTAGTGCTATAAAAAGGCTAACCTCATAATACTGCAAATAGACTTAAGCAAAGAGCTTCTCCAGAATTTGCAGACCAGTTTAATATCCCTTGAATCCATCTTTCTCTTCGATTCTCATTGTCACCATGGTAGTTCAGGTGCTTGTCTCTTAAAATCTAGACTACTGTCATATGCTTCTATATGGACTCCCTGACTCCAGTGTCCCTTTATTACAACCTATCTGGCACACAGTGATTTCATTAAAACATGCTTTGATCGAATCAGTTTCCTAATCCCACATCAACAGTGACTCCCGACTATCTTTAGTATGGTATTCAAAGTTCTTCATAATCGGTCCCTAATTTGATTTTTCAGTTGTATCTTCTCATACATTAACTCTCCTCAACTGAAACAAACATATAATAGGTATACAGATACATAGAGTATTGTACTAGGTCCTGAAAAAAATAAAAAAGATTTTTAAAATTATGTCATGGAACTTACCACTTTATAGATAAATATGATATATGTATAAATAATTACAAGTACCCAAGATGCACAAATTATTTTGGTGGCCCTGAAAATGTATAGAGTTACCCCAGACATTCTTGGGAATTCTGTATGATTTCAAAATAAGTCTCCCACACAAGGTATTAAGGAAGAAGCAGAAGATATGGTGGCCAGATTCTGTGCCAACAAAATTATCATTGCCAGCAATGGGACCTGATAACTAGCATTCCTTTGGCACTGTTTAAATACCCAGTAAGTTTGAATGGAGCTCCTGTCCTCAACATAGTACTGCCTTAGCATTTTCCTAACTTATCTGATCCTTACTGGACTTAGGAATTATGCCTTACTGTTATTTCTGCATCTGAAATCTCACTTGGCATCCTTACAACATAGTAGTCAGAGCCCAGATTTAGTTTATGATCTTAGAGATTAAGTGCTTGTCACAGAGTGCTTATTTTTTTTAATTTACTGAATGCCAGAAATTGTATAGTATGTCTACCTTCAAATAGGAGAGATCAAATGGTGATATGGATGCAGCTAGGGGGCAAAGTGGACAGAGTGCCAGGCCTGAAGTCAGGAAGACTCATCTTCCTGAGTTAAAATCCAGCTTCAGACTCTTGCTAGCTGTGTGAACTTGGGCAAGTCACAACTTTGTTAACCTCAGTTCTTCATCTATTAAAAAAAACTGGGGAAAGAAATGAAAAAAACCCTCCAGTATCTTTGCCAAAAAAATAAAAATACTCAAATGAGTTCAGGAAGACATGGTTAAAACAAATGAATAACAACAAAGTTTATATGATCAACTACTCTAACCAGTCCTATTCCTGTTTTATGATCAACAACTTGAGCAAACCTGACCTGTTAAATCTGAAACACAGTTAATATGATAATGGGCACCCACAATGACTTATGGAAAATTTTTAACTGTGATTCTGGTACAGCAAAAAAGATTATAGTGCTTACAGGACAAATTCTTTTGCTGACTGAAGAAATGCAGAATTTCTGCCTCCAATTCTATCTATAATACCCTTCTGATTGATGATAGCACTGCCCCTACATGGATATTTTAAATTAATATCCTATTGATCACAGATAAATTTGAAGGGAAGTTGAAGATAGTGGTCACTCTCCTGCAATAGGTCCATGGAAGTGTTCCCCACTGGACTCCTCAAGGATGAGATTACTATGGATTCCTGGAACTTCTGCTACCTTCTGGGGACCAGAATAGTTCCATTCCATTCAACTGGTTTGAGAATTTCATCACTGAGTTCATCTAGTGTTTGAGTGGCCACAGAGAATTTTTTTCTCCTGGTTCTGCCCTGAATTTAAAGGACATTTTCCACCACCTCACCAATACCTTCTTACTCTGGAGATGCCTCCACTCCTACAGTTCTCTTCTCTGATTGGTAAGTTCCTGCCTAGCACCACTATTTCATAAAATGTGCATGCCATTATATCATCCATGTTCATTCTCTCCCTGATCTTTTCTGACTGTTTGAATTTATCCACTTCCTCCCTAGCATCTTTTACCCTATGTAGTTATCTTTTTCTCCCCTATTCTAGCTCCATTTACCCTTGTCTTTCCTCAGAGAAGAATGCCTTCTTTATCCACGAATCCAGCCCTTTTGTGCACTAAATAATTTCTTCTTCAGAGTTCTGAGAATAATAAAAATTATTTCATCTTCAGCATCTCACTTCCTTCATCCCAGGGGGCAGCCAGGTGGTGCAGTGGATAGAGCACCAGTGCAGGAGTAGGAGGACCTGAGCTCAAATCTCACCTCAGACACTTGACACTTACTAGCTGTGTGACCTCGGACAAGTCATTTAACCCCAATTGTCTCATCCTGGGTCATCTGCAGTCATCCTGATGAATATCTAGTCACTGGATTCAGGTGACCCTGGAGGAGAAGTGAGCCTGATGACCTGCACAGCCCTCTCTCACTCAAAACAAAGTCAACTGTATGTCATGTCATCATTTCTCTGATGGCATGGTCTTCTTTGGCAACGAAGGATGAACACACACCTATCAATCACAGCAAAAGTAGGCCAACATAAAAGCAGACAGATGCCCCACTACCTGCAACTTTCTCTCTGTTTTAGAAATATTAAGAAGGCATTTTAAAATTATTCTAGTCTGAATTCATCGGACTAAACTGAAAGAGAAATGTTATCAGTGTATCCTCTCCAAAATAATATCCTTCTCTCCTCTGCTGATCAACCCAGAAAGGAATCCTCCCTTGAAGTAATAAGCCAGGTGAACTGACCAAAGGGACCTGATCCACAGAAGAGGAACAGTTTCTTTCTCCATTCACAGAAAAGATTCAATTAATAATCCCCTTAAGAGAAGAAAAAGGTCTCTGATTGCTTAACTTTAAGTCCTTAAGGCATAAGGACAGTCCTTGAAGGGAGTGGTCAAAGGGGAAAGAATGGTGAGAAAATGATTCTCTACAGGTATGTTAAAAGTTAAATGATTCTTGTTCTATTTAATGAAACTGGGAGTTAACTCAACTTTTCTCCTGAGCTCTATAACTGTTTTATATTCTGACATTTTCTCTATTGTCTGGGATTGATATTACTATAAATTCTAAATGTTGTGAATTAGAGAGAGATTTTTGTAGATCTGTGTAGAAGCAAGCACCTTGACACATCCAGGAGGGCCTGCTAGCACTAGTTCTTAGATCTACTTTTCTAAAAGGAAAGCAACTTTTGAGGAGTCAACAATGTACTTTAATTACATTCACCAACAGAGAAAATATAAGCAGAGAAATAAAGACCAACAGACTTCTAACTGTCTGACCCTAAGCAATGCCTCATAGATCAACAGACAGATTCAACTATTTGACCATTTTATATATATATATATATATATATATATGTATATATGTATATATGTATTTGAATCACCAACATCTGGGTTTAGCCCCAAAGTAAAACCTCACCTCAGAGTATATATGTATACTTTTCAGAGTTGGGGGCGTCATGACTCTTGTGACCCAGTGCCTCATTAGAAATTAACAAAAGGTGTGGGCTCCAAGTGAGGTCTATTAATGGGTCAGGGGGAGATCTTTAACTCCCATTAATTACATTCTATCCATCTTTGATTCTCTGTCTCTAAGCTAAAAATATTTAAATACAATAATTTCAAATTAATGAAAACTTTCTGATAAAATTGTTCCCACAACCTAAAATACAGATTTTTTTCCCCCAACATTGCCAGCTGGGGGATTTTTGTCACTCCTTCAAGGTTATGGGCCATCCTGGATGATGTGACTCTGGACTAGACTACAGTAGGAACACTTGCAGTTAATTCCAGGAAGGCCTCAACAAAAGAAGTTTCTTGAGGTGGATGTGGTCGCAGTTTTCTCTTTTGTCCTACCTCATTAGCAAGTTAATATAATCTCTTGATCCAGTGTTCACCAAACTTTTCATAAGAGCCCTCTGTCAGGTATCTTGACTGGACCAGCTCCCCTGCCTAGTAGGCTTCCAGAATCTCACCTCTTAACCTGAGGCAAAGTAGACCATAGCAGCTAAACATGCGTTTCTCTCATACATGTAGAGTAGCAAAACAGTGTCAATGCTGTTAGTAACCTAGAAATTAAAAAGTACAACATGAACTAGGGAAACATGTTAGTGTTTTACCCTAGGACACTGAAATTCAGCATTCACATATATTTTACATGTACTGATTTTGCTTTGCAATAGAAGTCATTATAGTAGAAGCAGTTTGGAGCTGTGGATAGAGTACCATATTTGGAGTGAGGAAAACCTGGGTTCAGATTCAACCTCAAATACTTACCAGCTATGTGATGTGGGCAAGTCACTTAACCTCCATGTTCTTCAGTTTCCCTATTGGTAAAAGTGTATGGATTAGACTTGATGACTTTTAATGTCCAGTCAAACTCTAAGTCTATGGTCTTACGAATAATTCCCTAAGAGCTTACGACCTAATTACCCCTCCTACTCAGTGGGATTTGTTTCAGTTCTTGCATACTTTTTCATATTATGAATTACAGAGGTGATTTGAGAAGTTTTATCACTTTGCCTTGAACTATGCCCTAAATGTGGGCATCAAAATGATGAGTTGTGACTTTTATTTTAAGGAAACAACCTTTTGAGCCCCTGATCATTACAACAAGGAAATTTATTAAATCCACTGATCCTGTCTCCAATTTATCTTGTATATAACTAGTTGGTATATGGTTGTATGCTGTCTCCCCTACCATGAACTTGAGAAAAGGAATTTTTTTTTGTCTTTATTTGTAGCCCCAGAACTTGATACATACTTACTAGTAAATGTTTATCGACTGACTGACTGAAAGGAGTCCCATCTTAACAGGAGGTCCTAGTACACTTCTTCTTACATATTCTTACTCATTCCTGCCAATTATGCTCTCCTGTCAGGCCGCACTAATACTGCTAATCCTACCAACAGTAGAATCTGGGCCTGAGGAGATTTTGATTAATCAGAATCTTATTCACTGAGCACATAGTCCAGTGGTGTCAAGACCACCGATACACAGGATCAGCACCATGAGCACAGTCATACCATTGTCTCAGAATGTATTCCTAAAGACACGGTAGTTTTCAACCTCTGGACACAAAATTGTCACATCATGATCACCAAGACTTTATCATATTCTGCAGGCACATAACTTGGTAATAACAGCAACAAAAGTCAGCATACTACCCAGGTGAGAGATAATAAAAGTAGATACATAAGGAAAGCTACATGACAAATCTCAGATTGCATTCATCCACTAAGATGAGGTTCTTACCTGGCTTTGTCACCAGTCTTCTTCTTAGACTTTCAAATCTAAACTAGGGACATAAACCTAAGTATATAATTAAAGACTGGCCTGTTCTTGGCCAGTCTTTGGTTTTTTGAGTCATATTCAAACTCTCTTGTTGATGTCATTGGATATTTATGTATTTCAGACTAAAAATGCCCCCCTTATTTGAGTCTAAGTGAACTCTCAGGGTGAAAAGATGCTACCTGACCAACAGAAAAGAATAATTAAGATCCTTAACAGAGAAAAATGGGGAAACTAGACTGCAATTATTAAGAATTAAATAGCTTTCCAGGTTGCAGTCAAATGAAGCCTTGAAACAGGATACTCTAAACATAAAGCAGGATCAGGTTTTTCTTAACAATGTCCTTTTAGGCTATATTTTACTCACTGTGGAAAATGAATTCCATTCTGTAAAAAATAATGTGCTATTACAGTTAAATAAAAAGATATTTGAAGTTTTTAAGAAACAATTTTTATAAGGATAAATGAGTAATTGATGGAATAAAATGACTTTGTCATCTTTGAATGGAGATGAAAGGAATTTTGATTATCCTAATTAGTGTTGTTACTACAAAGGTATTGCTGTATCAACATGGTGAACGTAAAATATTGATAAACTATGCTGGAGGTTTGCAAAAGAGCTACTGAATAGATATGGTGACTTCATAATAGCTATGGTGTAGTCTGTTTTTATATTCATTGTCAATTTGATATTTTAGAGGTGAAGAGAGAATTCTGTAAAGATAGGATAAACACAGAGGAAGCAAGATGTTCCTTCTCAAATATGCTTGAGTGGGAATTACAGACTAAGGCCATGGCAACTGACCTTATTGGGCTTGGTTTGTGGAAAGGTAGAACAGTGCTAATCAATGTGTTACTTGGGGCACTCAAATGTCTTCTTACATTAACAGCTGCATCTAAGTGACCAGAAAATAATTGGTTTGATCATGAACTTCCATTAAACAACTGAAGCAGGCTAATGGAAGGTACATTTGTTGTTTAAAATAGTGTCACCTTGGAATTGGGAAGAAATGATTCATCATGGAGCAATAAATGTTTATAAGAAAATATTTGTAAAGAACACAAATAAGAATTTTTTCTGATTTATTTAGTATTTTATTTTTCTCCAGTTACATGTAAAAACAATTTTAACATTCATTTTAAGAAATCTGAGCTCCAAATTCTCTCCTTCCCTCTGCATTCCCCCTCATTGAGGAGGCAAATAATTTGATATAGGTTATACATGTGTAGTCATGCAAAACATTTCCAAATTAGACATGTTGTGAAAGAAAAAAAATAGGTCAAAAAACTCTCAAAAAAAATAAAGTAAAAAAAAGTATGCTTCAATCTGTATTCAGACAGCATCAGTTCTTTCTCTGGGGGTGGATAGCATTTTTCATCCTAAGTCCTTCAAATTTGTTTTACATCATTGTATTGCTGAGAATAGCTAATTTATTCACAGCTGATAATTTTACATTATTGTAAAGTACATTTCAGTTTGTATCAGCTCATGTAAGTCTTTCTGGGTTTTCCTGAGAGCATCCTGCTCATCATTTCTTATTCACAATAGTATTCCATCATGGTCACATCACAATTTGTTCAGTCACTCCTCAATTGATGGACATTTCCTCAATCTCCAGTTCTTTGCCACCACAAAGAGTTTCTATAATATAGAGTGTGTATAGTAGATTGTAGAAGCATAATATAGATTCTACATTTTTGTACATATAGGTCATTTTCCTTTTTGTTTTTTATTTTTTATCTTTTTTAGGATACACACTTAGTAGTAGTATTTCTAGGTCAAAGGGTTGTATGGTCCTTTGGGTATAATTCCAAATTTATCTACAGAATCACTGAATCAGCTCACAACTCTAATAACAATGCGTTAATGTTTCATTTTTCCACATCCACTCCAGTATTGTTCATTTTTCTTTTCTGTACTATTAACCAATATAATAGGTATGAGGTAGTCACTCAGAATTGTTGTAATTTGCATTTCTCCAATCAATAGTGTTAGAACATTTTTTCCATATGGCTATAGTTTTGATTATTTCATCTGAAAATTCTTCATATATTTTAATCATTTATCAATTGGAGACTGACTTTTGTTTTTTATAAATTTGACTCAGTTCTCTATATGTTTGAGAAATAAGGCCCTTATCAGAGAAACTGTCTTCAAAATTGTTTCCATAGTTACTATTCCTAACTCTAATTTCCTCCATTCTATTCCCTCCACCCCATACATTGTATTCTCTCTTTCCTTTCACCATGACCCTCCTCAAAAGTGTTTTCCTTTTGAGTACTCCCTAGGTGAATCTGCCCTCTCTTCTATCACTCTCTCTTTCTCTTATCCCTTTCCCCTTCTAGTTTTCCATAGGGTAAGATAAATTTTTATATTGAATTGAATGTATATATTGAATTTGAATGTATAATTCAATAATTGAATTATTCCCTCTTTGAGTCAATTCTGATAAGAGGAAGGTTCGCTTACTCCCTTTCACCTCCCCACTCTTCCTCCACAGTAAAAACTTTTTTGGCTCTTTTTTTGTGAAGTAAATTACCTCATTCTACCTCTCCCTTTCTTCTAGAACATTTCTCTCTTACTCCTTAATTTTCTATTTTTAGATATCATCTCTTCATATTCAACTCATCTCTATGTCATAAATATATCTGCATGTATGCATGTATGTACACACACACACACACACACACACACACACACACCCTCCTTCTAACTGTCCTAGTAATAGAAAGTTCTTATGTATTACAAGTATCATCTTCCCATGTAGGAATGTACAGTTTAACATTATTAAGTCCCTTATGACTTCCCTTTACTATTTATCTTTCCATGCCTTTTTGAATCTTGTATTTGAAAGTCAAATTTTCTATTCAGCTATGGTCTTTTCAGCAAGAATGCTTGAAAGTCCTCTCTCTCATTGAATATCCATTTCATCCCCTGAAGGATTATGCTCAGTTTTGCTGAGTAGCTGATCTTGTGTGTAGAGCTAGCACCTTTGTGCTCTGGAATATCATATTCCAAGCCCTATGAAATTTTAAAGTAAAGCTGTTAAATTTTGTGTTATACTGACTTTGGCTCCATGATACCTGAACTGTTTCCTTCTGACTGCTTGCAATATTTTCTTCTTGACCTGGGAGGTCTGGAATTTGGTTGCAATATTCATTGGAGTTCGCTTTTTAACAAACTTTTCCAGAAGTGATTGGTAGACTCTTTCAATTTCTATTTTACCTTTTCATTCTAGAATATCAGGGCAGTATAGTATCAATTATTCTTAATAATTTCTTAAAAGATGACATTTAGGTTCTTTCTTTGATTGACTTTCAGGTAGTTCAATACTTTTTAAAAATTATTTCTCCAGTATCTATTTTCCAGGTCAGTTATTTTCCCAAAGAACTATTTCACATTGTCTTCTATTTTTTTCATCCTTTTGGTTTTCTTTTTTGATTTCCCATAAAGTCATTAGCTTCTATTTGCTTAATTCTAATTTGTAAGGAATTATTTTCTTTAGTTAGCTTTTGTAGCCTCTTTTCCATTTAGTCAATTCTACTCTTTAAAGGTCTTTTTTTCCTTCAGTGAATTTTTGTGCTTCTTTATTCATTTGGTCAATTCTAGTTTTTAAGCCATTCTTCTCTTCGTTGGCTTTTTGGACCTCTTTTATCATTTGGCTTAGTCTGTTTTTTAACATGTTATTTTCTTCAGTAATTTTTGTCTCCTTTACCAAGTTCTTGACTTGCCTTTCCTGATTTTCCTGATCACTCTCACTTCTCTTCTCAATTTTTCTTTTACTTCCCTTACTTGATTTTCAAAATCCTTTTTAAGCTCTTCTTGGACCTAAAGTCAATTCATATTTTTCTTAGAGACTCTGAATGTAGGAGCATTGACTTCAATATCTTCTTCTGAGTGTATGTTTCAATATTCCTTGTTACTAGAATAGCTTTCTATGGTCAGATTGTTTTTTCTGTTTGTTGCTTATTTTCCCAGCTTATTTATTGACTTTAACTCTGTCTAAGTAGGGCTCTGCTTCCAGGGTGGAGAGTGCACTGTCCCAAACATCAGTGGTTCTGTGCAGTTGCTTTCAGAGATACTTATAGTGTCCTATAAGTTTGCAATTCTTCCCAGGTGGTATGGTCAAAGAAGTGGTGTTTACTCCTCTCCTGTCCTGTACTCTTGTCTGTGAGTGACCATAAGCACTGTTTTCTGTCCTGGAACTATGCTGAGGGTCCTTGCTCCACTGAGGTCCACAAGCTCTGGTGTGTTAGTGCCCCTCCTGGCCCTGGAACTGTCACCTAACACTGACCTGGATCCAAGTATGAGCAAAGCAATAGAGTAATGTCCTTCTGACCAGTTTTTTGATACCTTTTACCATCTGTGGACTGAGTTCTCTGGAAGCAGCTGCTGCCTCAGCTGATTTGGTGGCTCCATGCTTGTGTTACTGCATACAGTTCTAATACTGATGTCTTTTATGTATAGCTTTAGCCTGTACATGTACATCAGATAGTATTTCTAGAGGTCATGAAATTGTTACTTGGTAGAAGATCTAAGAAGCATATCTGTATAAAACAAAACTTCTTAGGGTTTAGAGATAATTCCTCATTGAAAAAGTTCTCAGGATTCCATTGCCCATGAAACATGTGTGCTAATGCAACAAAAAACGATTGGAAAGAAGAAATTTTGGGGAAAAAAATTTCATTTTAAACGAATTTTTCTAGGTTTAGAAAAAAAATAAACATCCTAAGAGAATATGAGGCAGTGCTGACAGCGGGCCAAAGTACTTCTGAGGCCTCCAAGGAGCTCTGAGTTTCAGCAGAGCACTGGAAACTGGGTGATGATCCCATCAAAGAAACATGTCCTGAATGAGTAAAATACTTCAGTGTTCTCAGCTGCTAAATGGGTATATTAATAGCCAGGATAGTTGGGAATGAGAATCAGATAAAATAACATCTATAAGGTACTATTAAATGCTATTTATTATCAATTCCCACCTCTTAATTTTGGTGACAGAAAGTCTTTGTACCTGTACTACTAGAATTGTACATTTGGAGGGAATCATTTCCCAGACTTTTCATGAGGGAAAAAAACTGTTTATCCTTATTAAGGATTACGTGTGATAATTTTTCTGTTACACTAACATTTTTTTTCAATTCTGCTTTAATGTTTTGTGATGTTAGTGTTAGTTAGCATGGTAAATACCTGAATATAGTCAAATGGTGGAGGTATCCTGCATAATTTTTGAGTGTAAAGGAGTTCTGAGATTAAAATTTTTTATAACAGCTATACTATATTATGTCATAGATTTTTGGATCATCAAAGGAAGTTAAGATCTTCTGAAGTTATCAGTGAAGTTAAAGAATCAAATCTACTTACAGAATATCTCACTAGGTAAAGCAAATTTTGCTTCAGGTGCAGAGTTCAAAGCAAAGTTAGACAATAGGAGGAATTAGAAAGAAGAAATGCATGTAGTGCTGTGGCCAAAAATGAATTTGCCGCACAGGATCCCTAACGCTAAAATGATTCTGAAAGAGTGACCTGACACATCAAGCTACAATTTAAAATAATCCCCAGTGTGTACTTTTCCCCATCATCAATGCTCTCAGGGCTGTAGTAATCCTCCATTGTAAATTTCACCTGTTTCATATCCACAGAGTCATTCAGGTCAGAATTCTTCAAGCAACTTATATCAAACAGAAAGAAATAGATATATCAAAATTCTGTTTCAAAGAAAAAATATTAAGTTATACTAATCTTCCCAGCACCAGTCGCTAAGAGTGACCCCTGGGCTTCTCTTAAGCATAGGGTAAAATATCTAAGTCCAAAAATTAATACAGGAGTCATTTTGTGAAAAAGATTACTCTCTGAGGGAAAGGCTATATGTGGACAATTTTGAGTTCCTGTCTCAGTTCTATCCCTAATGGATATTCATTATTAAGTACTTGCTTATGAAGTACCCACTTATAAAGTACCTAACTGGGTTTTTTTTAGCATTCATTAAGTATCTACAATATGGTAGTCATTGTGACAAGCACTAGAGAAAAATAAATATGAAAAGCCTTCAAGGAGCTCCCATGTTTGGAGGTGTCATGTAGCAATAAATAAAGTAAAATATATTCACATGCATGCAAAGTAAGAGAAAGGAGGTACTAATGATGGGCTATGGGGTCCTAACAATCGGGACAGTCAAGAAAGAAATATAAGATCATAAAATAGATCATGACAGATTTTACAGATAAAAAAATAAAGGCTTAAGGAGATCAGGTGACTTATCAAAGACTACATAGTCAACAAGGATTTATTAAGGTCTTACTACCTGTCAAGCACTATATCAAGTATTGGAGATTAAAAAAAACATCAACAGTTGATGATCTCAATGGATTCATATTCTAACAACGAAGAAAACACATAAATTCAGCACAAATAAAATACGTACAGAAAAAGAAAAGCTCCTCATGTCAGCATCCCATGGAGCTAGCTGGGGGCTAAGACAAAAACACAGTTGTAATACATAACATTAGATATAAATGTATTATAACTACTGTTTCCAGGATCCAAATCCACAGTCGTAGGGGAGAGTGGGATATGCACACCATATTTTAGACCCCTCAATCATCCTGCTCACAAGCTTACCACCATTGTATCCCTATCCAAGCAAGGGATCTAGAGAAAAGCTGTCAGTATGGTGGGTGAATCCAGTATGGAAGTGAACAAAAAACATAAAAGATAATAAAATGTGGGTGGGTATGAAATTGAAAATTTGCTTTTCATTTTATTTTGTTGCATCTTAATCAAGCTAGATTTAATATCTCCCTTTCTCCATTCCTTATCCTTGCAAGTCTACTCAGAAAACCTCAGGTCACTTAAGTCATTATTCTGTTCTCCAGATTCAACTTTATCTGAGTCAAGATTTTATTCTTATAACTTGCACCTCCACCCTTATAACTTCACGCACTACCCACGTTCTGGAGGAAACTTACCTAACCTTCAGGTCGAGATGATTCAATCAAAACTGCTGTAGCCACTCCCAATTTGCTCAAATAACAGCTTGTTTAAAAAAAAGGGGGGTTTCAGAAGGTGGGATCCAAATGATGTCATGTAAAACTGATTTTTTCTTTCTAGCTAATCAGAAGGCACAATTATATTATTTAAGATTTTCCTCTGTCACACTATTAATTATTATAAAAGGCCCTCTCAGCCCTCACTAGGTTTCTTTTGTCTTTAAGAGGTCATTAACCCCATTGCTTGGCAATGGCTAGCTTTGCTAATGAATGGGCTGTGTTCAGAATTTTGTCTCCCAGAATTTCTTTAATGATATGGGTTGAGATCTGTGCCTCTAAAAGCAGATGCTGCATCAATGCAATGAAAGATCCACTGACATATAAGCATGTTGTTGTGTTTTCTTTTGTTCTTGAAGAGGACCATGACGTCATGATGATGACATAACTTGCAGCTGACTTTGATTTGAGTGAGGGAGGGCTGTTCAAGGTCACCAGCCTCGCTTTCTTCTCCTGAGCCATCTGGGTCCAGTGGCCAGATATTCACCAGGATGACTGGAGATGGCCCAGGATGCAATGTGAGACCCTGACCCTTTCAGGCTAAGGTCTTTTCACATTTTCACTTTGAGTAAGATACATCCATTCAATGGAAAGGCTTCTTTAAGTAGTTGCTCAAGGGATGGTCCCTTTAATACACACACACACAAAATTAGACTGGGAGGGGAACACCCTCAGGGTTTCTGGGTAAAAGAGAAGCAATATTTGTTACAAATATTTGTTACAAGATTTTTATTCAGTGAGGTGGAAGTGGAA
The DNA here is from genome assembly GCA_023548195.1 of Bettongia penicillata ogilbyi. Taxonomy (NCBI): domain Eukaryota; kingdom Metazoa; phylum Chordata; class Mammalia; order Diprotodontia; family Potoroidae; genus Bettongia; species Bettongia penicillata. The sequence goes on along the minus strand of JAJHZJ010000011.1, from coordinate 825,093 downwards.
TAAGAGGGAAAGAAAATCAATTTCTGTATTTTTTTTAAATAGAGGTGTAGTGAGTACTGAGGATGTGAGATGCTTCAAATACTTTCCAATGAGGCATTCTATTATTTAGTTTTATTAAAATATTTTACTCTTGAGGCCATATCATATGGAGATTGGCTGAAGGAAGTGGATATGTATAGCCTCACGAAGGTAAGAAACAAGGGGGAGTTGAAAGCTGTATTGAAAGTCCTTAAAGAGCTATCCTGTGAAGAATCCACACTTATCCTTGGTTGCTCCAAAGGGCAGAATCAAAAATAATGGAAGCAACTGGCAAATAGGGTGATTTGTGCTTAATGTCAAGGGAGAAAATAATTTTATAATAATTAATCTTCAAAAGTTGAATGGTCTACCTTAAAAAGCAGTGTGTTCTTCCTTCTTGGAGGTCTTCTAACAAGTCAGACAACCCCTTTTCAAGTATGTTATAGTAGATATTCCATTTGTAGATGGATTAGATTGAATGGATGCTGAAGTCCATTCTCACTCAAATTTAAACAAAGGAAAACTTAAACAATGGCTAACCAGTATTTGACTGGAGAAATCATATCACAGAATGAGAAGTAACAGGGAAGAATAGTGAATCTCTGGATTAGAATTTAAGCTTTAGTAAATTCAGAGGGACATCTTCTTTGCCTTCCCCTAGGAGCAAGGAAAGCTAGGTCATGTTTACATTTATCATGGGAAGTCATTCAGACAACCATTGCGGTGCCAAAGTTTGGTATATATTTATTAGCACAGCCTTACAATATCTTACAGCAACTACTACTTCAACTAAATATATAGTATCTTCTGTAGCGAAAAAATGATCATATAATCACAAGTACATTGATAGAGGGGAAAAAGACTTCACCAAATGCCACCCTGGTTGCAGCTGCTGGCAGAGATAAGCCCTTGTTCCTTAGTTTTCAGTGTGGAGAGCCAGGAAGTTATTATTTTAATTCATTCTTTAGAGTTCTTTAAAAATAGTTTTTAAAATAATTTTATAGATGATGTGATTTTTTTTATCTCACTGTTCATAATCTCTCATTACACCATCTCCACCTCCACCAACACTCTGGCTTTTTTCCTTCCCTTTAACAAACACAATGGAAAACAAAATTAGACAAAGCAGTCAAAACAGTGATGGAGTCTGACTGCGTATTTAGTATTTCTCTCCCTTAGCCTCCCACCTTTCTACTAAAAAGAGGGAGATCTGTTTATCAGGAACAAGATTGGTCACCACAATTATTCAGAGTGCAATTCTCATTTAGGGTTTTCATTTATATTTTTGCAGTCATTGGTCCTGTGCCACCAATTTGTTCCCCCTCTAATCTTTTACATAGCAATGAAATTCACTTTCCTAAGTGGTAGTCTGATCTTATAATTTCTTTGACTAAGAAGTTTCAGCTCCTTCCCATTGTCTTTAGGATAAAATACTGTATAAATGCATCTGTTTGTCATGAAAAGACTTTCGTAATCTGATTCCAGCTTCCCTTCTAGGCTGATCTCATATTACTTGACATCAGACATTCTACATTCTAGCTAAACTAACCTAGAGAGCTGGCCTAGGAGCCAGAAAGACCGGAGTTAAAAAAATCTCATCTCTGACCCATACTGGTTAAATGACCTTGGACAAATCATTTAACTTGTCAATGATCTATTTTCTGTGCAAGATAGCATGGGAGAGCAGATATATTGCTCTGAACTTGGAATCAGAGAGACGAGTGTTAAAATACTGCCTCAGACACTTACCATCTGTACCTGGTGAATCTGAAGCTGAAGAAATCAGCTCAGAATCTTTCAAGGTAAAAGCACTACCTAGGGGGAATGGTCATTACTTTCCTCATATGACCATGTGAACATTCTTTCAAAGTGTTAGTACATTATCTGCTTACCTTCCTTATACTTGCCACTACTCCTTTTTTGGAGTATGGAGATACAATGCAGATAATAATAGGAAGACTTTGTGTTTTTACGACATTAACCAGATGTCCACTGAAACTGCCATGCATAGACATGCCCTGGATCAATTTTTGGTTTCTCTAAAATTTTCTCTTCAACAAGGGACTGAGTACTGATTGTTACTTAAATTCCTATGTGGATCCCAAGTAGTGGAAATGCATATTTTGATGTGATGGCAAATTTTAAAAATGCTTTGAGCATAAGTAGTTAAGGTTTAGAGAAGTCTCAGTTTCTGGACTCTGTGGAAATTCAAACACTCCCACAAATGTATTTGTTTCCATGTCAAAATGCAAATTTTAATTTAGAAAAAATGGAGGAAGTTTTGTCAATCAGGAAAATTTAACGTAAATATGCTAGAGAATAAAACTATAGAAGCAATGATGGAGTCACAGTGAAAATGAAAATTTGTTTAAGTAGAACAGAATGGTTATATGTCTATCACCATTGATTAGCAAATATAGTAATAAAGGCTCATTGATGGAAAGAAATTGAATCTATTGCTCATCATCGCATCTCACTGATTGAAAAGTATTGCCTATAATGGTTTCCTTCAAAGCAATATCTGTTATACTTTAACCTTTCAGCCTTCAAAAATATGTGATATGAATTCATTGTTCATACTCCTGGTCAGAGGACTCATCCATGACATTTAATAAATTGTACCCACTGAACATAGATTAAAAATTTTGTAAAAATGCATTATTAAAACTGATCTTTTTTTCTCACAGTATGCTTCCCCTGAATATGGGCCTCGCAGCAAGGAATCTATAGATGAATGTCTATTCCTTTATAGTATATCAGAATTTGAAGGGTGCTATAGGATACATATCAGGGAATATAGACCCAGAGGTCCCCTGGCAACTTCTAGGGACCTCTGGAAAAGGGTAACAGCATTTTGGTGTGTTGGGAATGCTGAATTCATTGGCCATTTCTTGACATATGGTAACTAATTTCTGAAATATCTTGATATTCTGGCATAAAATGCTTGATCCCTTGGTTCTCTCCACACAAAGACAATGCCAAGGGAAGAAGAATATTGCACCCTCTAGGTGGCATCACGTACCTCTGTGACTTCCAGTAGGAATAAGAAAGAGTTGATTCCTCCACCCCAGTATTCTAGCTAACTTGACCATTGAGCAGCTAATAAAAGATGACTATAATCAGGTGACTGCACATGGTTCACAACCATTTGTTTATTCTTCCATGATCTTAGGTTATTATGATTTTTTAATCTCAGGATGGTCATATTCAGCCTTAAAGATCAGTTTGTTCAGATCAAGAGGTCTGGAAGTATTGGGTCCAATAGATGAAGCTGATGCATGACAAGGAGAGTTTCTTAATCAGAAAAGATGACCACTGACAAGAAGGGGATTGACCTTGTGACTAATTTTACCAGTCCATATATCTGGACAATACAGAGCAGAAATGTGATTTAAAATGCCTAATTAACTGTCCTGCAAGCTCCTTTATATTCTGATGAGTTTTAAGTATCAGCTCCCAGAAGGTTGTAACAGTAGCTATAAGTAGTTACTAAATCCTGTTTTAAAGGTTGGTTATTGTTGTTTCTGTTGGAAGAGTGCTGTGAGAATTCCGTTTATTAATAATTCCATATGTCAGAAATAAATATCTAGCCTATATCTGATTCATACATAAATTCACCTATTCATAAATGAACTAGATATGGGTTAGGTATTTATTTAAGTTACTTTTACCTTCTTGTTTTGGGAAACCACTAGACCTAGGACTAAACCCAAGCTTTAAATAATTTATCCCAGGGTCTCTGGGGTAGGAGGTTTAATGTGCTGAAGAGAATGAGAAAAGAGAGCCTACCTTCTCTCTCCAAAGAGGCTGGTTCTACTCAGAATGGACCTTATCTGAACTCAATAAACAGGTCCTTCAGTGAAGAAAGAATAGGTATAATACTTCAGCCTCTGGGAGCTCAGCAACCAGAAATAGCATCACTTAGCTAATTTTATACAATGATAGAAATATGTTCTGGAATTATAGGAAATTTATGATGAATCTATGGTGGAGTAGTAAATTTATAAACTAATATATCACCTTACCATTGATATGAAAAGTATGCAGTCTTTTCCACATTAAAATTTTATTCATAATTCAATATCTATCAAAGTTGATTTCTTAAGTAGGTAAAATCATTATTGCTGCCACGGGAGAATTAATACATTCTTACATAAAATATATATCGATTCTATCATAGGGAAAGGCATTTGTGCATTCTAATAGAGTATCCTGCTTAGATTTGCAATTACCCTAACTATAGGGGGAAAAAGTCTGAGAGACTTTCTATATGAAATGTTAATGTGTTTTCTTATCTAATGAGTCATGGTTTAGCAGGATGAATGGCCTTTTCTACTGAAGGTTGGTATTATTCATATTATTAATTGAACCCTTCCAGAAATAGGTGTGAGTGACTTTGCTTGGTATTTCAGCTCAAGTTAAAGAATTTGAAATTGGAAAAAAAAAAAGGTGAACTTAAGATCACTGATAATTCTCTAAAAGAGTTTGGGAAAAGAGTGAATCGTTCTCTCATTTTGTTTGTTTTGTGCCTTTTGCAGACCCATTTTCTTATGAAGTACACTTTAATGAGTCCCTATGAATGGTTGCTGATCTTGATGGGAAAATAATTGAAAAGAAAATCTTCAGCTATTCAATGTCATTCATTTACCTTAAAGAACAATATATTAGATGAGATTGACAGAAATTTGTAATCATAAAGTTTCTCTTGAGACCTGGCAAAAATGAGCTCATCAATACTGAATGTGACCTTCCAATTGCCTTTTTGCAAGGGTGGTATGCTGATGAATTAGATCTTGACTGAAATGGCCTATAACCTATTTTGTACATTGAGAAGGATAAATAAATGAAAACATATGTCTATAAATTATATCTATATATAATATGTGTATATACATTTAATACTATATAATATACAGTATATATAATACAATATAATATAGTATAATATGCACATATATGTATATACTTCTCCCACGTAGTATACAGAGAGAGAGGGAGAGAGAGAGAGAGAGAGAGAGAGAGAGAGAGAGAGAGAGAGAGAAAGAGAGAATTATTGCTAAAAATTTTTATTGTAAACCATTAGAGGGAAATAAATGAATGTCAAATACCTATCTGAGAAGTCAAACAAAAAAATCAGGTTTACAAAAAGCCAGATGTTTAGCTTTTTTGCAGACACGCAAAGAGGTTCAGGAAGAGAAGAGAAAGGCAATACATTCCCTAGACAGGATTGTACCAATATTTTTCAGGTGAAATGGCTCAGAGATACATGACAATTTGTTATCAGATTACCAAATGTTCAGGGACTGTGATGGAGGGCACACATCCCAGGGCAAGGGCTTTTTGAAGTGAGAATAGCAGAGAGAAGTGGAGGCTTGGCAGTCACAAGGATACTATCTCCTTACTCAGCCAACCCAGGAAAGAAAGCTTGTAGACAAGATAGCAGTAAAGTCAGCTAGAAAGAGTAAGAATCAATCCTGCTCTCAGGGAGTTTACATTCTATATGTGGAGACCAAATAGGAAGCCATGGCAATGTGCCAGGTTTGTTGACTTGCTTAAAACCAACCAATCAATTCAAACTGAAATTCCAATTTCAATTTCATTCAGGAGTTCTAAATGATTTTCAATTATAACTAATAGAATTCAAAAGCCTGAGACTAAAAAAACTTTTTTTCTCTTATTGCAAATTTAATGGCTGGTACATTCAACATACCAATTCCTTTCTTTTTCCCCAACGGCCTTTATCTTCTCATTTTCTGGTTTATGTTTGTATCATTTACATTTTACGTTTTTCCTTTATTTAGAAGTGAAGTATTCAGTTATTTACTCTAGGCCTGTGGTTTAATTTTTAAAAAAGAATTTAAGGCTAATATTCTCCCTGTCCATATTAAAGTAAGTCAAATGTGGTTGTCTCAGTTATGCACCTATAGCCTACTTTTTGCTGGTGAAAAATGTAAAAGAAGAGTAACTTTCTCCAGGCCTATATAATGAACCTCTTTTTAAAGGAGGTAAGACAGGTTGAAATAGCAAGGAACCCAAAACATGCAGTCACATGTGAATTTGAAGAGGGGTACCCATCATGGTGGCTTAACTCTTTCCAAGAGCTCCAGATTCTAAGCAAAGAAAATATCCTAGATTGTGGATTGGCGGGGGTTAAATAGTGAAAAGCTACAGAAAGGGTAGATAGCAATGGATTGTTGAGCCAGTCAGCTAAGAGAGAAATTGTTAAGAAAAGAAAGTCCAAAGGAGAGGGATAAACTGGGGGAAATTTGGGGGAAAAATGATTGAATGGAAGGAGTGGAAGTTGTGCTGAGGATTTAGAACAGATTTAGGTAAAAGTGGAACAGAGGAAGATGGAATGACGGAATGACAGGACAGCACCATCAGAGAAGAGAATTTCAGCGATTAAAATCATTGTGGCAAATGTTATGTCATCCTCATCTGTAGATGAATAGACTGCCTCCCCCATTTCTACCTATCTATTGGTTGACTCATGTTCCTGAATGCTATGAATACATTGATTCTCAGTCCTGATTCAATAACTGACTGCACTATCCCTTATTCTTCCCAGAACAGGCTGTTACCATCAGGGAGGGAAATTGGAACCTTAGACCAGACTGAGACGAATATCACCGAACATTAGACCTGCTATTTTATTTCTCAGGGAAAAGCAGAGAGTATCAGAATGTATCTATGCCAGCGCACCAGGTTTAGATCATCCACGCTTTGGGGCTAAGCTTTACTCTCTCCCTTTCAAAGTACCTATTACTAGGAAACAGTGATCTGTGGCAAGAGAAAGACAAAGATTTTTTAGGGATCTCTAAAGTTAGGGGGAACTTATCCACATGATAAGCCAGTAAACTAAAGGGAGAATGGGTTAAGAGAAGAAAGTAAAGTCCAAAGGAGAGTTGGAGGGGAGGGGATAATAAACAGGATGTAATGAAAAGACTGGAAGTTGTGATGGACACTTAGAATAAGCTTAGGGGGAGCAGACAGAGAGAAAAAAGGAAAAATACCAACCTCTGCTAGCATACATTCCATACTTTTATTTTTATATTTATATCCTCAGTTCTTTGCACATAGTAAGCACATAAAAGTTTTTTTTTCATTCATTTCTCTTCTTTTTTCCCTCTTCCTTCCTCTTGCCTATTTAGCCCTCTCCTTGCCCTTGCCATGTGGGCAATCTGTCACATGAATTCTTTGGAGAATATAATATTCCAAGCATGCTTCACAAGTATGTAATGTTACCAGAGCTTTTGTTACAGGGAGAAGTTTGGAGCCATTAATAGAAAAATGTGATTTGGGGGTGTTGCTAAATCTACATCCCAGAATCTTGCCATCATATCATCGTCAGAGGATATTCATTTGAATGCAAAGAAAGTAACTGAATTTTAAAGACTACTTGAATTTCTCCCTGAAATGCATTCTTTCTTTGTAATATGACAGTTAAATAAAGTCAGGTGGAGAATGAGATTTCCTATGGCAGCTTCTGACTGTGTTTTAAGCAGGAACCAAAGCTTCAACCTTGTGTGTCTCTGTCAGTAACAGTGGTTTTTAAAGTGTTCCTGATAACCTTGATGTGCCAAGTGATACCCAGAAGGGACGTGGAGCAGGGAAATCATTTACTGATCATGCATTCCACAGAGGACAAAGGCAGACATAGGAACAATGGTTAAGAGTTGGGGAGGGGGAGAAGAGGACAGATGGAAAAATTCTCTTTGCATACCTCCATGACAAGTATAGATGACTTACATACACATACGAATTCTCCTAAGGGAAAACTTCCCTGCTTTTAAAAACTTATAGGCACTTTCACTTTGCCCTTGCTCAGTAATAAATTCCTTCAGTCCTTCTGTGAACCTGGAATGCTTAATTGTGTGCACCTATGGGGACTCACTATGACATCCACATATGAGCTCAAAGCGTGTACCATGCTTAAATTGTCTGAGAGTTATGCTTGTCGATAGGGACACGATTATTTTCTCTAGTCTTTTTAACATTTCTAGTCTTCCTTAAAATGTGTCTATCCTCTTTGGAATGGTTTATGAAATACATAATGGAATTCAATGAACATCTATTTACCCGGGCTTAATAGATCAATCATCTGTGACTTTTCCTTCTTCCTCATTTGCCACATTCAATTAGTTCCAAAATACTGTTGATTCACCCTTCAAAATATATCATGGATCCTTCCATTCCTTTCCATGTTTACTGCAGCTACCTTGATTCAGGCTCTCATAAGCTTTTTTTCTGAATTGTTGTAATTGTCTTCAACTTGATATTTTTCCTTGGTGACCCATCTCTCTCCTCGCTATTCTATCATTTCCACCACTGCCTATAGAATTTTCCTAATTTGTGGATCAAAACCATCCATTGCTCCCAATTGCTTAACAAATAGACTACAATATTTCCTACTCTGGCATTCAAGGTCCAACAGAATCTGTCTCCAACCAATTTTTCTAAGCTAATACAGCTGTTCTTTTAAAGGCATTCATGTTGTATAAAAGACCCTGGAACACTATATTTTCTTCACTTTCTTGGTGTATTACCCCACACAGGCAATCTGGGAGCATGATTAACTGGCATCATCCAGTTTGTTGTCAACAATTCTCCTGCAAGCAAATGGTTCACAAGGCTCAAAGACAGAAGACATTTATTTATAAATCAAAGAAAACAAATAGGGACTATCACAGAGGGGACTGCACCTGTGATGTAAAGGGAATTATTGAGTGAGAAAACTTCTGTCAATATCGATTGATATCTCCTGTGCAACTTATAATCAGAGAGCAAAGATTTTTACCTGGAGTCAGCAAACTTCTAAAAAAACATTTTTTTGAAGATTTTATTTCCATAGAACTGGTTTCCTTGGAAACCATATGAATTTTACTTTATTCATTTAAAAGCACTGTTTTGAGGTTTTGTCAGATTGCCAAAGGGGTCCATGATGCAAAAAAAAAAAGTTTAAAAAATGTCCTAGAGAGATTCCTAGAGGACCTAATAAACAGGTTAAGTGATTTATCTAGGGTCACACAACCAGCATGTGTCAGAGGTGGGGATTGAACTTCCTTCCTTTAAAGCTAAGTATCCTTAATGACTCACTAATCACAGAGTTCATGAAAAATAATGACATCTATGTTACTCCCTGTATCTCTGTCTTCACCCAGTTTTCTCCACCATTCAATATGGAGACACCTGCCTTCAGTTTTCTAGCAACAGCACTGGCCTTCTTTTTCCACTTTCAATGAGAAGTATCCTAACCAAAGTCCAGGCTCAAAGTTTCAGGAAATATTCCAGAGCTCTCATGCTGCCCAAAGACATTTCATTTATTTGTGTCTAGGTCTAATTTCAGGATGAAAAAAGATCTATTCTGGATTACTCCCCACTCTTTTTTTTTTATAATTTTGTGAACTTCTGGCTTATATGTGCCCAGTGATCAGAAAGGCACCTGCCTCCACATGTTCTAAATTGGATTTCATTCCTCACACCAATTGAGTGAAGGTAATTCCATGATCCTATGTCTCCTCTCTCCAAGCACCCAGGTGGCATGAATCCTACCTGTAACAGCCCCTCTCATAAATGGTGGGGTTCAGTAGACAGCCTTTTTTTTCTCACTGCTGACATTCAGACATCTAAACCAATAACCACTATTTGGAGCTGTTGTTCTTGATATCCAGGGTAGGGAGGCTAAGTAGGGTTGAAGCAAATTTACCAATATGTAATTGCAAATCCCACAATGAGACTCAAGAAAAAAATATTTTCAGTCTGCATTACACTTATCTTCCACTATTTATTGTCAAATACTTTATGTTCCAAACAAACTGGACCACTCCCTATTTTCATCTTGCCTTTTCCTATTTCTAGGATAATGTTCTAACTGCTTCCCAAACCTATAAGTTCCCCATTCCCACAGTCACATTTCCACCTGCTGAAATCTTTTTCTTCCTTCCAGGCTGATAACCTTGTACTTTGATTGCTCCAGTTGAAGATGTTTCTCCCTTTTTAAACTTCTCATAGTATTCTCCTTTGGAGTTGTCATATTATATTGTATTGTATTGTATTATAATGATATGATATTGTATTGTATTATAGTCATTTATGTCTCATTTCCCTGCTAAGATTGTAATGAATCAGTGTATACCATGCCAATGTACTATGATGACCTCTAAATTCAACTCTTCCAGGTTTAAAGTGGATACTTTGAAAAGATTAAGATAAAAATACTTCAATTTGTGGAATTAAAAAAAAAGACATGAGTTCATGTTTTCTACACAGTGCAAGATGTCCTCTGTTTATCAAAATTACCTAGATCCAGAAGCAGAGTTTTAGACTTAGGTAATTGGGAAAGGAAAATATTACTTTGAATAAAGAAATGTATTGCCTTAAAAGAGGTTTAAAAATTAAGACAACCTTCCCAGATTATTTTTACCCAAATCATTCATGAGATCTTGGATTTCTTTTAGACATAAAATAACATCAGTCCTGGGGTAAAGAAAACACAAACAGGCTCAGCACAATGCATTATCTTCAAATGTATGAAAGTCTTCTTTTAATAACGTGATTGATATATTGTTGCTTGGAATAGAAACTCCGCCTTGTATCCTTTGGCTTATTTTATCAAACAGCTAGTGTTTGTTCTATACGGAACAAACGTATACTGGAAAATATCATTCAAATGTGTTTTCTTTTTTAATGTCCCTCCCAAAAATGGTTCTCCAGTGACTTTACTCTTAACCTCTGTAATTCCATGGCTGTATTATACTGATTTTCTGCTTTCCTAAAGGATGTGATCCAATTTTAATTAGATTAAGTCAGAAGGAGCCAAAATGAACAGGAGTGGTGTCTGAAATTTGCCTGATTCTTCAATAGAAAAGATGGACTCACTCCTTCTTCTTCTTAAGAAAAACATATTATTACTCAGTCTTGAAGTATTATGACCATAAACTGATAAAATTATCCAGAAAGGCCGCCGAGACATTGGAATATTCCCAGTTTAAATAGCAATATGTTGAAGAATAAATTTCCATTTTTAGTAGCTTGGTTCCACTTTCAATAACCCCTAAAGGGCAATGCTGCTCAATATATCTTTGTGGGGACCCATTCATGGCTGTTTAGTATGTTTCTTTAAACAGCTAATGTTCATTGGTTTATCTGCCTTTTGAAAGTACAAATGTTGTGTGGAATCAAATGTCTTTGGCTGATTAGTACCTACAGGGAAAGGGGTGGGGGACAGACAGTCTGGGGTGTTCGGCACAGTCTGTCGGAAGCCCTTAGCTGGCACATTTACATGATAAATGATTTCATGAACAAACAGTTAAACTCAATTCTTAGTCATTAAAAACTGGGAGTGTTTTAAAAAATATTGAGTTTTTGAGAAGTCTCACACTTCCAAAGAAACAGGTATCATTAGCAGATTGTAGTACTTCTGTTCCAAAAAATAAGTTGTGGCAAATTATTCCTTTAGGAGCAAGAGATCAAAATCACACCTAAAAGCATTCTCAAGAATCACCTAATCCAGTCCTCTCATTTCACAGAAATGGAAATTGACAGCACCATATTGAAATAAAACAGAAACAGAGACTATAACATTCCAATTCATCAAATCTAGTCATAATTTAGCCAGCAAAAGTATTAGAGATGTTTATACTTAATGTTATTTAATTTAAAGACATGAATTCCACAGTCATCCATCAATCAAAGATCATTCTCCACAGTTCAAAGTGGTATAATAAATTATTTAGGTTATCCCTAGTGTAATTACCTAGGTAAAGCACAATATTTCTCCCATCCTTCAACTACTATGGGTGGGAAAACCTGAGATATGGAGATACCAAGCAACTTGCCTTATCACACAGTCTTTTATAATGCTTGAAACTGAATTTAAAACAAATTCTTGCTACTAGACTCAATGGCACATCCAACTAAAGTGGGGTTCTTAAACTTCTTTGTGTGTCATGAAACCTCTGCCAGTCAGTTGGAGTCTACGGATTCCTTCTCAAAGTAATGTTTTCGACGGCCTAAAATAAAACACATAAGAAAACAGAGAAAAGAAGATATACTGAAATGCAGTTATCAAAATGTTTTAAGTTCAGAGACCCCCAGTTAACCTTGGTCTAAAATGAAGGTACAGAAAGGCTTCATGTTATTTAAACTTACCTATACTAGAACTTCACTACAACATATCTTCTATTTAAGAACTTACTATTGTTCCAGTCCATAATAGACTCTCAATTTAATAATCAATCAATTAAACACACTTTAGAAAGCGGCTTTGGAAAAAAAAGTAGCCAAAAAGAAAAAAATAGCTAAAAAGCAGGTGCATCATAATATTCATTTCTCTCTACTCACAACACATCCACATTAAATCGTACCGTCAGTGTCTTCCTTGTCTAATATTGACTCCTCTCTCTAATTCCAATCACTCCCTTCCCAAAGAGCTGGTGTGTGCGTGTGTGTGTGTGTGTGTGTGTGTGCATGTGCGCACGCGCATATGTGCAGATTTTCAATTACAGAAAGGAGGCTTGCTTATCTGGATCATATAGTACAAGATATCAAGTAAAACTGGGGAGTTTAGATTGGGGCAATTTTGTGAAGGGTTTTAAAAGTGGAAAAGGAGGTTTTCTTTTCCCCTTGAGACAACAGGAAATCGAAGGAGTTTATTAAGTAGATAACGGACATTACCAGTTATGTATATATGGAAAATCAGTAGAAAGAGTGGGCATGCATATGGTCTCCATAACGCCTCAACAGAGCTTTTGGTCTCTCAGAAACATGTCCTTTGCAGTTTGCTTGCATAGCTAATGCTCTCTGCTAGGGATTTCTCCTATTGGGTGAGATGTTCCACTACAAGATAGCATCAACCCTAGGGGAGCAGGCAAGAGAAATTCCCTCCATTGTACTCTAGAAGAGACTCAAGGCAAAAAGAGGCCAATTCCTCCTAAAGAGTTTGTCACTCCACCTATAACTGACTCTCTTGTTTAAAAAAAAATGGATTTTTATGTCTATTGTTTTCTGGGTTATCATAGTTTTCCCTAGTGTCCCTCTTCTTCCTCCTTCCTAGAGAGTCTAACTTTATAACATAGTACTTTTGAACCAAAAATAATGCAAGTAAAAGGAGAAAACATCAACACAAATGATCAATACATTGGAAAAGTCCAGAAATATGTGCAGTGTGAAAAACTTTTAGACTTCTTTCCTCCATGAAAGGATGGGTTGGGAGTGGAGGTATCTGAGAAAACTGAAGCAACTTCATTTTGCCTGCAATTCCTCTATTTTGTCTCTGATCCTATTTGTACTGCAGGACTGGCCTTTGCTTGCAATCTTCCTTATTGATGAAACAGCAAGTGTCTGGGACAGACCTATTTATGAAGGCAGAGTCTGAGAAAGAGCTAACTCAAACAACTACCTTTGCTGTTACATTCTCCCAATTTTACCCCCAAATACCCAGTAACAAGTCCTGTCCAATAAAGAGGTGCCAATAAGAAATTTACTTCCTACCTAATTAAAACCCATATGTCTTTTGTTCTTTCAGATAGCCTCTGATCCCATGGTTGGGGCTACCTTGCTGGTGAACTCAATAACCCTCAGTGATTCCTAAACTTTCTGGTTCTGCTTTTGGTTTGTTCCAGGAACAACAATTTTACCCAGGGAAGTGCTCTCCCCTACCTCTTTTTTCAAATGATGCTTCTTTATAATTATGTAAATTTTACTTTTGGTATTTTGGTATGTGGTAGTTATTGTTCATATGACTCTCTTGGTTCTGATTTATTTCATTCTGAATCAGTTCATGTAAATCATTCCACCCTTCTCTTTATCTCTTTATCTCTCACATTCATCATGTTCTTACAGGACAGTAATATTCCATTACATTCCTGTACCACAATATCTTTAGTCATCCCTCAATGAATGGGCAATTCTTTGCTATTACAAAAAATGGTATGACAATAAGGTTGGTATTTATATACACATGATATTCTTCCTACCATACATTTCCTTGGGATATGAGCCCAGTAATGGAACCTCTGGGTCATAGTATAAGCATTTTAGACAATTTTATTTGCATAATTCTGAGTTGCTTTCTAAAGTGGTTGCACCAATTCACTATTTCACCAAGGCATCAGTGTGCCTATCTTCTGAGGACCACTCCAACACTGACTATTGTCATTTTTGTCATCTTTGACAGTTTATAGGATTGGATTGAGTTGAAACCTCTGGACTCTTTTAATTTGCATTTCTCTTACTTTTAATGATTTGATTGGTCTTTCTTTTGAAATTGCAAGGGCAATCCTTCAACCCGTCAATAACCAGTCTACAATTACATCAAGTGGATTGAGGAATTTCCATACCCTAAAGAAGTAGAAAACTATAAATATTTCTTTTTACTTCCTCACACCCATCACTCAGAGTGTGAAAGAGGTACACTCTTTAGAATGTGCAAATAGACCACTTCAGAGTCTCAAAGAAATGTATTCTTAGGACTGGTTCTTGAGTTCACCTGCCTATTGCACCAGGAAACCTTATTAGTCAGTCGATAAACACCTATTAAATTTCTCCTATGTGCTTAGTACTGTGCTAATTATTAAGGATATAAAGGTGAATAACAGTCCCTGCACTTGAAGAACTTACAGTCTAAGGAGAGCGATAACATGCCAATAATTATATACTAAAAAGCTATATTCAAATTTACTGAAACCTATGCATACTGGCTCTGGAACCATCAGTGACCCAAATATATTTCTAAGACTGTGATTTACAGAAAAGTTGCTGATCTACAATTGTAGGAAGGGTTTCTATAAAATAGATCTTTATATAATAATTTCAAGAACGAAAAATGCTAATAACTGGATAATCAAAAAAGATATACTGCAGGGAGTAGCACCTGGGAAGTTCTTTAAAGGAAGTTAGGAACTACATGAGACAGAGAAGAGAAAGAAGTGCATTTCAGAGATGGAAGAATAATTCTGAGGAGGCGATAGAAGTGGAGAATGGAATGCTATATGCAGGAAAGAGCTTGTGTGTAGAATTGTCTAAATAGGTACCTGATTCTATATATAGTTTATTAAGGTTCAGTAAGTCTCAGCCCACTCTCCAAGGTAGCTGCTGACTTTCTAATGCTAGTTCTAACAGTGTTTGATATTTTTCAGACATAGCATTTTAATTTCCCAAAAGAAAGAAAGATTCAAAGCTTTTTTTCAATAATTTTCTATCTGTAAATGGATTGATTATGAAAAAAAAACCCTTATGGTAAATTTCCCACAAGTTAACCTGAAAATAAGTGTTTAATGATATTCCAAATCATTCATTTGTAATGTAAAAAGTAAAGAATACATGTGAAGTACAGATGATATTTTCTTTAATTAATCATTGTTACCAAATTCATCACCTTCCTTCAAAATCTTTTTGAATTATCACTATTCAAATGCAGATTTATGACTTTTCTGTAACTATTTTTTTGCATGTCTCTTTCATTGAATAACACATTTAACTCTTCTATGGAACACTAAAGTTTAAGCTTTTAGTACTTTTTGTTAGTATTTTAAAATATTTCAAGAGTACAAAGTAGTGAATATAGTAGTCCTGCCAATAAACAAGCATGTCATTATAAAAAAACACAACAAAACCCACTGCTAACTTAAAAGAAAAAACAAGCAAAAATTGAGAGTGTTTAGCATTAATTCCTGGGACAAGTGTGGAATCCTATTTCATTCTACAGCTGACAATAGAACAGAAATAGACACAACTGATTTACAAAAGTTCAAGAGAACACAGAAATGCTCTGCCTCAGAATGGTGCACAATTTCCTTTCACCTCTCTTTTCCAACTAATCTGTACCACATGACCACCATCTGGGAAATTTTGAGTCTATCAAGACTGCCAGTCAAATGTCAGGTGTGGATTGAGCATCTATAGGGTGCATGACATTGTCCTAAGCATTTGGATTGGGAGAAATGAATGCCTCCCAGTCCACAAGGCGAAGAGAAAGATGCTCCTTCAAAATTATACACAACTTACTTTACCAAGATCCGGGAGCACTACGATGAACACTGAGAATGGTTTAAGTATATGACTCTGGGCAGCTGCGTATTTAGAAGATGTTGGTTCACGTTCCAGCTTTGCTACTTGCTACCTGTATGATGTTGAGTGAATTATTTCACTTCTCTAGGCCTCCATTTCCTCATCAGCAAAATTAGGAAGTGGAATTAGTTGATCTTCTAAACCTATAATCTTAGTTTTACTGAAAGCAGTTGTGGCACAATTGACTGGAGAGAAAGTGTAGGGTAATGAAAAAAATTGTCTGTCCTTGTTATCAGAATCAAAAAAAGAATCCAATTTGAATCCTGCCTTTGAACAGTGATAGACCTCTGATTTTAGGCAGATTGCTCTATCTCTATGAGTCTCAGTATCACCTGTAATACCAGCATCATGACATCTATGGAAGTTGTAGTGGGGCTTCAGTTAGAGAAACCACATGAAATGCTTTGCAGTGCAGATAGCACAATGTAAATAAAAGATCAGCCTAATTAGTCATACAGGAACATAAAAGGGGATAAAGAATGTGCATTGCCCTGACTAGTATATAGTTGTATGATCAGCTGATAGTATATATGCTATATGTAGTGTATGTGTGCGTGTATATAATATATCCATGTAACAATGAAGATCAACAATGAACTTGGCCTAGAATTTAAAGTGAGAGGGGAAAAAAAAAGCAGGATAGAGAAACTTTGGGAAACTGAGTATCACGCTCAATTACCCCAAGCCTTACCTTGTACAGAAATCTCACTTTTTATTTTTTTCTTTTTAACAGCCAATAATAGTCTTTCATTGATGGCATGTGGATAAAACCAAGAACTTTACAATTTTTAAGGAATAAAAATAATGAGTTGTTCAAAAAGCTAAGGAAATATAATTGATGGGGAAAGTCTGAAATATGCTACAAATAATAAATTAAGTCCAAAATTATGCAAAAACTACCCACAAATAGATTTGGGAATAGAAAAGGAGGTAAAGTAGCAGATGGACAGCCCTTTGCTACACAGGTATCCACATAAAAGTCAAGAGATCTAGAGGAAGGACCTACATCCTGTTAAGTGGATGTTAAGGATTCCCTTTGTAAGATTTATGCAAAAACATGGATAAATATATTATACGAGATTATATATATATTATATGGAAATATTATGCTATACTGTAGGTGTATATATGTGTACACATACATATGTACATATATACATATATATGTGTATGTATGTATATGGATTAGATGCAGTAGTACTGGAGATAGGGCCTTACATCTATGAGATCACAAGTTCCATAAATGCATTGACATGCTCAATGCCAACTTTTATAATTATCTACCCCATTGTGATAGCACCTTGTTTAATATGAAGATTGCCAAGTCCTTCTGAGATGTACAATGTTTTCCACTGAGATTTGGATAGGTCCAGTTAAAAATTATTATCCCACTATGGAGACTTAAATTTTGTGTGTGGGGATAGCAAGGCATAGTGGGAAAAAACACTATAGAATCAGAGGATCTGTATTCAAATCCTGCCTCTGTTGATCACTACTCGTCTTCTTGACAATAAACCACAAAACCTTTTGGATCTTAATTTCTTCAGCTCGGAGATGAGGAGATTGAACTAGATGTTCCCCGAAGTTCCTTCTGGTTCTGAATTTATGACTGACCATGGTCAGGAATTACAAAGAGAATTGTGTTTCCTTAAACAGGAGAGGACTGAATTCCAGAATGACCCACAAAAGAGAAAAGGAACTAATTCCAATTACTAGACCAAGAACAGTTTTAGCCAGATAGAGGGGCAGGTGCCTGAAGGGGAGGAGAGGCGGGTTGGGGGGTGGGGGACATGAAGACAAAGGCTTAAGTCCTTCCACTTGGTTTGCAGGATCAGGGTTATGCTTTGTATTTGTCTGTGGGGAAAATCTGGTGTTGTGGAGCAACCTCATTCTTAAGGTTTAATGATTTGTTTTGTTTTGCTTTTATCAGACTTGGGATTTTGTTTGTGTCATGAACTCTCAATGAGGAACTTCTCTCTACCAAAGGAGATCAGCACTTTCTTTGAAATATATTGATTTAGAGAGTTACCCCAGGCATTGAGACATTCAGTGACTAGGTTCAATGACCTGAACCCTGGTCTTCCTTACTGCAAAGTCAGATTTCTACCCTCTTGGCCACTTTTAATTTCTATTTTCTGCTACCAACTAATATTGCAAAAAAAAAAAAAAAAAAACAACAAAGATTCCTGAGTCTGCTAGGTTTATAGTATCTTAAGGTACTGAGATCTAAGGAAGGGAGTAGGGGGAAGACCCTTTATACAGATTAACTGATGACAATTATCATGTGTTCCTTCCTCTGTCTTCATGATTTGTCTTCGGCTCTGATGGCATTTTTTTGTCTTTTTCTGTACATCTCAGCCACTAGGTAACTGTGGACCTGGACATACCAAAACCACTCTGGACCTCAGTGGTACCTGTTAAATGATCAGAGTGGGTTAGGTGACCTCAAAAAGCCCACAGAACAAAAACAAGTAATCCTAACCCCAATGGTTTCTTTTTGAACATTTTTAATTTACCATAGAACTAGCCTGCTGGTTGGGAAACTGTTTCCAAATTACAAGTTATATGGGCAAATGTGAATTGGTAACTTAGCAATAATTTAATAGAAAGGGTAACAGAACAGTGCATAATCTTTTGCCTGCATTAATCTTTTATTAGATGTTGCGCTTTGGGGTTTTTGTTATTATTTACTTGTTTTTTCATATTCTGGCAAGAAAATATATAGCTGTAACCTCGTGATTTATTATTTCTGAAAAGAAAGATATGTTCCCAAAAGGGCAATGACACCAATAAAAAGAATAAATCCCACTACAAATGCCTGCTTACAGGAAATAAGGGAACATTAAGTCAGCTGAAATTATTTCTGGTATTCATTTTTAAAGATTTTATTGGGCTAGTGCCATAGTGAAATATGATGAATATTCAGTCAGCTCTTGGTACCTGGACAGAGAAGATTAAAAGATTCTTCATTAGATCATGCTGACTTTCAAATGAGGGATAAAAATTTGAAAATGAGAGAAAGTATATTAATATTATATGTGAAGATATATAAGAATAAAGCAAAAAATACTGATGGGGTTTCCAAAAATTTTATTTACAAAAAGGTTTTTTTTTTAAACCACTACTATGTGGTAAATTTGATACTCATAGAAAATCCTTCAAGGAAAATAAGTGGTGCAATGAATAGAGTACTGGGCTAGAGTCAGGAAGTGCTGAGTTCAAATCCAACCTCACACTTATTAACTTTGTGACCATTGATAAGTCGCTTAACCCTGGTTGCCTCAGTTTTCTTATTTGTAAAATGTGCTGAAGAAAGGAATGGCAAATCATTCCATTATCTTTGCCAAGAGCACCCCAAATGAGATTACAAAGAGTTGGACACAACAAAACAACGAGAACAGCGGAAAGGATATGAAATGTAATGAATCTCAGTTTGTGTTGTGTGCGTGTGTAAGGGTACACACCTGAGCATCCTTTAAGTTGAGGACTGGGGTTTCTTCTTGTGGGTGTCTTCTCCATTTCCGTCTTCCAGAACTGAGTTTCTCTGATGAATCTTTATCTATAAGTGCCTTGTGATTCTACCAGGGAATGACAGAAATGAATTCCTGGCACTCTGCATTAGAGGTTTTATTGATAGCCTCCTCCATTTTCTGAGCTGAATTATCCTGCATTCACATAGAAAAGAGAAAAAACAAATAGAATCTCCTTTAAAGTACTATGAAAACTTCAAAGCCAATGCAGAGTTCTTCTTGACTAGGCAATTTCACTGAATAATTGGTTAGGTATAAATTCTTAGGAGTGATTGTAATGTATGAATAATTTGGGAGGCTTCCAGTTGTTATTGCTGCAATGAACCATATTTACTTAAACAACATAAAAATTTTTAAATAAATGCTTTGCTAACAAAAATCATCTACATATACAAGAAGGCATAGTTGTTGAGGCAACATTGTTGCTGAGATACTTGCTCACCTAGATTGTAAGCTTCCTGAGAGCAGAGACTGTTTTAGTCTTCCTTTGTGTTCCCAGCCTCAGCACAGTATCTAGCACTTAATGTTTGTGGACTCACTGACTAACACCGCTGCTTAGGGAAAGGAGAAAGTGGTTTCCTCCCAGACCACACCTTTTTCCTCCCATGGGACAATCTTTAAGTGAGACTTAATTACTACATTTCCCCTGAGATTACTTTCCATCTATTTTAGCTAGAAAAATAGGTAGATAGGTAAATAGATAGATAGGAGATAGATGATAGATAGATGTATAAATGGGTATTTATATATACATGTATATGTTATACACATGATATTTACATGTATATGTACATTTAATATTCTGAATAAGGTATATAGGCATGATAACTTGTATGTTGCCACCTCTAGTAGAATGTGACTTGTTTGATGGATCGTAATTTTGTCTTTCTTAGAATCCACAGTGCTTAGAACAGTGCCCAGAATGCTGTAAGAGCATAATAAATGCTTCTGACTAAATGAATGATGAATTTTCTGCCTAAATGAATGCCAATAAATAGTAGTTATTAATAAAATCATCACCATAAAATATTTTAATACAGATTGTTCACCAAGACACAAGTTAAGGAAAGTTTCAACCAGACAGAGATTTAGATCTCTGACCCCTATTACTTCTGTGTATTCCCTGAATATCTATTGACATCTTCCACTACTACCCTCATTCTAACCCCAGCCAATTAGTATATAATTAAGAAATATACAAAATTCATAGTCAATTAGATTGTTTATATCAAGGGAAAGCATTTTCAAAGGCATGGACTGAAATAGAATTTATAAAGAAAATAAAAGTACAAAAAATGATTTATTAAAAAAAAACTGGGACAAGATAGCAGAGAAAAGACAGCAACTCATCTGAGGTCTCCTCCAAAATTCTCTAAACACCTTTAAACAATGCCATAAAACAATTCCTGGAACAGAAGAACATTCAAAAGGATGGGATGAAATATTTTTCCAGTCAAAGATATCTTAGAAGGTCAGTAGGAAAAGTCTGTGGTACCTGGTTGAGAGTGGATCACCATCCAACCCAGACCATGCAAACACAGACCTGGGCCCAGAAAACCAGGAGAAGGCCTCAGGAGCCACTGAATAAGCAGTGACAGTGGCTGCTTCCAGACCTCTCAGCCCACAGATAGTGAGGGATTGATAGTAAGCATCAGAAGGAAAATATAAGGGTCTCTTTGCTACATTGAGGTAGGACTCTCTTGGTTTGCCCAAACTCATATCTGGGTCACAGACCTGGGGGGCAGTCCCAGGGCACAGTAGAGCTTGCAACCACAGTGTAGCTGGGATCTTGGTCACTGTACCAGGGAAGAAAAGTGTGCTTGTAGTCACTCACGGACCAGAGTACCAGACAGAAAAGAAATAAACAAACCTATCGTTAAATCATCCCACCTTGGAAGAACTGAAAAGTTACAGGACCCTAGCAATATCTTTGAAAACAGCTGTACAAAATGTCTGATGCTTGGGACAGTGCACCCTCCACCCTGGAAGCAGAGCCCTACTTTGACAAAGAGTTAAAAATCAACTGAAAGACTAGGAAAACGAGCAAACAACAAATAGAAAAAAATTCTGATCATAGAAAGCTGTTATGGTGAAAAGGAAGATCAAAATACACACCCTGAAGAAGATAGTAAAGTCAAAGCTCCTACATCCAAAGCCTTCAAGAAGACAGTGAGTTGGTCTCAAGTCATGGAAGAACTCAAAAAGGATTTTGAAAATCAAGTAAAAGAAGTGGAGGAAAAACTTTGGAAGAAAAATGAGTGATGCAAGAAAATTATGAGAAGTGAGTAAAGAGCTTGGAAAAAAGATACAAATAATATTGAAGAAAATACTATTTTAAAAAATAGACCATGCCAAATGATAAGAGAAGTCAAAAAAGGAGGGGGGAATAGGAATAAGAGAAATACAGTTAGCAATAGTAACATGAAAAAAGTTTTCAAGCAAGGTTCTCTTGATAAAGACCTCATTTCTCAACATATAGAGAACTGAGCCAAATTTATAAAAATAAGAGTCATTGCACAATTGATAAATTATTAAAAGATATGAACAGTTTTCAGATGAAGTAATCAAAGCTATCTATAGTCATATAAAAAAAATGTTCTGGCTCACTATTGATTGGTGAAATGCAAATTAAAACAATTCTTATCTACTAACTCATTCCCATGAGGCAGGAAGAAAAGATTCCCCTGACAATACCACAGGGTGATCAAAAAATCCTAGCCTGGGGACAGTGAAAGTCAGCAAGATAACCTGAGTAGGATCAATGAAAGCAAAGCACTCCACTAAAAGTCTAAAATGCCCCTGACCTGATGCCATAATTTCAAGAACTAAAGTTCAAAAGAAGAGTAAACGAAATAAATTAGAGAATTACACACACACGCACACACTCTCTCACACACACGCAAAATAACAACAGCAAGGATAGCTTCAAAGAAAAAAATCAACAAAGACCACACGAATAGTTAGAATAAATGAAAAAAGGAGTAAAAAGTAAAATAAAATCAGTTAAGAAAAGAATTGGAAAGAGAAGTAGTTTAGAAAAGATGGTGATAAATATTACACAAGGAATGGAATTCTTGTAAATCTGAATAGGAAAAAAAAAAAAACAATACAGAAACCTAGAGACCACAAGAAATATTAGATAAAAATCAAGATATTTTCATAAAAGAAAATGTAAGATATCTGATATCAAAAATAATTTAACTCTAAAGCAAGTCAAAGAAATGTAATTTAAGAATCATTAGACTTTCTGAAAATAATTTTAAAAACTTGGATGCTATATTTCAAGAAATCACAAATGAAAATATTTAAGAGCTATTAGAGTCAGAAAGCAAAATGAAGTACTTAACAATTATTTTTTGAAACTCATAAAAGAAAATACCCAGAATATTTCATAGTCACAATCCAGAACTCCTAAAGACAAAAAGAAAATTCAAAGAAAACATTCAGCAAGCCTCCAGAAAGAAGTAGTTCAAGTACCAAAGATGAAGACCTTGAAGCTTCTAAAAGTGAGAGGAAATCTTGGCATGCAATATTCCAAAAGTCAAAAGAGAAATGTTAGCAACCAGTAATAACTTATCAGTTAAAGATGAGTATAATTCTACAGTAGGGGAAAAAATTGACTTGTAATGGAATGGAGGACTTTTAAGCACTTCTGATGAAAAGACCAGAGCAGAATAAGAACAATGAAATTCAAACACAAGAATCCGGAGAAATCGAGAAAGTCAAACTCATCTGAACAGAAAGGAGCTATATGATAATACAGCATTAGTATTATAACAGAACCTTAATGTCTCTAAGGGTTATTAAGAACGTCAAATAAGCAGGGAAAAGCTGTTCTCAAGGAGAACCATTTCTGTTTTGAGGCTTTGAGGAAGGGAAAGAAACTTGATGGTAAAAGGAGAAAGGTTAAAGGAGAACTAGAGTTGGAACTTACTATTTCTCATAACTTGGGAAGATCGTAAGAAGAACACAAAAATGGAGGAAAAGGTAGAAAAAGTGGGTATCAGATGAGGGTAACATTGGAGCAGACAAAGAAGGGTTAAACACACATGCACATATATTGCAAAAAGTATTCAAAGATTCAAAGATAAAAGTACATCTAACTCAACAGGGCAAAAAGCAGAGATGGGAAGTACAGGTAAAAATAATGATATAGTAGAGAAAGATAAAATTAAGCTCCCTAAAATCAGGGACATTATTATTGTTTTGTCCTTGCTTACTTTCTTGTTTGCTTATCTTTATTTTTTATCTTTAGTCTTTAGCACAGGTGGTACAGTGGATAGAGCATCAGTGCAGGAGTCAGGAAGACCTGAGTTCAAATTTCATCTCAGACACTTGACACTCACTAGCTGTGTGACCTTGGACAAGTCACTTAACCCCAAATGCCTCATCCTAGGTCATCTCCACTCATCCTGATGAATATGTGGACACTGGATTCAGATGGCTCTGGAGGAGAAGTGAGGCTGGTGACCTTCACAGCCCCTTATCACTCAAAACAAAGTCAAGTGCAAGTGCAAGTCATGTCATTATTTCTCTGATGGCATGGTGTTCTTCGGCAATGAACGAAGAACACACACCCTTGCACAGTGCCTAGAACATAATGGACACTTAGTAAATGCTAGGTGACTAACAGGGTAGGCCTTCCAGCCAAAGGGTCTTGGTAATCTCTCCAGGCTCCAGCTATCCCCCAGGGCAAAAGGCAACCCCAGGTATGAGGAGTGAAGTGGAGCTTTGTGTGAATTTCATATTGGAAGACATTGATCTTGCTGCCAATGATCTCACCATCTATGATAAATTCCCGGAACCATTGCTTTAGAGGCAGATGGGATATCAGGGAGGAATGTCAGGGAAGGCAACTGAAAAGTTTATCAAATAGTTGCTAGAGAAGAATGAATCTCAGAGGGGACAACCAAAAGATTTTCTGCTTATGGTCGCTTACAAGGTCCTAATTACACTGGGGTTAACCCTGCTTACTGCCTACTTTGTGAGTCAGCCCTCCAGCCTTTTACCACCTGAACCAGTGCTCTCCATGGCTCACACCCAATCCATCATATCAGGCTATTGTTCTTGCCCATTGCCAAAAAGTATAAGTTTGAAAATATGGAATTTGTTCCTTTTTCTATTTATGATGACCCCAAAGTGATAATGGATGCTTGGAATGTGATGATTGCTAGAAAACAGAATGCAACACAAACAATTCCACCATGCCTCCTAATTGCACTGGCTGTGCATTGATTATAGGCCTCCAGGTGGTGCCAACCTTGACAAAATTACCTTCCAAAAATTTTTGAAAAACTCCAGCCTTTGCTGATCAAGACTGGACAGTCTTTGATATCCAAGGAACTTCAGGTTTTTTCTCATCAACATTTCCCTTTGAGTTTCCCATGGAACAAATCTCTGAACAGAGCATTGTTCTACATCAGTTTTTTTCCTGTGTTCAGTTCTTGCCATTTTCCAAAGATGTCTCCTTGAAAAGCTGCTCTGTTGCCCGTCAACCACCTATACCAGGGATAAAGGTGGATGCAGTGCATGAACTCTTTGTCACTGGCAGTGGTGAGGGAGTCATGTACCTCACTCCTCTTAGTGAGTACGGAAAGCATAATGATACTATGCTGATGCAACTGGAGCCAAGGAACATTGGTTATGCTAGTATAAATCACTGGAAAATGAAAGTTGGACCAAGAGGAACAGAGCTCTAGGTGATCTGTGATGGAACCAAGCACTCAGAAACAAGATTTTGTCCCAGCAGAACCTGGTAAAGCTGAGGAGAAAATAGGGTTAAATAGGTGGGTGAGGCAGGAAATAAAAAAAGAGAAAAACAAAAAAGAGGGAATAAAAGGGGTAGGAAGGGGAGAGAGAGAGAGAAGAAAATGATGCACTAAGAGAAGACTTCAGATTGCATCTTGGATATTTGAAAATATCTGAATGATTGCTGTTATATAGATGCAATGGAATATTACTGTACTATAAGCAATGGTAAAAGAGATGGTTTCAGGGAATTTTGATTAGTATGAACTAAGAATGAAATGAGCAGAACAAGAGAATACATTATTTTTACATGTGAGAAGTCATTTTCCTTGGCAATGCACATTTGTTACAAAGCTTTTTTTTTGTTTGTTTACTTCTTTCTTGTGGGGTGGGGAAAGAAAAAAATTCCTATTAATTGAAAAAATAATAATTTTTAAAATAAGTGGAGAGCAAAGCACAGGAAATGCCAGCCTTGTCCAAATCACTGTCACTTCCAACTCAATTGGTCTACCATTGTGTTCCTGTTGGAAATTACTGTCAATCTTCAACATTTGCATGTTAAATTTTTGGGACTTCAAATATTCCTGTGGTTTTATTAGTAACTTCATTTTCATTGGTAACTATGCACATTCATGGTTATACATGGGGAGTAGGGGCAGAAAATGATTGTGTCATTCAGTTTCCAAGCTTGAAGGATGGCTTGGCATAATTGACCAGTTGTGTAGACATTGAGGCTGCCAATATCATCTTCAAGCATTAACTTAGTTTTGCTATGTTTCCACACTCCAAGAGCCTTAAAGGATCTCAAAACTGCATACAAAGCAGACTTT
This sequence comes from Bettongia penicillata ogilbyi, assembly GCA_023548195.1. NCBI lineage: Eukaryota > Metazoa > Chordata > Mammalia > Diprotodontia > Potoroidae > Bettongia > Bettongia penicillata. The sequence goes on along the minus strand of JAJHZJ010000011.1, from coordinate 798,899 downwards.
ACTGCTTTCAAAATCTGACATGTCTTTCACCATCTCCAAAGCCATCCGTAAACCATGAAGGACAGAGTGTTTGGAATGACATCAAGACCTCACCAATCTTGGAGACTTCTGACGGCAACACCAGTCTCAGAGTCTTCCAACAGTAGTGACTAAAAATCCAAGCAATTTCTTCTTTGGTTTTCTGAAGGCAGCCAACATCAAAAGGTTTACAGAAGTATATATACACAGTGCAATGCCCTCACGCTACTATTTGATACAGTGGAAGGTAAGAGTCAGTTTTTAAAAAGTTTAAGTTTTAAAATCTTTTATTTGCTGTACAATGTTTATGGAACTACAGATTGCATGTGCTATGAATAGTGAATGCTGTCTGAAATCAATGCTGTTGTTTTTTTTCAAATCGAGAAAACACAGAAGATCACAGAATTCTAGGTAATTATTAGTAAGAAAAATGTTTTGCATGTTGCAAATTTTATTTTCTCTACTGCATTTCATGGATTATTTGATAGTTACTCTGTTACAAAACATTCATAGTAACAGAATTAATGTTATTTTTACAAAGAACATATGCAGAAAAGCGCACTTTCAGCAACCTAGAAAAGGATTATAGTATGTTGTGGTTGTGAGAACATAATCCACCGTTTACCATAGGTTCAATGTTGCAACATTCATGTTTTTGACCTTCAAGGCTTTTTCTAGGAATGTTACCTGCATGAAAATTAAGGATTGTCTCTACTTCAATCCCCCATATACATCTCTCCATATCTGTATTCCTGTCTTAGCTGTTATGATTCCTATGCTCCAAAGGAAGCACTGCTATCTCCATGTGCAAGATAAATCCCTGTGCTCATTAGGATGAGGAGACGACTGTCCCCTCCTTACAAGACAGTAACTTTCAGGATTTCTAGCCAGTCTCTGGATGGCTCCTCTTTAGCTTGCATGAGAATTGACCATTCCCAATTATGGGAAGCCAAATAGGTCAGTTTGATGATATGAAACTGAAAGCTTTTGCATAAACCAAACTAATGCAACAAAAACTAGAAGGAAATCAGGAAACTGGGAAAAATATGTTCTAAAACAAGTTTCTCTGATAAAGATCCCACTTTTAAAATGTACAGGGAACTGAGACAAATTTATAAAAATAAACATCATTTCTCAGTTGATAAGTGGTGAAAGGATATAAACAGTCAGTTTTCAGAAGAAGAAACCAAAGAAATACTCACATTAAAAAAGTGCTCTAAATCACTACTGATTAAAGAAATGCAAAGTAATTGCGCTTCTGTCATATCCTCTCACACCTATTAGCTAAAATGACAAAAAAAAAAAAATAGAAAATGACAAAGGCTGGAGGGGGATGTGGAAAACTTGGGACACTAGTACATTGTTGGTAAAACTGTGAACTCGTCCAGCCCTGCTGGAGAACAATTTAGAGCTATGCTCAAAGACCTATAAAACTGTGCATACCCTTTGACCCAGCAACACCACTAATAGGTCTGTATCCCAAAGAGATCAAAGAAAAGGGGAAACGATCAATTTGTACTAAAAATATTTCTAGTACCTCTTTTTGTGGTGGCAAAGAATCTGAAATGATAGCATTCCCATCAACTGGGGAATGTCTAAGCAAGTTATGATCATGGTTGTGATGAAATATTATTGTGCTATAAAAAATGATGAGCAAGATGATTTCAGAAAAACCTGGAAAGACTTATCTGAATTCAATCTAAGTGTAGAGAGCAAACACAAGAGAATACTGTACAGCAATATTGTAAGGATGATTAACTGTGAAACTTAGCTACTTTGATCAAGACAATCCAAGATAATTCCAAAAGATACATAGGAAAAAATATTATCCACTTCCAGAGAGAGTACTTATAAACTCTGAGTATAGATGGAGTGTACTTTTTTCTATTTCTTTTCTTTTTAATTTTGTTTTATTTTGAAATAAAGCTAAAATGGAGGTATATTTTGCATGATTTCACATGTATAATCAGTAGCAAATTGCTTGCCTTCTCAAGATAGAGGAAGTGGGGAGGGAGGAAGAGAATTTAGAACTTGACATTTTTAAAAATGATTGTTAAAAATAATTACGTGTAATTGGGAAATATTTTACAGCATGAAGAGAATTTTAAAAAAAAGAATTTGCCCCTCAAAAAAGACCCGCTACATATGTATGGCACTTGATTTTTTTCAGTTAGCCCAGTTAACTAGGGAGCCTCTTTTTTCAACCCTGCCATTTAACCAAAAATGGCAAGACAGTCTCTGTCTATAGAAGCATTCTATGGTCATTTGCTAAGTTGCAAGGAGATAAGCCTGGAATCGTGAGTTCTGTTTTTTCTCCCATTCTAAATTAGGAATTATAGACTATCCCTATCTATTCTAACTTAGATCTTTCACCTTTCTAACTTAGATCTACCAATATGATACTATCATTTGGAAATTTTATATAAATATTATATACCATAAACATAAATATAAAATAAACATTTGATATAAATATTTGGTCAGTGTGAGAAATTTCTTGTTTGGGAACTCCTTCCCCCAACTAAGATCGCAATCTATAACTTTCGTTGATAAATTTTAAGGAGATTCATGAGGTAAATCTCACCATCATGTGGCTAATGAGAGAAGTGATTATTTTTCTATTATTAATTTTTATTTATTATAATTTAATTTTTAATTAGGATTAAGGTTTTTCCTTTCTATTTACTCATTCATGGACTGTGGGTCATACAGTCACTCTCTGCAGAACAAGACTGAATGATGAGATTGGCCTATTCCTGATCTTGGGCAGGATTCCGCTTAACTAAGAGAACTTAATTTTGTTTATAGTGCAGAGTCTAATCTAAAAGAATTGCAGCCCCCAAAGCATCAAGTCTATGCTCTTGTATCTCTCCAATGGAGTCTAGGTTAAGCTACCTTATGAAGGAGAAAATCGACCAGAGTGGTCTGGGTAGAGATGAATGTTTTTGTCCAGATTGCTGCAAGTGACTGAACCTCATGATCAAATCATGTTCTCAGTAGGAGCAACCAAAGACTTCCTCATTAATCTGTCCACCCCTACATTACTTGTTCATGGATCAGGACTGATTTTTCACCTGTCAGAGGCATTGCCTTTTCTAAAGGTATTTAAGTATTCAGGGATCTCTCTGATTTTGTCTTTGATTACTGAGGGAGACCACTGGTCATCAATTTATTGTTTATCAGCTAACCTAATTAATAAATTATTAATTACCCAGAAATTCTGTCTCTCTGGCTTTTCGTCCATGTCACTAACAAGTGTCTGTTGTGAGATTTGGACCCAAGGCTTCCTGACTCCAAGACCATCACTCTAGCCATTATAACACTAATTCTAAAATTATTATATATAGTACCTGTCTGAGTCCAGTGTTTAAAATTATAAACTCTTTTCCTACCCCATGGAAGTAGAAATTCTAGTTTAAGTTAAGCCTAAAATATTAATTTAAAAACACTATTTGTAATGCTCTTATTTCCATGTTATTCATTGTACATTATTTTAACACCTCTAGAAATGGGGATAAATGTTTTAATTTGTAACCTGTACATATCTTCCATATAGTTATAAATGAGGATTTAAAATTAAATAATGCTTACATTTTATTATTAGCAAGAGAAAAAGTCAAGTTCTGAAATATTTAAGATTAATAAATTATGTCAGTGTTAATAATCAGCTAAAGTAAAATATTTAATATTTGACATATTTACACCAAGGACTGTTCATTTGCAAAGTCAGACAAGATAAGTCAATCTTACATCTTTTTTATTTAAACCTATACATAATATATTTTTATCAAGGGATAGTGGGACCAAATTTGCTATTTAGGTACTATGAATTTAATCATCTATTTCAGGTAATCACTAACATCTTAATTTTTTTAGCCAGTTAACCTAATCTCAGTTAATCTCATTAAGTCTAAGGGACTCTTTCTTGCTTTGAGGAATTTCACTTTATTATCATTAGATTCCATTTCAACACCATACATTATACAAGTCATATAATAATTTTATTTTAAAAATATGCTTTGCTAATGAAATGTTTGAACATTCCCTTTAGGGAAGATTGCATCTTTCTGGGCAAAGAAACCACAATAAATAGAAAGAGTAAGAAGTAAATCTGTTTGTGTGGGAAATAGTCCTTAATTGAATCTCCTTGGTCTGTTGATTCATTGCTATATAACATTTTAAAAATTCTTTCATCTATTCCCCCAAATAGGACAGATAGGTTAGTGTAGTGTACAGAGTGCCAGCCCTGGAGTCAGGAGGACCGAAGTTCAAATGTGGCCTTAGACACTTGCTAGCTTTGTGACCCTGGGAGAGTTACTTAACCCTGTCTGCCTCAGTTCCTTGTTTCTAAAATAAACTAGTGAAGGAAATGACAAACTAGTGTCTTTGCCAAGAAAGCAACAAGATGGGATCACAGAAGGTCAGACACAACAGAAATGACTCGACAACAAAAATACACACACATAAAGTCACTCCTGTTTTTCAGGATATGTCAAGGTGATGGCCATTTGGCATAGTGTCTCAAGTATTAATCTTGCAATGTGGAATACTTGGGTTTAAATTCTACACTTTATACCTATAAGTCATATGACTAAGAGAAAGTTATTTTACCTCTCTTAACCCAGTTTTCTCATGAGAAAAAAAAAGAATATCTACATACTTTCTTTCGTGTTGTGAAGTGCTAATATACAAACATACATACATACAGATAGATAGATAGATAGATAGATAGATAGATAGATAGATACATGCACATACACATATATATTGTGCTTCTACAACTAAAGTTAGATACAGATATTGGCATATATACATCTATATGCATACATAATCTTCATATGTAGATATAAAATATAGAGATGTGTATTGTGTTTTTATTTATGTTTTTGCATATGTGTGTCTACCAATTAAAGGATAATCTGGTATAGTGGATAAATGTATTCTAATCCCACTCTGACATTTGCTACCTGCATGACTTTGAGGAAGTCATTTAATCTCTATGTATTCATCTACTTAATCACAGAAAATTTAGTTATGAATGACAAAAGAATTTCCCACACCAGGATTTTCCCCATGCTGATGAAATCTCAGATCCTCTGTACTGTATATAATATTCAATAGATCTTAATAAATTTAACAATTAGAAACTTCCCAATATTTTCATTGTTTAATTAAACTGTTATAAATGTATCAGTGATTTTGCAGCTTATCAGAAATAGAACATAGCCTTCCCAGAACCTTTCCCTATACTAGAATTAGAATTAATTTTAACTGGTCTAATTCAGATATGCAGGGCTAATTATCATCCCAAATGTCATTTTCCACATGATGTATGTGAATACAAGAGACATAAACCTTCAAATACAGCAAATATGAAACACCCATGAAGACACAAACATGAGAACAGACTTTTTCTATCAATCTCTCCTGAAGATCGCTACTCTACAAGGACTCTATATAACCCAGTAGTGGTAGGTCTCTTTATCCACTAAGCCACTGGTATGATACCCTCTTTTAACTCCAGGACACTTAATTGCCCCCCTAGGAATGCTGATACAGTCATCTGCTCCCCTCTTTAGATATTTTCTTAGTTCTGAGATCTGAGCAGGAAACTACATCTCTAAGTTAACAAAGGGCAAATACCTATACAATATCCATCTTCCCCACCCTAGTTCCAAGGATCACTAAATTCTTGCTTATTGTAGACAGGCTGAACTGAAGAATCATCTCATAGCCTCTTGTCTGTTGGCTTCTACTCAAAACTCTCTATGGGAATCGGGGTGAAACTGAAAGCAAAATCACAGGGAGCTTCACTAAGTATCAAAAAGAATTGAGTTCAAATCTTGCTTTTGAACATTGGAAACTAATTGAAATAATTACCAAATTTAGTAAAGTTGTAGGATATAAAATGAGCCCATATAAATCATCAGTATCTCTATATATTACCAACAAAGTTCAGCAGCAAGAGACAGAGAGAAATTCAATTTAAAATAATTGTAGACAGTATAAAACACTTGGGAGTCTACCTGCCAGAACAGTCAGGCATTATATGAACACATTGAGAAAGCACTTTTCATACAAATAAAGTTATAACTGAACAATTGGGAAAATAACAGTTGTGCAAGGGTAGACTGACTAAGTCAATGTAATAAAAATGGCAATTCTACTTAAATTTACTTTTTCGGTACCAAACCAATAAAACTACCAAAAAATTGTTTCATAGAGCTAGAAAAAAATAATAACAAAATTCATCTGGAAGAACAAAAGGTCAAGAACATGAAGTGAGTTCATTTAAAAAATGTGAAGGAAGGTAACCTAGCAGTACCAGATCTCAAACTGTATTATCACCAAAACAATCTTGTACTGTCTAAGAAATAGAGTGCTGGCTAAGTGGAACAGATTGGGCATGCAACACAGTAGTAAGTGAACATAGTGATCTAGTATCGGATAAATCCAAAGATCCCAGCTTTTGGGGCAAGAACTCAGTATCTGACAAAAATAGCATGGTAGAAACTAGGTAAAGACCAATATCTTATCCTGTATATTATGAAAAGGTCAAAATAGATACATGATTTAGATATAAAGGGTGATACCATAAAGAAATTAGGGGAGCATGGAATAGCTTACCTTTCAGATCTATAGATAAATGAATAAATTAGTCCCAAATAAGAAATGGAGAGAATTATAAGTTGTAAAATGGATAATTTTGATTCAATCAAATTTAAAAGGTTTTGTCTAAACAAAATAAATGCAACCCAGATTAGAAGAAAGGAAAAAAGCTGGGGGAAAATTCAGCCACAAGTGTTCCTGAAAAAGAACTCATTTCTTAACTATGTAGAGAACTGATTCAAATTTATAACAATAGAAGACATTTTCCATCTTTAAAATAGGGATTATAATGCCTACCTCCCAGGATTAAAGAACTTAAAGTTTGCAAAAGTTAATGAGGTCTATGAATCTCTGATATTTCCTTTAATCTTCCCACCTTATTGATTTCATTTTCCCCAGCTATTGTGGATTAATAAGTAGAAAAAAACGTTTTACAAGTATTATCTCATTGTATCCTCACAACATCTCTAGGGGATAGATGAAGAAACAGAAGCTAACAGAGGTCAAGTGACTTGCCCAGGGTCATACAGCTAGTAAGAATATCTTGAGATTTGAATCTAACTCTTTCTTCATTTTCAAAACCTCATCCAATATTGCATGTTGCCTCAGTAACTTCATGCCAGGCCTATGTAGTACAACACTAGAGTATTAACAGTTGGTTCTCTGGAAAAAAAAATGTACGTATATGTATGCATGTATGTACGTATTTTTCTCAGAAAGCCAGTTGTTAAACATTTATAAGGACACCTATCATGCAACATACTTCAAAGTATTGGCTTTATCTAATAAATTGCAGGACAATTGTATGATTCATACGAAAATTATCTTCCTCACCAATTGCTTTGGCAATTCAAGCCAAAGTAGAATTTTCTGTTCAAATAAATTCAGAACTTGATTTAATTTGGCCCCAAAGATATTAATTGAGCCATGGTTGTAGGTGGTTTGTCCATCATTCTCAAAGAGGACCATGATATCAGGGAGATGATGACATGACTTGATTTTGATTTGAATGAGGGTGCACTGTGCAAAGTCACCAAGCTCACTTTCTCCTTTAGAGCCACTGGGTTCAGTAGCCAGATATCGATCAGGGGATGACCCAGAATTCAATGGGAGACCTTGGTCTTTTTAAGTTAAGGTCTTTTCAGGTTCTCAGTCTGCATGGGGTAATACCCATTCAGTGAACAGGCTTCTTTAAGAAGTGAGTCAAGCAATATAAGTGAGTCAAGGAATAGCCTCTTAATTAAAAATAAATAAATAAATTAAACTAGCAGGGGAAGACCCTCAGCATTGCTAACCAAAAGAGAAACAGTATGCAAATATAAGAAATGGAAGGCATAACAAATTTTTAGAAACATTATGGCATAGTAGATAGTATCCAACTAATATTTACTCTTAAAAAGAAAAGCTAGAGGATGAGTTCTTATTTTGGGGGGAAAATACTACTATAATATATGGAGTATTGCCTATTATATAGGGGCCTCGCACCTCTCACCTGGACATGTAGAGACCTATCTACTCTCAGTCTGGTTTACTTACTCCAATTGCAAGTCTAGGTTCCCAGATAAGAACCACACCCAGAGAAATTATACATTTAAACTCTCTCAGAAGCCTAAAGGTAAATCTATTGTATAGGAATGTACTCCCTCCATTCCATTATCTAGTTCCCCTACAAACTTCTACTTATATAGGGAGCAACTGCCAGCCATCTTGACCTATGTCTTGCCATTGGCTTTAGATTACTCTACAGAAGTGAGACTGATGACTTTGCACAGCTCTATCTCACTTAAATCCAATTCACTTGCAAGTTAAGACATAACCCTCTGGATCTTATTAGATCTCTTAGAGAATGAAGGACAATCAAAAATCTGGGACTACTAGTAAGTTGTCCCCTGGAGAACCCAACTGGCCAGCTCCAGTTAGCCAATGCTACTGTCTCCTCCTTCTCCTCCTCCTGTTCCTCTTCATCCATCTATGTGAGCAGTCACACCATTATATGTGGATACTCTGCCCAAAGGAATAGGTTTTGATTAACTCTACTTAACAAGGTATCTTGGGATTTGTGAGCTAGAGTTTTTCTTCTTCTTTAATTATTGATTCTATCTTTTTTTTTTAACCAGAACAATTAAGTCTTTTGTAGTTTTCATTTATGATTTCTTGAAATATAGCTCTGGAAAACCAGGCTTTGATAAAGTCTACTGTGATTCAAATGGAGGTACACAACTATGACTTTAAACCCCAATCACCCTGGCTTTCACTGATTGGCCAATATATAAGAAACCCCAACTTCAGCCTCATTTGCTCTTTGTTTGGGTTTTGATGACTCAGAGTGAGCATAAATAAAAATTGTTTCTGTTCTGGCCAGATATTCTGATTCTTTTACAAAAGCAAACTAGACCATCTTTTGCCTCAACCCTTCCCTAGCCTTTATTTCACTGAATAGGCATACCCTCAGACAAACTGAAATTTGGGAAGGAGCTTAGCTTAAAAAGGCCAAGGTCCCCCACTGCATCTGGGGCCATCACCAGCCTTCTTGACCAATGTATCGCTGCTGGGATTCCCATGTCTGTGGAGGAGAGAGTGAAGCTGGTGACTGCACATCTCTGCCTCACTTAAATCCTATTCTCTTACAAGTCAAGACATTACCTTCCTGATGTCATTGGTCATCTTTGAGAACATAGGATTTACAGCAACAATATTTATGTCAGCAGCATTCACAATAACTCACATTTATATCATAAACATCATGAGTTATGTAACAATAGGGCAATAATATGATACTGATATTCATATAATGGTGCATAAATTATAAATATCACAATCTATACTCAAAATGGCTCAAACTCTGCCACCCAGTATTTAAGGGGGAAAATGGGCATACGCTTATAGGAAGATGTCAGTGCAACATATGAGTATGGGGAAATCCTTGCATTTGAGGTCACAGTTCTGGAGTTTAGACTTTGATGCCATTGACCCATTTAGTAATGTCAATATCACATGAAACCAATTCTTTGCTAAAGTCTTTTTTGCAGAACCTTGTCACACTCCACCTAGACATAATTTCTTTTCCAAACATAAATGCAACATATGTTAGTTCTTGGAACTTAAAATCACCCTAAAAAAGGAATTTAGAAAGTGTTTTCATTTTAATAGTTGGTTTTTTTAAGTAAGGAAACTACAAAACTCATCAGACTGGCTATGAAAGGCTAACGTGCTCTAGATAGTTATATACTCATCAGGATTCTACAATATTCAATCAGAACAGAGGTCACAACAAACAGCACAGTTGACTTTCTGGGCAAGGCAAATCAGTCTAGTCATTTCTTCTTACGCAGTAAGATAGCAATAGGACCTGTCTTTCCCCTTTTTGCTTTTCCTTCTGTACCAGAGGGGAGGAAAAGGACCTCAGACACATTAAACAAAATTCTCTCTCCTAAGTTCTAAATAGCGCTGAAGTACAGTAGCTGGAACTATAATTTTATTCAGTCAATCAGTAGCAATCAGTCAAATCTACTTTGTGTCAGCTGAATGGGACTATTGTTGGTCTTCTATAAATTTTTTCATCTCTTTATATCACCAGCCTTTATCTTATCTACTATGCCTTTCAGTGACTTAAATCAGAGCCTCCTGGTTTTCACTTAAAAGGTAACAGCTCACAAAACTGCCTCCATGAAATCAATAGCCATTCAAAATTATGTTTTCAGCTCCAAATATTTATAAAATGGTTACATGCAGATTAGCTCAGGGATACTCTTTGTAATTCTAAAGTCCTCATCATGATTCAAAATCTCATTTTGCATCTTCAAGATGGTCTTAATAATTTTTTTCTAATTTTCCTATAAACTTTTCTATATAAAAGTTTAATAAGAATGTATATGTAGAGACTTTATCAGATTGCACACCAGCTAGGGAAAACTTAAAACTCAAAAACTTATGGAAGTGAATGTTGAAAACTAACATTAAATTAGTTTAAAATTTTTTAAATAAATACATTTTTTCTGCCCCTTTAAACCATGAAATGGCACACATGCCAATGAAACATCATTTTATTATCTTCTGTATTTACAATGAAGTTTATTTTCTATCCATCATCATTCAACTATATCTGAAAACTTTCTTCACTAAACCAAAAAATTTTCCCTATCCTTTTTCAAATATCAAAATGATCATCTGTAACAGATAAATCTTTTAATAATCATTTTTTTTCTAAACAAAACAAAAAGTCTTTGCTGCTCTTTTTAGCACTGAAGGGATCCATATGTGAAGGGCCTTAAAAGGAAAGTCATGGTAGATAGGGCACACTGGGAAATGGAAGAAATGAAAACTTTCAAGAAATTCATAGCTATATAAATAGGACTTAATTTGTTGCTAAGTTATAATTGCTCTCAAAAATGTTTTCAATAAAGGAGAAGGATGGGTTCTTATTAAAAAAAAAATAGCATAGCAAAGATTCATTTTTGCCAGACTTTCTAAAGAATTGAGGAAAATATGGGAGTGGATGGGTCGGATATTCTGACCTCAATTTCATTGCGGAGCAACAGACTTTATAAATTTTCAAGTAAAGTTATTCAGCAATAATTACCTCAGAGCATTGCCATTAAATTTTCCACCTGTCCTTGATTCCCCCTGCTTCCATGTGAAATTAGGTATGCCAGAGAGTACTTTCTTCACAGAAGTTTTTTTTTTTTTACAAAGATGACAAATCACAACACAATCACCATGAACATAGCACAAAGTACAAAGAAATTAAGACTGAATATGTAAACAATGACATTTTCCCCTTCCCATTTCCTACTGTGTCTATGATGCTACTTTCAGGAATTACTTTAATTGGCTTGCCCTTTATTTTCATTCAAACCAGGGAATAATGTTCTCATAGGTGAGAAATATCATTGAGTGCTCCTATGTCTGCCAAGTCTCTCTTTTTAGGAATTTAGGAAGTTCTTTTAAAAATTTTACTTTTTTGACCTTACAAGGGGGTGCATAACAAATATTTTTGCTAAGTTAGTTACTTTCTGCTTTTGTTTTGTTTTTTCAGGAAAAAGTCAAAGAGAAAGAAAAGAGGAAAGAAAAATATCTTCCACTTGGATTGGACTGACTTATAGATTGCCACAAATGTCTTTGACAACCTTTGGAAACGTTCATAGAACATGAATTTTCAGCGGTCCAGGAGTCAATGGGAAGTGAGGGCTAATAAGAATTCTGACAGATCAAAATCTCCAGTGACTTCTCAGTTGGTTTCTTTGGTATTCATTTACTCTGGAAATAAAGTTCCTGGTATAACATTTTTGAAAATAGCAAGTTTTTTGAAATGTATCCAACTTGTCAGAAATAAACCTGATGGTACCATTTATTAATGGCTCTTTATGTTTATTTTCCTGTTTGCTTGTTTGAGGGAAAGGGGGCAGGAGTTTTAAAAAGAATTTCTTATTATAATACATAGAACACTCTGTCCAAACCACCAAGAAGTTCTGTGAATCTAGGCAAGTGACAGAAACTGCTGGGACATTTTTTCCTCCCAAATCACAATACAGTGCTTAAGTTTTACATTTGTGGTTGAACTTGAGTTGTGATCAGAGAATACTGTCAAATCAATAGAATTATAGTAGGCAAAGGAGAAAAAAATCAGTATTTTTCTTCATATGGCTTGAAGTTTATGTAGTTAACATCCTAGGAAGTCATTGTGACATTTAGGAGAGTGGGAGAAACAACAAAGGGTGAAGAAAAAGTATATGTATTGGCTGGCCCAGCTAGCAGATGCTATAAGAAATACAAAAATACATATACATTTTTTTACAGTGTTTTCTTACCAGGATACACTAAAGTGTGTCTTAAAATGAAGTGGAGGAGGACATACAGTTTGCAGCAGGGTTACATGAGAGAAGTTGTTTATATTCTCAAGAGCTTGAAATCTGATAGAATTTAAACTCTTTCCACTTTGCTTGATCAACAACTTCTGTAGTGCCAGTGTACACTGTTTACTATATTTTTTTGTATAGATATGTGTCCTGAGTAAGGTAATCATTATCTTGAAAAAAATTAAGATCATTATTTAAATGAATTAAATGAACAAATTGAGGATGTTTGGTATGAATAAGGTAAAAATTCAGGGGCATAGAATGACAGTCCTTGAATATTTTATTTCCTGACATGGAAGATGAAGGTGTGATATTATTTAGAGAAAAAACTCATAAAATAGTTTGAATGATGCATAGAATATGAAAAAAAAAATGGGTGATCTGAAAAAAAGGTTGGAAATATAATTGTGAGTCAGATTGTAGAGAGCCTTTGGTGCTAGGCTAGGGACTTTGACCAGATGACTATGAGATGCCTTCCTATCTCTGAATTTATTTTGTTCATATTGATTCCATCTTGCTTTAAAGTCCGGATTAAGATTTTATTCCATTTGGATAAATAAGACATTTTGTAAGCTGACCAACAACATTACAGAGAATTAAGGGAGGTTTCAAGGTGGGAACCAAAAGGTAAAATCAAGTGTTTCTTTCACCCTTTGCTTCATCATTGATTCAAAATAGCACTGGATGTAAAGGAACAGATATGATATCAGAGATTCTGTGAGATGCTAACTCAATTACATATCTGAAAATATTTTGTATTTACTTTCTGTACCCTTATATATGTTCAAATTGTATTCCCCAATGGAAGGCAAGCTTCTTGAGAGCAAGTAACATTTAATCTTCCTTTGTATGGTAAGTATTTTGTGTAATGCCTTCAAAGGAGTAAGTGCTCAGTAAATGTGTGTTGATTGGTTGATTAAGTACTAGGTAGGGTGGTACCTACCTGTACACAGGTAGAAGAGGACAAAATCCCAGGATTATAGGATCACAGAGATTTAGAGTTGGTGGTTGGTGAGTTGTTGCCATCGCAGCCAACCCTTCCTGACTTCATTTGAGGTTTTCTTGGTGAAGACACTGGAATGGTTTTCCATTTCCTTTTCCAGCTCATTTTACAGATGAGGAAACTGAGACAAACAGGGTTAAGTGACTTGTCAAGGGTCACACAGCTTGCAAGTGTCTAAGGCTGAATTTGAATTCAGGTCTTCCTAATAAAAGGCCTGGCACTCTATCCATTGTACCAACAAGCTACCCTTAGAACTGAAGAGGATCTTAATAACCATAAAGTATAATTCCTTTATTTTATAGATAGGGGAATTTAGGCTCCATAAACATTTATTTGCAATATTTTCTCCTTAACCTGGGAATTCTAGAATTTGTAATATTCCTGGCAGTTTTAATTTTGGCATCTCCTTTAGGAGGTGATTGGTGGATTCTTTCAGTTTCTATTTTACTGTCTAGTTCTAGAATATCAGGGCAGGTTTCCCTGACAATTTCTTGAAAGATGATAACTAGGCTCTTTTTTTGATCATGGCTTTCAGGTAGTCTAATAATTTTTAAATTATCTCTCCTGGATCTATTTTTCCAGATCATTTGTTTTTCCAATGATATATTTCACATGTCTTCTATTGTTTTTTTCTTTCTTCTGGCTTTGTTTCTTGGTTTCTCATAAAGTCATTAGCTTCCATTTGCTCTATTCTACTTCTTAAGCAATTATTTTCTTCAGTGAGTTTTTGGATCTCCTTTTCCATTTGGCCCATTCTGTTTTTTTAAAGGCATTCTTCTCCTCATTGGCGTTTGTCTAAGACATTATTTTCTTTAGTATTGTTTTGTGTCTCCATCCCCAAGCAGTTGACTCTTTTTTCATGATTTTCTTGCATCTCTCTCGTTTCTCTTCCCAATTTTTTCCTCTACTTCTCTTACTTGATTTTCAAAATCCTTTTTGAGCTCTTCCATGGCTTGAGACAATTTATATTTTTCTTGGAGGCTTTGGATGGAGGAGCTTTGACTTTACTATCTTCTTCTGAGTGTGTATTTTGATCTTGTCATCATAATAACTTTTTATTGTCAGGGTATTTTTTCCCCATTGTTTGTTCATTTTCCCAGTCTATTCCTGAACTTATAACGTTTTTGTTAAAGTAGGGTTTTGCTTCCAGAGTGGAGGGGTAACTGTTTCAAGCTTCAGGGGATTTGTGTAGCTGTTTTCAGAGATACTTCAAGGGACCTGTAAGTTTTCAGTTCTTACATGGTGGTATCATCTAAGGAGAGGTGTTTTCTACTCTCCTGGCCTGTGCTTTGATCTGTGAGTGATCACAAACACCCTTTTCTGCCCTGGAACTGTAATAAGCATTCCCCCTCTATTACTGTCACATGCTCTGCTATGCTAGTGCTCCTCCTTACCCTGGGACTGCTACCTAGGACTGGGACCCAGATCCAAGTGTGAACAAGTCAATGGGGTCATGCCTCAGTGCTAGCAAAGAGACTCCTATAATCTCCTTCTAAACAATTGTTTTCCCCTTTAACATCTGTATGCTCAGAGCTTTGGAAACAGCTGGTATCACTGCCCCTGCTGACTTTATCACTCTCCAGGCCTGCCCTCGGCCTGCTGGGACCCAGTCTGCATTAGTACATTTTGTGCTAGACTGAAGTCCTCTCTCAGCATGATGCAACAGGCCTTTCCTCCCTACCTTGTAAGTTATCTTTGACTGGAAATTTGTTTGGTTGTCTTTTTATGGGTTCTGCTGCTCTAGAATTTATTTTACAGTCATTTTTAAGTATTTGGAGGAGAGCTCAGGTGAGTCCCTGCCTTTACTCTACCATCTTGGCTCCACCCCTCAAGAAACTTGTATTAAGTGTTTACATGTGTTGGGTATCATGTAAAGCACTGTAGATACAAAGATGGAAAAAATAAAGAAAAAACACGGAAAAGTCTGCCCTCATGTTCAGGAGGTTGAGTGACTTGTTCAGAGTCACACAGCTAGTTTCAGAGTCAGGATGTGAACTTGGGTCTTCCTGACTGTCAGTCCATTATTCTACCTACTGTGCCACCTGCAGGATATTGAACAGTAAATCATGTGGTTTGGCTATAGTTTCAAGTGCACAAAAGAAGTACTTTAAGAAGAATAGACTGAAACTAGACTACAAAGAACCTTAAAGTTCATTTTTATTTGGTAGTGAGAAAACACTGAAGTTGCCTGATCAGGGAAGTGACACATGCATTAGCTAACTGTGTAAAAAGATAATTGGGGGGGAGGGGTTGCAATCCATATGAAAGGTCTTATAGATCTTTGACTGAAATTCAAAGGAGTAGCTTTTAATTTGAACTTTAGCTTATTGGTTTGTCAAAAATGAGGGCAAAGAATATTTAGGTTCAAGATTTATGTATAGTCAAATGCCTGATGGAGCACTTCAAGAAATACTTTCACTTAATAACGATAATCTACCATGTCTAAATGGCCACTTTCTTTGAACATCCAGTACTGACTTAAGTGAGGTTGTTTTTTAATATTTACTTAGTTCTCATACCAAATATGGATACAAAAGGATTATGCTTATAGAAGAGGAGATATTTTTCATGCCTCTTAGCCTAGGGGTATAAGGGAATCAAGAGCCCTAGATCCTCACCCCCATTGTTGCAAAAAATGAGGGGCATGACTTTGAGCACACCTCTATTTTTTTAAGGACTTCTGTTTCTTCATCTCCAAAATGAGGAAGTTGGACTAAATGATCTCTAAAGATCTTACTGACTTTGCTATTCCATGGAATTATTCATGAATCAGACAGAGAACAGGGTTGATGGAATAATTCAATCAAGTCTCTTCCACCCCCACTTAAAGTGATGACTAATCAATCAATCTCAATTGTAGGCTTTAGACTAAGTAGAAAAAGTCCTCGGAATCAGAATTATGTTGTAAAAAAAAAAGTTATGCTTGACTAGGCTGCAGAAAATCAAATCATTTATAAATTATCAAGTTAGTTTAGAAGCAAACACAATGATAAGTTTGGAGGAAACATGGCATTGTAGCAAGACATGAAAACAGGAACCATTGAGGGTAGAAAGAGAGACCTTGGCTTTGAACTTGGTGTAGGTCTTCTCTACTCTTCCTTTGACTAGAAGACTTTGAGAGTTTCAGAGGTCTAGATGCTGTGAGACTTCTCATCTTTCTAGCAGTATTCTAGCAGTTAATCAAGATTAACCTATGGTTATGTCTTCCTTGGGAGATAAGGAAGAACTGGATATAGATCCATAACTCCACAAGGAACCCTGCTTAGAAACCACACCATGACTAAAGGAAATTTCTTGATCACCCATCATACGGGAGCAAGGGATTTTCAACCATCAGGTGTCATTTCCTCTCTGCTATATGTGCTCTCTAAGTTTGAACCCACCTTTCCCTGGATTTCTTATGTGATGGTGGGAGAATGCACTATAGTCTTTTTGAGGGTTATCTTTGTAACAACTGTTCTCACTGTACAGTATCACCTTAATACTTCTTCCTAAAAGCTCCTAAAGGTTAACTAAAGTAATTCTCAACTAATAATTATGGATGGAAAGCTGGACTGATGGCATCTCTAGCTCCTCTGGGGTACAACTATAATAACTCTGAGGGGGAGATTTAGTCTTTTTCAGGACCTAAGATTCATCTCTAAAAGTGGGCATTGGGAGAAGTAATCTCAGAAATATAGGTTACATGTTGAAAAAATGATTGTTATATTTTTAAAAAATATCTTTAAGTATCTGATCCTAAAGCTAATTATTTTTATATACTGACAAAATAACTATCTCTTTGATGAGGGTCATGAAGGGGTTTCTGATCTATTAGAAGGCCTCCAAAAAGGGAGATTGATATTTCATGATTTTAACCTTTAGCCTTTCATAAATAGACCTAGAGTGCTTCTCAGAACATTTTTCCTTTCCTCCTTTGGATATATTGTTCTAAAATAGCACAGAAAAATGTAGCGGTTCAGTTTGTCTCATAAAATCCCATCCATGCAAATGTCTTTGCTTAATCATGCGTTAAATCTCCTTTAGCTAATCACCCAGCATGAAATCATGTTGGAAATATGAATGCCTGGGAAACTTGTCTAAAGGACCGTCTGTCTGCTTGCCAACGTGCCTGTCTATCTAAAAATACACAAGTGTACCACTCTACATACCTTTATGTATACATCATAATAGGTGACATCTGTATAGTGTGTTAAGGTTTGCAAAACACTTTATATCTGTTATCTCATTTCCTTATTGGGGAACAGAATTCTAACTTAGAAGTTAGAGAACCTAGATTTAAATACTGCTTTGTTACCTGCAGGACCCTTGGCAAGTCATGTAGCTTTGGGGGCCTTGAGTCCTCTGGAAAAATGAGAGGGTTGGATTAAGTAGCTTCCAAGTTCCCTTCAAAAATCTAAATTTAAGATTTGGTGGCCCTAAGGTCTATTGATTAAACTATCTACACACATAGGTAGGCATATCATACATATGAATATTTAGATGTTCATTTGCTATTTATCACCATTTAGGAAATGAGACTATACTGAGACTTTTAAGTTATAGGCTTATTTGACATTTTTAACATCTCAGGAGTGTTAAAACAATCAACCATGGGAAGAAATAGGTAAATATACATATAATTTATACATAATTTATCACTTTTCCAGCAAGAACAAATACTTATACAAATGACTTCCAGTAAAAACAGTGGAACATATGTAGAGTGAAAAAAGGAACTGGTTATACATCAGTCTCAGGCTGAACACTATTAACATACTGACCCAATTTACTGATAGATATACTTACATTTATCCACATGCTTTTGTTTATCCACTGTGCCTAGAACACTGTCCAGCACACAGTAGGTAATTAATAAAATCTTGTAAATTGAATCCAGAGATGAAGGACCAAGGCTCTGGCAAATTTTTCTACTTAAAAAGAAACTTTTAAAAATGATAAGACTTCCAATTTTGAAACATAAGCAAGAATCTTTCCTTAGTTTTTAAGATCCACTAATAAAGTTTCATACAACTCCAGTTACCAACAAAAAGAAATATACTACAAACATAACTGCCATAAAGGAAAGACAATCCAGACACCAGTACTGCTTGTATCCAAGCTCAACACATTACTTGTTTCTTTTATTTCCTCAATAAACGAGGGTGGAGGGAGGAAAATCAATTGAAAGGGGAAAAAATGACACACACACACCAAAAAAGTACATTACATTTGAACACATACTTTCTCTGATATGATACAATAAAAAGCCCTTAGTGTTTTACTTTCCTTTTGTCCTAGATTACTGCAGCATTCTCTTTCACTAATGGCCTAATAAAAGAAAAATAAAATGATACTTTTCTTTGAAGTGTGCTTAGAGAATTTTAATTTTTATCTTCACACACTTTTCCACATTTCTTTGGGAAACCATCCAATACATGAAATCAGTCAAATGCCCCCTTCTTTTCCTGCCCCATGTTTTTTATTTCACTTGGAGTTCCATCATGAATGGAGGGCCTATAAAGTATAGATGGAGAGGAAAAGGGAAGCAGGACAGAATTGGCCCCAGCTTTTATGAACATCAGTGGTGTAGTTAGATGTAGAACCTGACATCAATATATCTGCTCTCTACCTTCTGTACTTCGCTACCCTTGAAAAAAGACAGATACAGAGAGATTCTTTTTTTATTTTTTTTAATAAAAATTTATTTAGCTTTTTACATTCATTTTCACAAAATTTTGAGTTCCAAATTTTCTCCCCTTTTATCCCCTCCCCCCACCCCAATACACAGAGAATTCTAATTTTCCCTATCACCAATCAGCCCTCTCTTCTATCATCCCTCCCTTCTCTTGTCCCTATCTTCTCTTTTGTCCTGTAGGGCCAGATGACTTTCTATTCCCCATTAACTGTATTTCTTATTTCCTAGTAGCAAGAACAATACTAAACAGTTGTTCCTAAAATTTTGAGTTCCAAATTCCCCCCATCCCTCCCTCCCCCCCATTCCCTTTGGGAAGGCAGGCAATTCAATATAGGCCCTATCTGTGTAGTTTTGCACATGACTTCGATAATAGTCATGTTGTGTAAGACTAACTGTATTTCTCTCCATCCTATCCTGCCCCCATTCTTTCTATTCTGTCTTTTGATCCTGTCCCTCCCCGAGTGTTGACTTCAAATTGCTCCCTCCTTCCATTGCCCTCCCTTCCATAATCCCCCCCCCCTTGCTTATCTCCTTCTCCCCCACTTTCCTGTATTGTAAGATAGGTTTTCATACCAAAATGAGTGTGCATTTTATTCCTTCATTTAGTCGAATGTGATGAGGGTAAACTTCTTGTTTTTTTCTCAGCTCTCCTCTTTTTCCTTGCACTAAAAAGTCTCCTGCTTGCCTCTTGAATGAGATATAATTTACCCATTCCATTTCACCCTCTTCCCTCCCACTACATTTCTCTCTCACCATTTACCTTAATTTCTTTTAAGATATGGTCCCATCCTATTCAGTTCACTCTGTGCTCTCTGTCTCTGTATGTGCATACATGTGTGTATGTGTGTGTGCATGCACGCATGTACGTGTGTGTGTATGTGTGTGTGTGTTGTCCCACCAACTACTCAGATACTGAAAAATTTTAAGAGTTACAAATATTGTCTTTCCATGTAGGAATGTAAACAGTTCACTTTTGGCAAGTCCCTTATGACTGCTCTTTGCTGTTTACTTTTTCATGCTTCTTCTCTCATTCTTGTATTTGAAAGTCAAATTTTCTTTTCAGCTCTGGTCTTTTCATCAAGAATGTTTGAAAGTCCTCTGTTTCATATTTTCCCCTGAAGTATTATACTCAGTTTTGCTGGGTAGGTGATTCTTGGTTTGAGTCCTAGTTCCTTTGATTTCTGTAATATCCTATTCCACGCCCTTCGATCCCTTAATGTAGAAGCTGCTAGATCTTGAGTTATCCTGATTGTATTTCCACAATACTGGAATTGTTTCTTTCTAGCTGCTTGCAATATTTTCTCCTTGAGCCGGGAATTCTGGAATTTGGCCACAATGTTCCTAGGAGTTTCTCTTTTTGGATCTCTTTCAGGTGGTGATCGATGGATTCTTTCAATACTTATTTTGCCCTCTGGCTCTAGAATATCAGGGTAGTTTTTCTCGATAATTTCATGGAAGATGATGTCTAGGCTCTTTTTTTGATCATGACTTTCAGGTAGTCCCATAATTTTTAAATTGTCTCTCCTGGATCAATTTTCCAGATCAGTTGTTTTTCCAATGAGATATTTCACATTCTCTTCCATTTTTTCATTCTTTTGGTTTTGTTTTGTGATTTCTTGGTTTCTCAGAAAGTCATTAGCCTCCATCTGTTCCATTCTAATTTTGAGAGAACTATTTTCTTCAGTGAGCTTTTGAACCTCTTTTTCCATTTGACTAATTCTCCTTTTGAAAGCATTCTTCTCCTCATTGGCTTTTTGAACCTCTTTTGCCAATTGAGTGAGCCTATTTTTCAAGGTGTTATTTTCTTCAGCATTTTTTTGGGTCTCCTTTACCAAGGTATTGACCTGTTTTTCATGCTTTTCTTGCATCTCTCTCATTTCTCTTCCCAGTTTTTCCTCCACCTGTCTAACTTGATTTTCAAAATCTTTTTTGAGCTCTTCCATGGCCTGAGCCCACCAGACATCCACCTTGGATGTCTGGGATACAGAGGCCCCGACCTCCACTTCTTTCCCTGATGGTAAGAATAGTTCCTCGTCATCAGAATTGAAAGGCGGGAACATCTGTACCCCCATCAAAGTAGCTGTCTATAGTCTTATTTTTCTTCCCTTTTCTGGGCATTTTCCCAGCCAGTTACTTGACTTCTGAGATTCCTGTCCACCCCCGCCTAGATCCGCCCAGCTAGTGCTTGGAGTCTGAGATTCAAATGGGCTTTCCTCGTCAGGCGCAGCTGCTATTCAATGTGAGCTTAAGTTCTGGTGCTTGGGTGGGGGCAGGGCCACTTCCCAGGCTTAGTTCCCTCAGGGGCTTTATGCAGAGACCTTCAGTAATGGAGCGGGTGGGGGCAGGGCTGTCTCCCAGGCTCAGTTCCCTCAGGGGGTTTATGCAGAGACCTTCGATAATGGAGCTCCTGCTTTCTCTGGGAGTCCCGGGCCTCTGTTGCTGCCTCTGCTGCTGCCTCTGCCACTGCCTCTGCTGCTGCCTCTCGAAGGGGCCCGAGCCACGGAGATACCCCTCTCCCCTCTCGGCCAGCTCAGACGTCTCTCTCACTGACCTGTAGCATCTGTGGGTGGAGGGACCTTCCTGGCCACCAGAGATTCCATCCCTGAAGCCTGCTCGGATCTGCTCCTCTGGGGCCGCATGGCCAGGGCAACACAGGGGTGGACTCCACTGTCTGGAGCATGATGGACTCCTGGGGACAGCTCTCCAGGGCTCTTTGGAACACAAATCTTTTCCACTGTGTTTCTGTACGCCTTGCAGTGCTCCAGAATTTGTGGGGAGTTCTTCTTGCAGGAAATATATGGGCTGTGGGTTCGGAGCTAGCATACATGAATCTTTCTACTCCGCCATCTTGACTCCACCCCTAGAGTGATTCTTTGAAAAAACAATAAAAGAGAGAGAGTGAATGAAAGGACTTCTCAGAGAGGGAAAATAATCATTTATACTTACTCTCAGCCTCTTGGTATTATTACTATTATTTAAGAAAATAAAATATATGTGCTATATTGTCCATTCACAATTTCCCTAGCATATATCCACACTAGTTGCACACAAATCTTGAGCTGAGGGTTATTCCTTTAGAACCTCTCTTCTCAGTTTCTTGATTTCTGAGTCCAAGCTACTGTTGCCACTAACCAAACTGTGCTCAGTTTGTATTGACTGGATGTTTATTCTCCCCCACCCCAAAATGTCAAGGTTTTTAAGGAAAATGTATAGGTTCTTTCTTTTCAATCTGCAAAGCCGACAAACTCTGCTCATACTTAGAGAGCAATGCTGATTTCTCCAATGAGTCTTCTTCCAATTTACAACGCCATTACTAAGATGATTCAAAAACTTCCCTGCTCTTCTAATACTACTCAGCCCCCTCCCCAAATAAACTGTGAAGTAGTTGAAAATTATTGCAGAGTAAGAAACTAAAGAAATTAACACAGTTATTTCATAGAATCTGTGGTGGTTTCTGACACAAAAATTTTCCGGTCTAAAAAATGAAGAGCCTGTTTTGTCAAATGTTAATTTATTTTAGTAGCCTCCTTTGTAGCTTATAAGTCACTGGGCATTTCACAGTACCACTACTGATATCATTAATTACATCATGAGAACATCTGCCATCAATGTTGCAGCCCACAAAGTGGGCTGTTCCACATATTTCTTTGATGGCTCCAGAGAAATCTCTTGCCAGGGATCGGTCCCACATTTGTCGAGCAGTGTTAATAATCTGATTGAGACTATATTTTCACTATGTTTAATGTTCTTTCCGCTTCTTTCTGTCCCAAAGAGGTTTCTTTAGGGCTCTGATGGTCAAGGCTGAGGCAGAAGACACAAACCTTGCAGGGTCTATCTATTCTGAATGGTAAATTTCATGAGCCTTACCTTTCTCCAGTCCCCAGTTGCCTTCATGATGTCATCACTAACCTTTTGAGAGACAAACCCAAGGGACCAATATTGGAGGCCAGAGCAGATGTGGCACCAACTTCACCACCAATTTACCTTAAAAACACTAGGGTCAAATTTGGGCAGCATTGTGGTGACAGAAGTTGGAGGCTCAGTTTGGATGCTGCAAGGTGGCTGCTGGTGTGAGATTTAGCTGAATTCTGGATGACCAAAAGGAATTATACCTCCATCATCCATGAGCTGGGAACAAAAGTTTGGTATTACTTTTCAGTATTGATGAATTTTGTCGAAAATAATACTTACCAAAAGCACCCAAATAATCTACCATAAAGTTCACTTGTCAAGAAACATTTAAACAAAGCCACCGAATAATAAATTTTTGATTGATTGAAATAAATCAGCCCTATTGCTGTTTAATTTAATGAAACATGCCAGGTCATTCCACTCTCAAGGGCTGACTTTTGCTATTAATATTAGCTTTTTGTTTGTTAGGTTTTGTTTTTTAGGGCACTACTGAATAACCTGAACACTTGTTACCCCAAGAAGGAATCTAAGATTTCTGACACTGAGAGATATTTAAGGAAAGCATGGGACGCTTTTCTAGACTTCCAGACCTCTTGAAGGTATCCTCATGCCTGACCACCTTGATTCATATGTGTCACATAGACTGTGATGTCAACATGAGCCAAAACTGGAAGAGGGTGAAACCCCCAATAGCAAGTGAACATACACACATATGTATTCCTGTATTCATGTTTACATACTTGTAAGTACTTTATGTATGTTCATTCCTTTGATCTTCATAACAGTTCTGGGAAATAGATGCTATAATTATCCCCATGTTATGTGTGAGGAAACGGGAAACAGAGAGGTTAAGTGATTTGATCAGAGTTATACATCTAGTAAACGTCTGAGGCAGGATTCAAATTCAGACCTTTCAGACTCCAAATCTTTCAGACATTTTGTGTTGGATATTTTAATGATACAAGGCTAAAGAGTGAAGAGGAAGCTATCATTTATAAAGCCATAAGAATATGAGGGCCCATAAGGGCAATTTATGAACAGTAAGGACCCTTACACAGTGAAGTTCAAGAAATAAAGATTGCTGTCTGGTGGTTCTTTGCATTGACAAAGGCATCATATTCACTCTCTCCTTGGGCTCTTAGTATTTTCACTGGGTGTAGTCAAAGATATCCTTCTCACTGTCCACTGGGAGGAGTTCTCTGGCAACTCCAGTGACTCTCAAGTGTTGGTTTGTATACTCGCTGATTGTGAAACCTTCTTATTGAAAATTTGGCTGCCAGTGAAATAAAAAACCCCACAGTAATACTGGTGCTTGGGAATCAATCTGAGATCAATTCTTCTATATGGATATGCAATTTCTTCATCTTTACTTGCCAGCTGGCAAATACTCATAAATCTTGTGTCCCCATTTGATGGAATATCTGTGATGAAGTGAACTTTCTGTAGTTGTTCTACAATTCGATGCAACAGCTTGAGCTGTTTAGCTGACTCAGAAGTGAAGCCAGAATGGGTGAAAAGAATATCCGTATGTCCTCTTGATTCTGTACCTCATTGGAAATTTTCAGATTGTAGCAATATATTTTGGGCCAACTTTCTTAATTTCATTCAATACAATATCTTGCATTTGTAAAATCTCCTCCCTGGGAATTCTCTTCCAAAGTCTTTTTTATCATTTGTAAGATTTCTTCCCTGGGAATTCTCTTCTCAAAGTCTTCAAAATATCTCAGCCTAGTTGGTCCATTGGGCCACCTAATTTCCTGGGAAGGCTAGAAAAGGAAACTTCTTGTATATGATCCTGCAGACCAGAAGAACTATCCGAATATAACTAACTTCCAAAACAAAAGTTACTGGCTTAGAGGTGTAGTATAGATTTCCTGTGATTCAGGAAAAGAAGCGATTCGCTGGGAATGTGGTCACCATCTGCCATGAAGTGAGAAAAATGAGAAATTACATGTTACAGTCAGAGCAATATAGAATGAAGAGGAGAACGCTGAACTAGGAGCAATGATCATCCAACAGGTGACATCACTTGTTGTAGGTGGGAGCTAATGGAAAAGCAACAATGCAAAAGAAATCAAAGGAGTCGTGGGGAGCACTATCAGAACAGCCCCTAACATCCTCCTGCTCCCCCATCCTTGAATTCCGCCCTGGGAAATCAGATAAGATGCTCCAGTTCTTTGGAGGACCTCTTTATTCCTGAGGATTATCGTTATTTTCCATGCATTCTGATATTGTTAATTACCTAATCAGAAAATGTACCTGTTCATTCTTTGAGCCTTCGCAACCTGTGTTGGTCCTTGAGCACAGAGGAGATAAAATGCACTATTAACCATCTTCTTAAAATGAAAAATAAGATGCCCTCAATGAGCTTATGTTCTATAAATAGGTCAACCAAAGGTCTGTGATTTCTTTGGTGTGGATCATCTGTTGATCAAAGACTACAACCTTTCTATGCCTTGGTAAATGGGCTTTTACATGCTACAGTGGGAGAGAGAGAGAGACAGACAGAGAGAGAGACAGAGAGAGACAGAGACAGAGACAGAGAGAGAGTCTATCCTCAGAACCTTTCCAACAGAGTTGAACCTGACAGAGCTCATACTATGCTGATGTGGCTTTCTAGAACGTATGGTCACCTCTGTAATGTACTATGGAGTCTTAGAAAAAGATCAATAAAAAACTGATCACCTAAATTTTAGATCTTTTTATCCCCACAAATTAAGAAAGCTCTTCTTTTATACATCAGGGCATATGGTATAAATATGACATCTGTTGCCAATCACACTGATGTTATCCTTTGTTTTGTTTGTTTGTTTTCTACTTCTATACCTTGGTTCTTTAACTGATTCCTGCAGGGTAAAAGACTTAAAATTTATTGTGAAAATGAGAACTAAGAATTAGTAGACACTCTCAATTCATTTCTATATATCCATAATAATTAAAAGCATGAAGTTCATTCCAAAGATACTATTGAAGCCCTAAAGAATCATCTTCTCCCTCAATCTTCTGTCATTCACATAGAAAGATGGTATGAACTTTGATTTATTCTAGGAGTGATGATGAATTTTGGATGATCTAGTTACGCTCTGTGTCCTGGTTTTCATTTGAACCATTTGCATGTAAATGCAAGATTGTATGGTCAGGGTTAGAGGTGTAGTCTCTGTCCCTGCAGCACAGCAAAGACATCTGGGCTTTCCAGGAATCAAACTTGTGCTTTTGAACTCATTAACCCCAGGCCTTAACTAACTGAACTGAAATCAGACCTCATGCAGAGTCATCAATATCAGTGAACAAAGGATCCTTGCTTGTAATGGGGATTTCTAAATGAAAATCAATAGCACAATGCAATCCTTTAATGTAAGCATTCTCTATGGATAAATGGGGAGGGGCACCAGACCCATTAACTATTTGAGAAGGTTGAATGCACAGAAATTATGGTGTGATTTTGCAAAAACAATGATTCCACTTGCACAAGTTAACTGGACAAGTTTCTAATTCAGAAATGTCTAGCTTCGACAGAACCTGTGGATATAGAAACAGTCTCGCACCATTAGGATAAGGGATGCATTTTCTCCCTGGTGATCAGTAGCAGTTACCAATGTCACTTCTTCCCTCTAGATTCATTATAGCAGGAAATAGCCACAAATGAAGCCAAAGCATCCCTGACCACAGTCAAATTATCCAGGTGAAGCCTGACCAGTGGACCATTTTTTTCCTCCTAAGATGCCTCCAACAAATCTTCTGTTGATTGCTGTTGTGAATTTCCATTTTGGTGTTCTTCTTTCCCAGAAATTTCTACTCTCCTCAGGGTAAAATAATGACTCTCTGTTCTAATGACCTTTCTATATAGACCTTTTCAATACCTTTTTGAGGACTTATAAAGGAAAAAAAAGGCTTAATATTTTATTTTCTTTCTGTTTATAATATGCAAAGGAAAACATGCAAGGTCTTGACATCATTTTAGAGTCTAAAGGACTCACATTATACTTTGGAGGCATAATGACAAACCAAAACTTGAATTTTAAAGGCAAACAATGAAAATATACAATGAACATATGGGGAGCTCTTTACAAAGTTCGGGTGAACAGGAACTCATTGAATGATTTGTCCTGTGTCACAGATTTAGAAAGGATATAAGACAGGGTTTGAACTCAGGTCTTCCTGACTCCAAGTCCAACACTCAGCTAGGTACAGCTTTACCTAGCTGCCCCCAAAGTGAGTTATATATTCCCAAATTAGAGACCATTAATGTTTGTAATTCCTGTCAGGAAATAGAGCATTTGAATACAAAGTGAGTGGTTCAAATTTTCAAATAACTTAAGGTGAATAATAACCATATAGGTAAAACTTAGTGAATGGTCTTTTTATGTGTCAGTTCAGTAGAATACAAACTTCTTGGTAGAATGTAAGTTCCTTTGAAACTAGAACCATTTCATTTTTTGTTTGGCATAGTGCCTTTAAAAGAAGAGAGAGACCCATAATTCCATCATTAAAGAGAGTTTCTTCTAGCAATAGAGATCAATACATGTTTTTCAGTCTTAGGGAGTAGCCTAGAATGGTTTAGTGACTTGCTCAGAGTCACACAACCGTTGTTGACTCTCCATTCCACCACTGTCTACAGCCTCATGAGACCTTGGACATCCAAGTCTTTTATATTTCTTGCTTTTTCATATACTCCATGGTATTTATTAGAGCATTTCTAGCCATACATTAATTTACTTCAACTTAACAAATGTTTATTAAATAACTACTATGTGCCTGTCCCTGTTTTTAAACATTAAAGATACGAAGACAAAGTTAAAATAGCTTCAATCCAGGAGCTTATATTTTACTAAGTTTATATCAATTACATAAAATTACAAGCTCTCTGTATTAGAAGCAGAACCAATGGATATAAGTGGTCTGGGAAATGGATATGAGAACAGTCAATAATTTATTTAAAAATATCTATTCAGAATGTTTCCTTCATGCAAGATGTTAATCTCAATAACCTGTGATTTTGCTGTATTATATATTTATATTCCTTGAAGAAAAAATGCCACATGTAAAATGATTGCAATTTTCTCCAGTAAGTGTACATTTTTCTATTGCTGTTTGTGAACTTTGTGTTTCTAAATGTGTGTTTTATATAGCTTTTGCCTTGGATTTCCCTTGTTCCAATCCTCTAAACCTGTCAAGAATAACTCCACCTGTTTTATTGTTCCCATAAATTCATAAGAAACTGGTAGCTAAATCCAATTTGTGTCATTCTGTCTTTCTTTGTAGCCTATTCTAAATCTCCCAGCAGGTTTCACAAAAGTAGAATCCTATTAACACCAAATAACCACCTCTGTATTTTATTCTATAGTTGCTACAGTCCTTCCAATGTCACAACTCTTAAAGAATCTGGTCTCTCCATGAATCTATTATGATGAGAACCTTCAAACTCATTATCTTGTGAGGGAGAAAAAAGTTTGCCATTTGTATCAAACATTATTCAAGTTTTTCTTAATAAGCTTATGTCTTTCACAACCTAAGTTGAAATATTTTGACAAAGAACTTTCAAATGGTATAGAGTGTAATAAGGCTCAACATTTATTAAAAAGAAACATTTTAATACTTTTTAACCATTCCTTTTAAAAATATGAATTATATAAGAAAAGTGCAACC
Organism: Bettongia penicillata ogilbyi; assembly: GCA_023548195.1. Taxonomy (NCBI): domain Eukaryota; kingdom Metazoa; phylum Chordata; class Mammalia; order Diprotodontia; family Potoroidae; genus Bettongia; species Bettongia penicillata. Next base: position 770,179 of record JAJHZJ010000011.1, on the reverse strand, counting down.
TGAACAATCTTTAGCTTTGAAGTTAAAATGATGGCTTAATTTACATAAAAGAAAGTCAAAAGACAAATTTTTGAAGCACAGACTAGAACAGCAGCATAGTCTGGACATTTCATTTACAATTTTAAAAGAGCAAATGTTCGATTTAAAGCTGGTCTGCAAATTGACAACAAACACTGTGTTTTATCTGAATTTATCTGACTCATCCACTGTGGTATTCTACATACAGAGAGTACTTTATAAATTTCTAGCTCTTGGCACATTGTCTGGCAAATAATGATCCCTTGAATATTTGTTGATCGATTGATAGATGAAATGTGTGTGTGTGTTTTTGTTAGAGAAAGAAAGAGACAGAGAGACTCATCCATCAAATGTGTGTATACAAATTGAATCATTAAGTTAAAATAATTAAGAGTAATATTCCTAATTTGAGTTATACAGTCTCAGAGCTGGAGTTACATATTCTAATACATGAGTCAGGTAGGTGGCTTAGTGGATACAGCACCAGACAGACTTAGTGTCAGGAAAACCTGAGTTCGAATCCAGCTTCAGACACTTACTAGTTGTGTGCTGCTGGGCAAGTCACTTAACCTCTATTTGCCTTAACCCATTAAAGAAGAAAATAGCAGACCTCTCTAATATCTTTACCAAGAAAACCTCATGGACAGAATTGGCATACTATGGTTTATAGGGGTCACAAAATTATTCGCATAACTAAATCATTGAATAATAACTCCAATCTGTACGTGAATTTGTACCTCCCTTTCAACAAAACTCTTCCAGCCCAATATCCCCTCCAAGCCATCGTCACAGGAGCCACTTCCTATGGAGAAGTGTCAACCATCTAAATCCAATATCAACTGTCATAAACAGAAGGGGGGTGGGAGGGAGGGAGTAGGCAGATGCTAAGTGGGGCATACCACCAACGCCAACTCTACCACCATTTTCTCTCACACCCAGGTGTAAACAACCAAGAATTCAGGACTCATTTAGCTTATCTAGAACACATATTTCTTTTTTGTTATTAATATCTTCTATGTTGGTTTATGTGCTTATGCTCAGTATTTTTAACTGAGTTTTCTTCTTCATATCTTTGTTAATTTCAATCTGTTTTTTTCCCCCTTCTATTACTCTATCACTCCCTTTCTAATTCCTTCCCTTTCGATAGTGATTTCTCTAAGTACTAGTCCTCAAACTATCTCAGCTGATTCCCATACTAAGGAATTCCCTTTTCGCCAGCCTCAGTCTCTTCCTCAGATGACTTCTAGAGGGATAGGAATGGTTTTATTTTGATGCCCACTCTCTTTCTTTCAGGCCTGGCAGAGATCCACAATAATCCCTGCTCTGGCTTTCTCTCTTCCTCAATTCTCTGACTGAGTGCCGCTGCACTGGTGCCCCAGGAAAATCAAGATTCTGTTTTCCTGTACATTTGCCTCTTTTTCTGCTGGTGAGCCTGGGCAGTGGGAGAAGGGTTGGCTTGTTTAAAATGGAGGGTGGGTAGTTGAGTTCTGTTGTTTATTGCCTCTGAATGGTAGGGTGAAGACTGAGGGAAGAAGGTGGGGTAGGGGTGAATGAATTTGTATTGAGTGGATTCCAGAACGCAAGCAGCCTAGCCAGTGAATGGAGGCTCCTGGGGGAGGTCATGCTGAGTGGATGTGATAGGGATTAGTCTTTTCTGCTTTAATTCAACAGGTTGTAAAAGTATAAGACTAAGTTTACCTCATTTACATAATCTTCTTTTGGAGAATTTTTAATAGTTTTAGGGATTGGAGAAAATATCTACTGTTGCATCTTATTCGTTACAAGACTCATGAGTTTCACTAAGTTCGTACAACTAAATACAACTTAATACAACTAAAACAACAGTTTTACTACATCATTCTATACACATACACACATATTGTATATATATGTATAGGTATATGTACATTTTTTTGTATATATATATATATATATATATATATACACATCATATATATATGTATGGAAAGAGAGAGAGAGTACACACACATGTGCAAAAAGTGCCAGGTCTATAATGGCTACCATTGCCTAGAACTTTAATTTTCTTATCTGTCATAAACCTAATGCTTCCAATATCACAGGGTCCCTTGATACTCTGCTAGGGGGCTATTTCAATGCTGAGGAGACCGTCACTTGCTCATTTGCCAATACAATTATGGCTTTCTTTGCATGAGTGAGAAATTTCTCATTCAGGTGCTAAAATGAATGAGCTCCGCTTAGTTTTAAATCCTTATTATGTCCACCACCTAAGATAGAATCTTGCAGCAGATATATGGAATAAAAGTCAGTTTGCTTGATAGTTTTCCAATTACAGATGGTGACTGTACAAGCAGGTTGTAAAATTCACTTTGGTTCAGGTCAATGTGGTTGTCCTATAGGAAATCAGAAGCTTTGGTTTATTGCTCACCCCAGTGACCAGTGAAGTGGGCAATTCTCAAATGTTTCAATTCTGAATTACTTATATTATATGATTTGAGAGACTTCATGCTTACTTAGCCAATTTCTAATGGCAGTCTTTATCCTGAATTTTCTCTTATCACATAAGTACCTTTCTAGAAGATTTGGTATCATTGGGATGGGTTTGGATTTGCAAGTCTAGCCCTTCTGAGGCTCTCATAGCCTCCAGTCATCTCCCATTTCCACATCCATCCAATTGGGTGTCCATCTGATGAAAATATCTATAAAGACTAGATCTCGCCAGCATTCTGAAGTAAAACCTTATGGAGAATCAAGACTGTATAATGGAATTAGTATTGACTTTAGAGGCATTTGTCTATACCTGCCATTTGTGACTTGGCTCTATCCTATTCTCCTAGCCTCTATTCATACTTTCCCCTTCCATAACAAATGGAATATTAGCTATTTGTAGATACATTTCACTTTCTTGACTTGAAAATTTATTTAGTCTGCCATAATAAGGATACGTTTCTTCCTCATTTCTACCTTATAAAAACCCTTCTCTTCTCTCAAGGTGAAGAGATAATCTCTATCAAATATTCCCTGATCCCTCCTCCCAAGCAGAAAGTGATCTCTTTCTTCTTCAATTTATAAGAGTAACTCATCAGTCCTTGACCCTTATCACATAAATGTTACTATACTAATTGTGCTTACTTATGTGTACATCTTACTTGTCCCATTAGACTATAATAAGTGAGGGACTTATTTTTTTGTCTTAAAATCTCTAGCACCTAGTCTAGAACTTTTGTTGAATTAATTAAAGTTGTCTCTTCTTAGGCACTACCTAAGTGTTGACCTGGTGGTAAACTCATGAGGAGGAAGAGGAGAATGTCACTAGAAGAACCATTGTATTTACGACATTTAAGATCAAATGGTAACTTTTTCAGGGCAGGTTTCTCCAAGTATAACAAAAACAGTTATGGCAGCTAAATTGACATGGGACTTGGTGTTTGGAACATATGTATTCAGACTCCACCTCAGATCCTCGTTACTTGTGTGACAACACATTGATGTCATTGAACATATTTGTACCTTGGTTTCCTTTTGTGTAAAAGGAAGAGACTGGCCTTAATGGCCTAGACCCTTGACAACTATAAAATCATATTGGTATAGTCTAACAGATGATCAAGTCATCTGTGTTTTTTTTTAAATAATACTATAAACACTTTAGAAAATTAAGGATATGTACTACTACTAATTATAGAATATTGCTTAAATTTATAAGATTATGAGTTCCAAATTTTTCACCCTGCCTCTTTCCCTTCCACCCTCCCCAAGACGGCAATCAATTTGGTATAGTTTATACCTGTTCAATCATTTTAAACATATATCCATATTAGTCATGTTGTGAAAGAAGAAACAGAACAAAAGGGAAAAGCTACAAAAGCAAAAACAGTGAAAATGGTATGCTTTGATCTATATTTGGATTCCATAGTTCTTTCTCTGGATGTGGATAGCATTTTCCATCACAAATTTTTAGAATTGTTTTGGATCATTATATTACTGAAAAGAGCTAAGTCTGTCACAGTTGATCATTACATAATTTTGCTATTACTGTATATAATATTCTCTGGGTTCTACTCACTTCAATCAGTATCAGTTTGTGCAAATCTTTCTAGGTTTTCTTCTGAAATCTGCCTGCTCATCATTTCTTATGGAAAAGTAATATTTCATTATATTTGTATATCAAAATTTTTTCAGCCATTCCCCAACTCATTATCATTCCTTTAATTTCTACTTCCTGCCACCACAAAAAGTACTACAAATATTTTTGCACATGAAGGTCCTTTTCAGTGCTTAAATTTAACAAAATCCAAAATATCAGTAACATTTGGTACACCATGGACAAATCATCAACTATTAGCATATATCAACATATATACTAAATAAGAGTTACAACAATGTGACATTTATGAATGAATGAATAAAAAGTATTTACTAAGTGTTTACTATGGCCATACCAATAAAATTACCAAAAATATTTTACAGGGTGAGAAAAATAATAAAAAAAGTTCATCTGGAAAAATAAGAGGTCAAGAATATCAAGGTAATCAATGAAAGACAAATGTGAAGGAGGGAGACTTAGCAGTACCAGATCTCAAACTATATTACAAAGTGGTAATCCTAAAAGCAGTCTGGTACTGGCTAAGAAATAGAACTATGGATTAGTGGAATAGATTGACTATACAACAGACAATAGTAAATGACCATAATAATCCAGCGTTTTACAAACTCAAAGATCCAAGATTTGGGGGACAAAAATCACTCACAAAAATTGCTGGAAAACTAGAAAGCTTTTTGGCAGCAACTAGGTAGAGACTACTGAGATAAGGTCAAAATAGGTACACAATTTACACCTAAAGATTGATATCATAAGTAAATTGTAGGAAATGTGGAATATTTTGACTGTCAGATTGCTGAAAAAGGGAAGACTTTATGACCAAAGAAAAGATGAAGAGCATTATGTGATATAAAATGGATAATTTTGATTACTTCAAATCAAAAGGCTTTTGTACAAAGTCAAATACAGCCAATATTAGAAATAAATCAGGAAATGCAGAGGTGGGGAGATTTATAGCAAATTTCTTTGGTAAGAGTCTCATTTCTCAAACAAATACAGAACTTTGTCAAATTTACAAGAATACAAGTCATTCCCTAATTGATATATGATGATAGAATGTGAGCAGGTAGTTTTCAGAAGAAAAAATCAAAGCTACCTATAGTCATTTAAAAATGCTCTAAATCACTGATTAGAGAAGTAAAAATTAAAACAACTATGAGGTACCACCTCACACTTATTAGATTGTCTAATATTACAGAAAAGAAAAATGATAAATATTGGAGAGGATGTGTGAAAATAGGGACACTATTGCACCATTGGTGGAGTTGTGAACTTATCTAATCATTCTGAAAAGCCACTTGGATATATGACTAAAGGACTATTAAACTGTGTATGCCCTTCGATCCAGCAATGCTACTACTGTGTCTTTATCCCAAGGAGATTATTTTTAAAAAGGAAAAGTACATTTTTGTACAAAATATTTGTAGGTGAAAAAGACTTGAAAATTGAAGGGATGTTCCTCAATTGCGGAATGACTGAAGAAGTTGTAGTGTATGATTGCAATGTAATGCTATTATGCTATAAGAAATGACTAGCAGAATGATTTCAAAAAAACTTGGAAGGATTACATGAACTGATAGAGAGTGAAGTGAGCAGGACCAAGAGAACTCTGCACCCAGTAACAACAATGATGTGTGAAGATCAATTGTAAATAACTTAGCTATTCTCAACAATACAATGCAAAATAACTTTGAAGGTCTTATGATGAAAAATGCTAGCCACATCCAGAGAAAGAACTGACAGAGTCTGACTACAGATGGAGGCATAATGTTTTACTTTCATTATTATTCTTGGGGGGTTTTTGGTTGGTGTTTTCTTTTGCAACATCGCTAATATGAGAATGTTTTGCAAGAGTGCACATGTCCTATCCACATCAAATTGCTTGCCTTCTTGAAGAGGAGGGCAGATAGGGAGAGAGAGAGAGAGAGAGAGAGAGAGAGAGAGAGAATTTGGAACTCAAAATTAAAAAAGAAACTCAAATATCAAAATTAGCTTGCTTACATGCAACTGAGAAAAAATAAAATTAAAATTAACTGTAGAAAAGGTAAAAATGAAAGATGATATTATTTAAAATGTTTTTACTATGGGCAAAGCACAGGGATTCAAACACTGAAACAAGGAATCTCTGCTTCTTAAGAAGTTAATATTCTAATGGTGGAGACAATAGACCAAGAATGCTAGGCAGGGAGGGGACACTTTGGTTCAAAAAGTTATAGGAGTGATGAATGGGGCCATAGGGGAAAACATGGCTAAAATCGATCCAGAAACAATGTCAGAGCTGATTTGATCTTGCTCCATAATTCCAGAACTAAGAGTAAGGTGGTGGAAAGCAGAAGGAAGAAAGAAGAATACAGAGACAGAGTAAGTAGTTCCTCCAGAGAACATCACCTAGTGGACCCCAAGGCAGAAGTTTCTCCAGATTAGTCAGGTGATAACTAAGGAGAAGATGACTAGGAAAGTGAAAGTACAAATCCACATTTAAAATTTACAAAAATCATTTTTTATTTGATCCCTTTAGCAATCCTTTGTTTACAAACAAAATGGAGAAACTGCAGCTGAGAGAAAAGAAATTACTTCCAGAGGGTCATATGTCTTCCATGTATCTGAGACAATTTAAACCCACATTTTCTAGACTCCAATTCCAGCAATTTATCCATCCTGCTTTTGGCAGAATTAAGAGTTAAAACACAAAATCTGCTCTGTAATTGTAAAAGAAAATCAGTCAACTGTTATCACAATTGAGCCTGTGCCACAAGCATAAATAAAGCATTATTTCTACCTCATAATAAGCTTATATTTGAAAATCCAAAGCATTGATTTAAATTTTTGTCCTTCTCTGTGTCAGACTTTCTTCCCCTCCACAATTTGCAAGTTGAATAAACCAAATCACTTTTTACTCTCTTTTCCCTTCACTAAATACCCCTTTAATTACAACCTTTAGTTAAGGGCCACACATGTGGAAAATAACCTTTCCATCACCTGGTGTTGTCTGCACATATTCAGTGGCCACACATGTAGAAACCATCTCCCAATAAGTTCAGAGATGTACAGTGAATTGACATCTTCACCGCCAATCAACTGGTCAGTTCAAAAGATAGTATCCCACAATGCACTGCAGGTTCCATGACCTAGAGTGCAATAAGCTTGTGAACTAGGACACAAAGCAGTGGTACGAAGGCACTGAAGGGAAAAGACAAGCAATCTTACAGAGTGATCAGTGGAAACAAATTGGATTTTTCTTCTTGCGGTACATTCTTTGCTATGCCTTGACTGTCAGATACACAGAAGCAGACCCTCCTTTAGGATAAGGAGAGTTTCCATCAAGTAAGCCCACTTAAAATAGGAGCCAAGTGAATTTCCATATGACAATAAAGAGGACCACCAAGCCTCCTTCACAGAGAACTCCCAATGAATCTTCAATAGAACCTAATTAAGGTGCATTGTGTGTGTGTGAGATTCTTTCCTCTAACCCAGAGGTGCTCTTCTTACATTCATTGTTCTACCATTAATCTCTCTTTGTTCTCTGGGGGAAATATAGAGAAGACATACACAATTTGCCTCAGCAGTTCTTTCTTTAATGGTTATTCATGTTTTATATAATTTCCTATGCTCCTTTCAAAAAAATTGTATTAGATTTCTTCCCAGAAATGGATAATAAGAGACCTATGAAAGGCAGTTTTTAAAAGGTTCTAAACTACACAAATGATTTCACTAAGGTAACTTATTGTTCTTACTATGGGTGAGATTTGACAGGAAACCACGTCTTATGTGGTTAGCGGAGGACAATATAAGGGTATGATAAAAAGGATCAAGAAAAGCTGGGTGGTCAAGTGTAAAATGGGGTGATTCTTAGTGAAATAGTGTTCTTGGTTAAAATGCAATGATAAAAACCTTCTATTCATGCCTCATAACATGGTCAAACATGCAGATGAAAACTATGTCAATTTACCACTGTACAAGTATTTGGTAGTATGGGAAATGGAATCTGGATTCAAGTCTGATTTTATGTTTTAGATAGTGTGTTGATAGAACTTTAATTTCATTATAATTATTGGTACTAAATAACCCCCCTCCCATTCTCTGTATGAGAATGTAGCCTGAAAGCTGTTATGAACAGAAAAAGGATATTGGCATAAACTTGTCCATAACAGCCATAATTAGCTTCATTATGGTTCTTCTATGTTAAGAAATACAATCCATAGTAAAGATCCTCCCCCCCACAAAAAAAAAAACAAACAAAAGAGACACATTTCTCTGTAAGAAAATGATGTTGCTTAAAGAGAATATACTCTACTTGAGAGACCTTACACTCAGATAGAAGCTGACTTAAGTGATACTTTCTTCGTAATGTCTAGAAATCATGAAAAGTGGACAAAAGAGACCTGGGTTCAAGTTCTTCCTCAGATACAGACAGACTAATTGCACAACCATATGTAACAATAATAAGCACAATAGTAGCTAATATTTATATAGTGCCTGCTGCATGTAAGGTAAGTCATTTAAAGTCTCAGCCCTCAAGCGGTTCTCTAATCTCTGCCAGTAGAGGGAGTTGCCACACAGGGAGGACTGAATATTAATGAAATCACAGGTCCAGACTCTCATCCTTACCATGCTTGGGGACATAAATTGTTATAAATAGCTATTTCCCACTAACAGAATCTTTACCCCTTCTAAATATCATTTTAAAAATAGTTCTTAAGGATTTTTAAAATGTTATTAAATGTATTACATACTTTTTTCTCCCTTATTAGACCAAGGATGAAGGACATAATTTAACTTCCTCTGGCTGACTCATCATTTTGAATATCAATTATTGTACCGTGCTGTCACTTCCTGGTCACTTCTACACCATAACAATGAATATTCCAAATGTCCTCCTCTGGTTGGATTCTGAATCCTTGCTGCTCAGATGCTGTGCTAGGATTGGTGAGATTTTTACCTTATTGTACCTCCAAACAAGTATCCATTTCACCTCCTAGCCATTTTGATACTTTACTTCTCTCTTACCTAAGTGGAACTCTGGTCCTGGGACCCTAGAGCCCTGGGTTCTGATAATTTCACTTTATCTTATCCAGAACTAGATTTCACGTGACTGTCCATTTCCAAATCATGGAACAGTGCAGTACATACCTATTCAAGGCTACTTCCCCCATTAGAATTTAAGGCAAGGGCCATCTAGCTTTATTGGATTTATATCCCTGGTACTCAGTACAGTTCATGGCACATAGTAAGCCTTCATAAATGATCATTCATTTATTCATTATAAGATAGTGATAGCCTCTAGTCACTCAAGTTCTTAGGACAATGTCCTCCTTGTAGGAAATGCTCTGTGACAACTTTGCTTCTAGAGTTTTTGCATATTTGTTTTTGTCCCCTCCCTTCTTTGACATACCATATTTCATGCCTTCAGTTGCATCTTTAAAAGTCTGTATTTTCCCTTCTTATTGACAATTTCTGATTTACTTGGGATGCTTAGCTTTAGATTTGTGCTATACAAAGAGAGTTTATGTAGTTGAATCATTTCAGTTATGTTCCAAACTTGGTGAGTCCATATGAGGTTTTCTTGGCAAAGATACTGGAGTGGTTTGCCATTTCTTTCTCCACCTCATTTTAAAGATAAGGAAACTGAGGCAAACAGAGTTAAGTGACTTGTCCAGGATCACACAGCTAATAAGTGTCAGAGAATGGATTTAAACTCTAGCACCCATAACTCCAAGACCAGCACTCCATCCATTGTACCACCCAGCTGCCTATCAAAAGAGGGTTATTTAGGCTCTAATGATAGCCTAAAGAACTCTCCTGTAAACAAAGTTTATGAGCTTTGGTGTATGAACTTAGAGGCAGCTATTCTGTGTGTATCATCATGATTATCACCATCATCTTCTTCCTCTTCCTCATTTGCCTTCTACTCCCTCTCCTCATTCTATAATAATAGCTAGTATTCACATAAGACTTTAAGCCTTGCTAAGCATTTTACAGATGTTATCTCCTTTTATCCTCACAGTAGTCCTTAGAAAGCTGAGGCCCTGGTGTTATCTCCATTTTACAAAAACGGAAACTCTGGTACAGGGAAGGAAGAAAGGGAACAGGTATTTATTAACTTATTAAGCAGTTTCCATGCTAAATACTACACCAAACATTTTACAGATATCTCATTTGTTCTCCCTATTTTGCATTTGAAAAAAAATTGGGGCAGAAGGAGGTTAAGTGATTTTCCTAGGATCACAAAGTTAGGAAGTTTCTCAAGTCAAATTTGAACTCAAATCTTTCTGAATTCAAGCCCAGGGAACTGTTCCTTGTACCGCCCAGCTGTTTATTTGGCTATAATTATTAGTATACTTTCATTTTCTCAGCTACGTTGTACATACACGAAACTGTCAGAAAGCTAAACTCAGAGTAATAAAATTGTTACCATGTAATGAAACATGGCAGATGAAGGTCTAAAAACTCTGAGATGCTCCCTGCTCTAGACTTTTGTATCTCCAGAGCTCTACATATACAATGTTTTTTTTTCTTTTTTTTTTTGGCTGGTTGTTGTCCTTCGTTTTCGATGAAGACCAAAATGATCTCACCATGATAAAGTGAAGTTTCAGTGTGTCTGACTGTCGCTGGTCAGACCAATATGACCTCGGGAAGCTCTTCCATAGTTTGGGGACAGATAGTCTGTATGAATTTTTTAGCTGAATACTCCAAATTTGCACATCCTACATTTATTTTGTGTTGTCTCAATTCTGCTTTGCTCATAGAGCACAGCACCCTTTCTGATGTGGGCACGCCATGCTGAGCAGTCCTGCGCCAGTGTCTCCCATGCTGCACAGTCAAATCCAAAGTTCTTGAGAGAGACGTTGAGAGTGTCCTTGTATCACTTCTTCTTACCACCGTGTGATCACCTGCCCTATGTGAATTCTCCATACAATAGTCTTTTTGGTAAGTGTATGTTTTGCATTCAAGCGACACTGCCAACCCATCAGACTTGAACTCTCTGAAGAATAGTTTGAATGCTTGACAGTTCAGCTTGAGTAAGGACTCCAGTGTCTAGTACCTGATCCTGCCAGGTGATCCTCAGAATCTTCCTAAGAGAGTTCAAATAGAAGCGATTCAGTTTCCTGGCATGGCGCTGGTAGACTGTCCATGTTTCACAGACATACAACAATGAGGTCAACACAACGGCTCTGTAGACCTTCAATTTGGTAGTAAATCTAATAGCTCTTCTCTTCCAAACTTTTCTTTGGAGCCTCCCAAATATTGGGCTAGCTCTGGCAGTGCATGCATCAACCTCATTGTGGACATCCCTGGAAAATATACTACCAAGTTAAGTAAACATGTCCACAGAATTCAAAACTTCTCCATTTGTTGTAATCAATGGTTCCACGTATGGAGCACACACATGCACACACACACATGCACACACTACTACTTAATTATTCTCTAACCTTTAATCATGTTTCAAGTCTTACCTTTTCAGTTATATTTTCCCAAACCATACCTATGTCCTGTACACTGATTTGGCACTTGTCATTTGCTGTTTTGTGTTTTTCGTTATGCGTGTTTACATGTATCTTAGTTCATTGCCCTAACTATGCTCTAAGTTTCACAAGAGTAGCTATGTTTATCTCATTCATAGTGCCTGGCCTGAAACTTTGTGCATTGTAAAATATTCAATAAATAGTGAAGCGTTAATTTACTGTAAGCAAAGGAGCACTGGTTAGTGAAGTTTAGGGATCAAGCTTATATTTCTGATTCTATCTCCAATAGGTCATATGACCATGGGTCAGTCAAGTGACCTCTCTAGCCTTTACTTCCTCTTATAAAAAATGGAGTTACTAACACCTACCATGCTGTAGAAGAAAACAAGATAAGGAATGAAAACAAATTTTGAAATCTATAATGTACACTGACATGTAAAGCATGAGGTCTTTTTTTAAATGAACCCCCAAATCAGTTGTTTCTTTATAGACATTTTTTCTTCCTCAATAATCATGAAAACTGTTTAAATTACACACAACTTTGACCATGTTCTTTTGCTGTTTTTATTTATTTTTTTTTATAAATAGCATCTTTCACTTGACTTGGGCAAAAAGCATATGATGTATAGATCATAAACAGGATCATCCCAAGAACATGACCTTGGACAAATCTTATCTTTGCTGGCAAAGAACAATGCTAGGACTTTTCTTTCTTTCTGGCTTCTGGTCAGCCCTCTTACAAAGAGTGACAGCAAATTTCTGAAGCCCTCTGGACACTTCTCATTCTGATTTACATATCAATACCTAGAGTCCCCTTATGACTTGCAAAGGAATGCTATAGTCAGGGCTCTAGACACCTAAGAAAAGTTAGGATTTAAAAAAAAAAACCAACTTATCATCCTATTCAATCGATGTTGTGCCAGGTGCTAATCAGAACAGAGACAGAAAATGTACTTGCTCCCTGAAATCCTTCCAACTGAATTTAAGGATATTACTAAGTTGTAAAATTGAGAAATTGCTGCACATCGCAGCAAGTGTATTTTAAAGACAATTTACTTTATGTGTGATGAATGAATGAAAAAGAATTTGTTAAGTGCTAGTTCATAGCAAATACTGCCCTGATTATTGGGATACAAACGCAAAAGCCATATAGTTCTTGCCCTCAAGGGTTTACATTCCCAATAGGCAGAGACAACATCCTTTGAACTTTTTTAAACACAACAACTCTTTCTTACTTATTTTTCTTAAATGGTCTGTCTGGGAAGTCAACATAAAATGGCAGCATACAGTAAGAATAAATGAGTAGAGGAGGTGACAAATAAGAGCCAATGATGTCTGTTACATTCAAATACCTGCAATAACTTGATTTAGCCTAATAGATATTGCCTGGAGTCTGGAGACTGATTTAATGAATAGATTAAATGCAATATATTACTATCCCACCCATTATTCATATAAGAGACAGGCATGGGCTAGGATGACAGGAAGTCAACAAGGATAAGACATTTTGTGGCCCTTTTCCTACCCCAGAGCACCTGTGATATCTGCCTAAGGTTAGCAGACCTTCAAAACACTTTGAATGAGAAGGCACTAGTTAACTAGGATAAAGATGATAAGGTGTCATGGTGGGAGTCCCAAAAGCCAATGTAAAAAGTGAGTGTATTTAGCTACATTCTCAGATAAAACTTGAGAATTAGGCAATTTAGGGAAACATTTTGCCCATTTTCTGAGGCAGGGAAAAGGTAAGAGAAAGTTAATTAACCCAGCTTAGGTAAATTTAATAATCACAAACCCTTAAGAGGGGCAAGGAAGAGAGTTTTGAGGCTGCCCAGAAGTGTCTTTTGTATACTACTTGGGGGGAACTAAGAGGCATAGAAATTATTGGCTCTAAAAATGTAGCAAATTATTATTTTTTTACATGAGTGTCTAGTAACTGATGGGGTTCAGACTTTGGGAACCTCCTGGAACTCCCCTTGAATCTTCCCACTTAATCCGGCCTTTCGACTCAAATCTGTTCCCCTTAACCTAGCCTGGCCATCCATTGTCTGTTACCTCCTGTTGCCCCATCTACATTCCACCCAAGCCCTACATAGTCTGATACCTTCCAATTGCTCCAGCTGTTTCCCACCCTGGGTTACATCACTAGTTACCCCAGTTTCATCAAGATCCTCCTTAGACCCTCCTCCCAGACCACTAGACCACCTCTAGATCTTTCCCACCACCTTTCTGTATATAATTTCCATCTCACCTTCAAGAAGGCACTCAGACTTAATCCAACACAGACTCTGTCTAGCTGAAATTCTACCTGGCCCTTAATCTGAAGTTCTTCTCCTGCCAAGACTGGAAGTATGCAAGCCTCCCCTTCTCCCTCTCCAAGTAACTTGGAAGCATTTTTTTCGGGCCTGACCTCTCAGGTCTGGGTAGGTTAGACAGCCTCTGGCTGTCTGTGGCACAGGTTCTCGGTCCAGTGGTTCTGTTGGAAGCCCTACTTCCTGAAGCATGGAGGACAGGGACCGAGGCCCCTTTTGGAAGTGATTGCCAGGTTCTTTCAATTCTCTTGGCACAAGGGAATTGGGAAAGCTTCAGGTACCTTTTTGTGGTTGTTCTGTCTTGGTTTGTTCTGTTTGTTTTTCGAGGCTTATTCCCAGATCTTCCTTTACAGAGGAAGGGACTTCCAGCACCCACACCTATAATGGGTCACTCCTTTGCAATTCCCAAAAGTTCACCTTTGGGTTGTCTTTACGAAATTGGGAAAAAATTAGTTTCTCTAAAGAACTTAAAAAGAAAAAGTTCGTGTTCTCTTGCAACGCTGTTTGGCCTCAGTGCCGCCTAGAGGGCCACAAAGCATGGCTAATCTCTGGGACTTTAAAAATTAATATTCTTTTGCAGTTAGAATTATACTGCCCTCAAAAAGGAAAATAGATAGAAATTTCCAATACAATGACCTTGGTTGAGCTCTTTCAAAACTCTGTTCTCAGGAAAGATTGTAAGATGCTTGTAGCTAGAACTTCCCCTAAAAATGGCAATGGGGGTCAACTGGACATTTTTGATGACCCCCTTCTTATGCCCCAGGGCTTCAGTCTCCTCCACTCCCCCTGCCCCAGTCACCTCCCCCCTGAGGCTGCTCAGGCCTAAGGCCCTACCCCCATGGCCATCTCTGGGGCATCTCCTCTGACCCTTTCCCCTCCTCAGGTGCCAGCTGATTTCTCCCCTTGCCAGCTAGATCCCCTGGCCTGGCAGCCTAATCCAGTTTAGCCAGCATTCCCCAGCCCCGCCTCACAAGAAGTAGGACTTCTATCTCTCTAAACCAGCCCCAGTCCTCACAGTGCCTTCAAGGCTTTTTCCCCTGAGGGAAGTGCCTGCCTCTACTGGGACAATTAGAGTGCAGGTTCCATTCTCCATCTCAGACATCATTCAGATTTAGGACAAACTGGAGAGATACTCGGAAGACTCCACTAAGTTTACTGAGGGTTTTAGGGTCATATCCCTACAATTCGAGCTTTCTTGGGGTGATCTGTGTGTCCTCTTCTCTACCTGTTATACCACTAAGGAGAAGAGAAGAATCTGGGAGCAAGCCCAAAAATCTGGAGATCATTTGGCTAGTGATGACCCCATAAAATACCCCTGAGGAGCAGCTGCTGTTTCCCCTAGGGTAGGATTATCAAAAGAGTGAGGATAGAGGAGAGGCTATATGGTAACTTGCCTGCTAGAAGGCCTAAGATCTGCATTTCAAAGGAAGTAAATTTTCAGAAAATTAGGGAAATTACTCAGGGAGAAAAGGAAAACCCTGTCCTTTTCCAAAGCCAACTGGTAGAAGCTATTAAAAAGTATACAAATTTGGATCCCGACTCTGTGGAAGGGGCAGCAATTCTTAGCATGTATTTTATTAATCAGTTGACTCCAGATATTAGGAGGAAACTTCAAAAATTGGCAATGGGATCCCAAACACCTCAGGCCCAAGTACTGGAGATGGCCTTTGGATTCTTTAACAACAGAGACCTAGTTGTAGCAAAGGAAAGAGAACATACTCCTGGTCATGTTGCCATGACCAGGAAAAGACCCAGGGAGTACCCCTCTAGGGAGCTGCCTTGGAGGAAGGTCGGCTACTCGGGCAGTGGGGAAATCTGCTTTTGATGCCACAAGGAGGGCTACTGGTCCAAGGAGTGCCCTTTCAGGGTGTGCCCCGCCCCCCACCCCCCAGAGGGAGCCCTAGGAACCGATGCCTGTGGAGCTGTGTCCATGTGCTCAGGAGAGACACTGGAGGAAGGATTGTCCCTTAGGTTGGAAAAGTGGTCAAGTTGCCCCCAGTACCCTGTCCTCCAGTTTTCTCAACACTCAGAAAAATGGGGAAGCCTGGGGCTTGGCAGCACTCCCACTTTCTCCCCCTCTCTCTCCAAGCCCTGGGCAAAAATTGAGGCTGAAAGTAAGGTTACACACTTTAACATGGCTAAAATCTCTGTTTTAACTAATTACTCTGGCCCTACCAGGCCCCTGGACACCTCGGGTCACAGGCATTGAATGAAGGGGAAACTAAGGGATGTCTCTAGACATACCCTCTCTCCAGCCTAGTTGTGGATCTGTTTTTTAAACCCTCCTACCTTATGATCTCCTCTTGCTCTATCCTGTTGTTGGGAAGGGACCTGATGGTGAAATTGGAGAGTCAGTTTTCTTTAGTTAAACCTCCCATCTCCCTTTTCCCTTTGTTCACCAGATCTCCCCATGTTCCCTGGAAAGTGTGAGAGACAGTCAGTGCAATTGTTTGGGATCTGGGCCACCCCAGCCATTGTTTGCCTCTCAGACCCTATAAAGTGTTCCCCCATCTCAGTCAATCTCTACTTAAGCCCAAGGCCTGGGAGGGACTGCAGCTATTAATTGCTACACTAGGCACTGACTCACTTCCTGTAGAGTGGGACCCCAAGAAGGATAAAACTTTTGGAACTTTGAAAACTAAATTGACCACCACTCCAGCATGAACTCTACCCTAGAAAAACCCTTCACTGCTGATGAAAGGTATGTTGATGAAAGGAGAGGACCACCTTTGGGAGTCTTAACCCATTCCTTAGCATCTGACCTCAGGCCATATTGATGTTTTTATTTACTAAAAATAAGCTTTCCATATTCTACCTGCCCATGGAGCAATTTGGAGAGAAAGGGGATATGTGACAGCAAAAAACTCCCCTATCAAACATGCACTTCTATGTTTTGACCTTGCCACAGTCATCTTTAATTTTCTCCGGGGAAGTTGTGTTTTATGCCAGGGAAACTATCTTTTCCTTTATAGTCCTTTTGGGCTTCCAGATGACAGCTCAGGCTATGTACCCCTTGAACAGGACCCATGGAGGCAGGGAGAGCTCTATGCCCCTTCATAGCAGGAAGCAGTTTCAGAAGCTGAGAGCTTCACCCTTTACCTCAAAAGAATTTGGGTCTCACTTGTTTGAGTGGGGGAATGATGGGGTTCAAACTCTGGTAAGCTCCTTGAACTCCCTTTGAATCTTTCCACTTAATCTGGCCTTTCATACACAAATCTGTTCCCCTTAACCTAGCCTGGCCCTCCATTGTCTGTTACCTCCCGATTGCCCCACCTGCTTCCCACCCAAGCCCGGCATTGTCTGATACTCTCTATAGCCTCCAGTTCTTTCCCACTCTTGGTCACATCACTGGTTACCCCAGTCTCATCAAGATCTTCTTTAGACCCTCCTTCCAAGCTACTAGACCACCTCTAGATCTTTCCCACCACCTTTCTGTATATAAATTCCATGTGGCCTCCATGAAGGCACTCAGGCTTAATCCAGCACAGACTGTGTCTATCTGAGATTCTATGTGGTCTGCTTGTCAATTACAAATGGTTACTCCTTACGAGTCAACCCAATATGGCAAACCTTTAATAACCTTTGTTTTACTTCTTGAGTCGAATTCATTTGGCAGGACCCAGCATGTCAGAAGTTTGGGGTCCTGAGCACCCCAAACCTCGACAGTAACTGCTTCCTGTGTGCAATAATTACAATATCTACCATACTAATAGTCTCTAAGCCCTACAATCCCAGTTGTCTGATCAGAAGAGAGGGACTGTATTTTCTCAAAGGAGTGGTGACAATAAGAACTTGGCAGAGCTTTGAGAGATGGCTGCTAACACTACAAAAATAGTAGCAGAGAGCTACTTCAGATAGAGGTCTGGGCCAAGAGACAGGGAGACGTGAATTCAAATCCAACCTCAGACACTAACTGTGTAACCTTGAATGAGTCATTTAATTTGTTTGCTTTGGTTTCATCTGTAAAATGGGGATATTAGCAGCATATCTATATTTATGATGTGTATATATCTATATTTATAGATATACGCACACATATACATACATATATATCTATACTTATACATTTTGCATTATGTTTGTGCGTGTATTTGTATGTATGTATATATATATATATATATATATGTATATATGTATACACACAATTAATAAGGTCTACCTCCCAGAGTTGTTGACATAATATTTATAAATATCTAGTACCGGGTTTGGCACAGAATAGGTGCTATATATTATTGGTGGTGATGGCAGTGGTCGTGGTAATAGTGTTACATAAATAGAGAAAATAACAAAACCAGTGAGAAGATGACAAAAAGGCTAGTTTGTGTGAAAAGGAGATTAATTTTGCTGTATACTAAGATTGCACAGGGAAGCACTAGGAGATTTAAAAAAAAGTTTGAGATGGATCTGCTTCATTCTCCAAGAATGGAGAAAGAATGGGAGAAGGGAAAGAGTAGAAGCTAGAAAACCCTTTAGAAGATTGTTGAGATCATCTTGTATAGAGGGGATAAGAGTGTGAGCTAGGATTTAATGAATTAACATATGCAAAGTGCTTTGTCAACCTTAGTGAACCATATAAATGTTAGCTTATGTAATCTGGGCATCTAGGTGGTCCAGTGGATAGAGTGCTGAGTGAATCCAGAAGACTCATCTGCCAAAGTTCAAATCTGATCTCGGACATTTACACCCTGCATAGCCCTCCCTCACTCAAAAAAAAACAAAACAAAACAAAGTCAAGTGCAAATCATGTCATTATTTCTCTGATGGCATGGTCTTCTTCAGCAAAAAGGATGAACACATACACACCTGTGTGACCATGGGCAAGTCACTTCACCTTGTTTCCCTCAGTTTCCTTATCTGTAAAGTAAGCTGAAGAAGGAAATGGAAAATTGATCTAGTATTTCTTGACAAGAAAATGACAAATAGGTTCAACAAAGATTTGGACACAAGTGAAAAACAACTGAACATATTATAATTATTAATATTATTCACCAAGTGTAGATGTCCAACAAGCAGATAGTGATATGGGACTAAAAGATTAGAGCTGAATGTATATATAGTTTAGGAATCCCATAACTATACCTAGAAAGATGGCTTGGATGATTCAAAAGTGTTGGACTTTCATTCACAGAAATGCTTATAGTGACTTAGTGTCACATACATCTAACATGTCTAAAGACTTACAAATCATATGTTCCATGTCCCAATTCATGAGTGACAACCAGCTCCTCGTGGCAATAACCAAGGATGTTCCAGCGTTAGCTGAAACCAACAAGTGAGAGCCAATCGTTAAATTGTTGCAACTCAGAAATTGGTAAGATTAGGCCATCATCTATTGCTTTGGTTATTGTCTAGACTTAAGAAAATTATGGAGAAATTATTAATAATGCTGATTAAATTTGAAATATTGTCATGAATACATTAAAAAACAGCATTAGTAATTAAACATTTATAGCACCCCCTGGTGATGGCATACATTGTCATATTACTGTGATTATGATTTTAAATAAAAAATAACTAAGTGTGAGCTGAAAACTTGTTCCAGTTATTTGGTATGGACTTATTAATTTCCTAGAACAAATAAAGCTATTCAAACCAGAAGGTGATAAAGATGCAAAGGTCAAGGGCAGAAGAACTTGTTTTTAAATTTCAGAATACTGAGGATTCAGTCCAGGTATTTTGTCTTCTTCCACCCCTAGGAATTTGCTCTTGTGTAGAATGACAGGTTAAATAGATGCCATTCTTATATTGCTTAACTTTCTCTCAAGGAACATTTCACTGTCAAAAAATAAACCTCACCACTAGTTCAGAGCACTTCAGTGTAACCTGTGAATCTGAGTAATTGCCCAGAGTGCTCTCCTTTAAAGGAAGATAAGTTGATTGTAAAAGGCTGTTTTTACATTAATGTTTTCCTGTTAGTTTCTCTTTGTCTGTAGAGTTGTTATGATTTGTTTATTTCACTGAAGTATATTGAGTATATTTTAGTCCATTAAATCAGTGACCATAAAGTTGCTCTGATTCTTCCATGGCACCCGAGAGAGCTGCTGAAGGAGCCTCTTTTCTTCTACTGGCACTAAAAGAGATTATTCATTTAAATGCTTTTCAAAATCTTTCACTTTCCAAAATCAGGCAAAACTAAACTATTCAAAATGGGATTAAATTAAATGGTCATCATGTTCTAAATGAATGGTGAACAGTGGATGTGAAATATTTGATCAGAAGAAACAAAAACCTACTAATTTATGAGGTTGGGAGGAGACAAGGTGGGAAGGGGAGAGGATAGGGGAAAGTAAAGTACCTATTTGACAATTTTTGACAATCAAGTTGCCTCAGTCATGCTGTGAATACCTAGAATTCTACTGTGGAAATAATACAAATACATTGTTATCCTACACGAACTGGTAGGATACAACTCTTACAGTCTCATTGTAGCCTATCAGGAAAGTCCAATTCAAGAATAGAATAGCCATATAAAATCATTCCATTTCAAGTTTCCACTATGTTTTTGTCCTAGCAGTCAAATTCTATTTAAAAATAATTAACATTGCAAACCCACTTAAAAATATTCATGAAACTAGGATATTCAATTTAGGGGGAAATTCCATTACAACTGGACAAAAAAAAAGCTTTAACTATGTGAAAAGTTTTTTCTCTTACTTTTTAAGTAGACAAAATTAAAGCATAATAGGATACTGACAGTAGACTAAGTCCCACAAATTTGTGGGGTTGCCTAGGGGAAAGGTGCTTTTAATATTTTCAAATATCTCCTTTTAAAACAGAAATTTTTCTGATATTTACAAAAAAGGATAGCAGCACAGGGTAAGGCACACAGCAAGTACTCAATAATTGTTTAACCAAATGCAGAAAACAATTGTATTGTTGATATGCTCTCAGAGACCATTGTTATGTTGGTTGACTTTGCTGAACAGATTGGATTTTTTCCTCCGCTTTTAGTTTAAGTATGCTTTGTTATAAGAGATGACTTGCTTAGTAGGAAAGGGGGTGGGACAGGGGAGGAGTTCAGAAAGAAAGATGAGCTAAAAGCAAAAATTATATTTGACTGAAACACTCTCCATTTTTTTATCATCAGTATGTTTCTGTCTGACTTATGAAGATTTTATACACATGCACACATGCAAATATGCACATACACATATGTATATATAAACATGTGTATGTATGTGTCTACTTTTAAAACTTTATTTCACTACAGTGAATTTCAAAATTTGCATTACTTTCATAAGCTCTAAAGCTAAGAACAGAGATTCCTTGCCTAAAAATATGAACTGTCTCTTTATATCATAATCCTTCACAGAAAAGTTTGGTTTTTTTTCTATATTTCAATAAGCTGGAAAGGAGGCTTCTCTTTTCAAATAGAGATAATGTGATTTCTCAAGTCCCTTTCATTCCTTCAGATCAGAAGGTTTCCATTTCAGTCAACTTTCAGCCAGTATACAGCAATGACTTTGCCCGTGTCCTACTTATTTTAATTTTTAAATTGATGCTTCATTATTTCTTACTTAGATCTGCAATTCAATAAAAGACACGATGGCTTTTCCTTCTTGCTTGCTAGAGGATGAACACCACCCACACTAATACATCTTCCTATTTATCCTCCCTTTTTTCCTTTCATTTTTTTCCCCAAAGCTGAAAACATAATTAAAAACGAACTACACTCATCTCCACCACCCTCCCCACCCTCCTCTTAAAGAGTCTGACCTAAGTCAATATGCCTGTGATAGATTTAAGCTACATGTTAACATTCTCTGTTACTGCGGCCAAAAACAAAAAAGATTTTTATTTTGGGATTATATTAAACTTGTATCCCCAATGCCTCCATTTACATGTCACTACCCCCACTCCCTGATTTTCTGGCTATATTAAGCTCCTATTAAAACTCGTCCTCTTGGGGTCTTCATCTTCTTGCATTGAATTAAGAGGATAATGCTCATGACTTGAGGTCTCTGAAGCAATGAGTAGCTTTCGCACTTGATTAAATGCTGAAGAAAAGCCAAGACACTTAATAAGCTGCAAGCCCCATTGATTCCATCATATGCCAATGCTGGGCACAGTATTAAGAACATTACCATAGATGCAAGAAGGGAAATGTGTCCCAGTATTTGTAAATGGAGTGAGCCCCAGCCTCCAAAGGAGTCAAGTATGTTTCCTTGTAGAAGTAAAGTGCTCATTTATTCAAGGTTTCCTTCAGGAGGGAATATAT
Source organism: Bettongia penicillata ogilbyi (assembly GCA_023548195.1). NCBI lineage: Eukaryota > Metazoa > Chordata > Mammalia > Diprotodontia > Potoroidae > Bettongia > Bettongia penicillata. The sequence goes on along the minus strand of JAJHZJ010000011.1, from coordinate 748,090 downwards.
TTCTCTTAAGGGAATGTGTACTTTCAAGAGAAAGTGATTGAGTCACCTTTCAATTTAATTCAGTTCAACAAGCATTTACTAAACCCTATGTGCTATGTCCCAGGCACTGTGCTAGTGATTGGTGTTAAAACAAAAGGGGGAGGGAGGAGAGACACAATTTTTAACAGTTATTGCTCCCCAGAAACTAACATTCTACTGGGGAGGGGGGACGAAGGGGAGGGAAAACAAGTACACAGAAAAGGAAACACCAAAAGTATGGAAACTAAATATAATTTCATAGGACGGAGAACACGCTGAGCTGGTGGGATCAGCTGAGCCATGATGAGTTAAAAACTGTAAGAGACGGAGGCAGAGAATTCTTAGAATATGGGACAGCCACTGAAAAGGCATGTAGATGGGAGATGGAAAACTGTATTGTGGGAATATCAAGACCACTTTGGGATACAATGTGTATCTGTGACTTATTTTGAATTCCTACATCACTGTTCATTTTAGATTTCAAATCTCTTGAGGAAAGAGATCAATGTTCATGTACCTTATTGCTGTAAGTACATGATATCTACTATTCTGGTGAGTTTGGAGATATCACAGAGCAAAGACATAGTCCCACGTTAAATTAATCAATAATTGAATAATACACAAATCACTTGAATACACACACATATGTATATATCATATTTATTTTTACAAAAGGGTATAAGATTCATATACAGATTTTACAATATCTTGTTGATTCCCCATTTTCACCTTCCCTTGGGAAATAAAGCTACATGTGTACATGCTTCCAGAAGGTTAGCACTATGCAAACAATAACAGTCTAACCTTCAACTACCCATAAGTCTTGGGGGCTGAGAAACTTCACATCAAAATGGGCAAAGAGGCTTAGAGCTTCTCATAGATTCAGACATATCAGACAACTAGATGAGGCTAAACAAAGCACTTGTAGACTCTAGTGGGAGTCAGGAGCTAAATTCATGGACAATTTGTCAGTCACTTTAGTTATTTCTATCAGCTAGGCCACTCTCATCTGAACAAAAGGGACATGCATGAGAAATATATACAAATAAGGCAGTTATTTTTAATACAACAGCTTTCTAACATTGACAATACTGCAATAATGGATTGAGCTTTTCATAAGGTCATGAGCTCCCTGTCACTGGCAACATCCAAGTAAAACATGTCGCAAGGGACAGCATTCCTGCATTGGGTTGGTGGATGAACAAGGTGATTAGTAAGTTGTTTTCTAGCTCAAAGATCCCATAATTCTGGGCTTCCATATAATTGTTAGAAGAGTTACTCATCTCTATATGGTATATCACTTCAACTGATACTGTTATCAAAAAAAAAAGATCCTTATAGAATAGGAATTCATGTCTCTGGTTTACAGAGTTTTTCTCACTATAGAATTTTGAGGTTGTTGATAAAAGGGGCTTCACTTGGAATACAAATCTATGTTCAGAGTTCAGATGCAGCACTCATTACATCATGCTTCCTCTTAAGTGTAATGTTGGCCCAAATGGGGAAAGTTATTTTATAAATAGTATTTATTTCCCAATTACGTTAAAAATAATTTTTAATATTTTTTCTAAAGTTTTGAGTTCCAGATTCTATTCATCTTTCTCTCTCTCCCCTTCTCCCTCACTGAGATGGTAAGCAATCTGATATCACGTGTCCAATTATGTGATACATTTCCATATTAGTCATTTTGTGCAAGATGACCCAAACCAAAAAAGAGCATGAAAGTCAAAAAATAGTATGCTTCAGTCTGTGTTCAGATAATATCAGTTCTTTCTCTGGAGGCAAAGATGATGCTTCATCATAAATCCATTGGGATTGTTTTTGATCATTGTATGACTGAGAATAGCTAAGTCATTCACAGATCTTCATCATTCAGTAACATCATTACTGTTACTGTGTACAACATTCTCTTGGTTTCTGTTCACTTTGCATCAGTTAAAGTCTTTCCAGGCTTTTCTGAAATCACCATGTAGCACAACTTGTTCAGCCATTCCCCAACTGATAGGTCTGAAATAGAGAAAATTCTTGCTAATAATAACCTAAATAAGATGTGGCTCATGACAAGCCCTTCTACAACCATTTTCCCCCTCCTCTCTTCCATTTCCCTCTTAATTTTATATCTTCTCATATCCCATTGATCATCTTTTCTTATATGAACTGTAAGTCCATACTGGTCAGCTGATGCAACTCCTTTCCCCTTCCCAACTTGTTCATGGCCAGGCATACCAGGATGTATAAGTAAAATAAAACAGCAAGACCTGTTGATTTGATTACTGTCCGAAAACTAAAGGTGGAAAGTGGGGAATAGGGCACCCTGAAAGGCTACACAAGATGAGATGAAGATTACCTCAGCTCAGAGTAGCATGGTGGGTCTGAGTTTCAGTTAAATATGAAGAACTCTCGCCAATAACATGTCTAGAACTTCTAGAGATGGGGTGCCTGCTAGAAAATTGGAGCAAGAATGAATGGCATAAATAAATCCTTGAGACCATATAAAACTAATGAAGACACGTGGGCCCATCTTCTCCCCAACATCAGTTGATTGACTCTGCTTTATAGCTACCATCAGCCTCAAATAAACCAGATGAGGCATTTCTAAATGGGTGCTACAGTTTCTGGCAGGGAGGGAGTGATCAGGAGGAAGAATATAAAGGGATAAATGACAGACTATGGCACCTTAGAAAAGAAAACTTGGTGTAGACACCCCAGTTATAGTGCATTGAGCACAACAAATTATTCAGGTTGAATAAAATTCGTGCGTTTTTTTTTTTGAAGTTGCAGGTTATATAATCTACACTCCAGTTACTTCAACAACATGTTGCTAAGTTTTAATTGGTTCTAAGTACAATGGCTATATTTAGAAAATTGTATCTTGATGCTACTTCTACTTTACAAATTTTAAGAGGCATGAGTAAACGTGCATAACTTGAAATAAATCGTTTTTGCCTTACGCAAAGACTTAGGAACTTTCTACTGAATATATAAATTAGTGATGAAAAATTCCTAAAATCTGTTGTATTTTGTTTTGTTTCATGCAAATATCAGTGTTTGAATTTATTTCTTGAGGTTCTTGAAATCTGACATTCATTGCCTCCACTTTCCAAATGCATTATTTGTTAACATCATTAAGCATAAATATTATTTTTAGAAATTCAAAATTCAGCCAGAAAACTGACTCATTTGAAAATAGGAATCCCTTTCTGTGGATCAGCTCTGCCTGAGTGGAGAAAAATGCATGGAAGGGTGCTCAAAACTCTTGCCTTTGACAGCTTTGGGTAGTACAGTATCTCTCTCTGTTGTCTACATAAGGTTTACAACATATTTGTAACATATTCCATCTTATGTGTGCATATGTACACCTACACATTTGTGTGTTGCATCACTTGCTAAATTATAAAGGTTATTTTTTCAATTTCCTCCATTAATAATATGGTAGTTAATATATAACATACTATTTTTTTAATAAATGAAAGAAAATCAATTTAAATAGCAATATAATTTTTAAATCATGAGTAATCACTATATTAGTGATACAAATGTAAAGCAACCTGTACTTGGGATAAACATGATAAATAAAAGTGGAACAAGTTGGAAAAACGCATGAGACACTGAGACTTTGAAGACCTGACTTTGATGGATTAGGAAACCCAAATCAAGAAAAATGTATTACATTTTTATCACGTGTCCTCACTATCCTAAACAGAGGCAGGTGGCACAGTGGATAAAGCACTGGATCAAGAGTTAGGAAAATCTGAATTTAAATACAGCCTCAGACACTTGTTAGCTACATGACTTTGGACAAGTCTCTTAACTGCTGTCTGCCTGAATTTCCTCATCTATAAAATGCAAGCAATAATAGAATCTAGTTTATAGGGTGATGTGAGGATAAGATGGAATATTTGAACAGTATTTTCCAATCTTTAACTAGCATATAAATACTGGTTACTGTTGTCTATGCTGCTGGTGTTTTGTTAAATGTTGGGCATGTGTGTGATACCAGTGACATACATAGCAGTACCTGGTACATTCCTTATCAAAAACAATTATAAATTGGGAAAGTCTGTTAAGTAATCATGGAACCTATTGATACACACAACAAACAGCAAAGAGTGGTCTGAGGTTTTCAATATAGCTCTAGCATCTCATTCAGGCTCTAAAGCAGGACCTATAACTTTTCTCTTTGGCCCTACCAGTTATGGGTCCTATCACCCGTTGTTCTCATAGTTTACAGGTATGGACTTATTTAGTCCATTTCTCGGCTTGCAATGTCCCCAATCATTTGAGGAAAATCTCCACCCCATATCCCAGAGCTTGAGTTATCATTTTTAGAAGAAATAAAAGTGAATACACTAATTTGCCGAGGCTTCACCTCTCACTTCCCACAGGAAAACCCAAGAGCTTAAAGACAAATCCTCAGTTTCAAATTCAGCTGGTAAGGAACAGAGACATCAGCCACTCATAACATACCAAAGCTATGTCAAACACGGGAGTCCTTGTTGGAACCTGCCACATCACTGCTTTTCTTCAGTCTGCCCTACCCAAGCTCCTGCTCTACTTGCTGCTAATCTCTCTCCCCTGGGCACACCTCATTTTTTGCTTGAATCTCCTTTATCCACCATTTGCCCCACAGGCTGGCTCATTCTAAAAGGTATAGGATCTCATTGTTGAAGTATTATCCAAACGAAATGGGGAAAGGACCGAGGTCAGGCTGGTTCCATGCTGAAAAGCTTTTGTCTCTTCCTATTCGCTATAACTAACCAATGTTTGTGCCATCCAGGCACCTTCCTCAGGGTGCCTCTTTGCCCAAACAGTAGAGAACTGTGTTTCATTAGTTGGGGATCGTGAGAAGGAGTAGCAGAGACACACATTCTACTACCCAGATGTAATCACATAATCCCAAAATTTGTCTACAAATAAGCATATTATGAGATAGAGTATGTGAGAGCCACAGGAAAGATCCAGATAAAATATAATAATAAAATTTGAGACTTTTTAGCTAAGGATTTCAAGGAAAACTGGATGGGTAAGGTGAATCCTGAATTAAGCCTAAAAAAAGAGAGAAAGATTTCAACAAGAACTCTGGAAGTAATGAACTCTAGCTATATTGGCCCACATAAATGCAAGGGTGATAAGACAAAGCAAACTAAAAGAGAATACATGAAGAGGAATATTGTGAAGTAAAACAGTAACAGTCAACAGAAGGTCAACATTAGCGAAAGGTTAAAGATTAAGTTCATGTGGAGACAGGTTGTTGACTCTGGTTACAGGAGGTAGAGGTGACAGTACTGATTGTTTTCAATGGTCCCAAATTTCATGGGATCATAAATTCTTCCTGACTTTAAGTCAGGAAGATCTAAGTTCAAATGTGGCTTCATATACTTACTAGCTGTGTGACCCTGGCCAGTTCAATTAACTGCTTTCTGCCTCAATTTCCTCAACTATAAATATAGAGATAAAAGTGGCACCTACCTTGCAGGGTTATGAGGCTTAAAATGAGATCCCATTTGTAAAGTCCTATGCCTATCTTTAAGTGCTATATAAATGCTAACTATTATTAGACATTACAGAGTTAAAAGGACAACTGGTTCTCTAGTCCCACCCACACCCGAAAGTATATACTCTCCTGAGCACACCCAACAAATGGTTGGTCATCCAGTGTTTGCATGGAGATCCTGAATAAGGGAGAAGACCCTGCTTCCTCAGGAAGTCCATTCCCCTTTAGGATAGCTCAGTTATGAAGTTTATTTTTCTTTGAAAAATGTTTCCAACTTTCCAGCTTCCATTCCATAGTGCTTTCTCCTTGTTTGAGCAAAGTGCTCCAAGCAGTTCAACAATGCTTTATAAAGTGAAGGTAGCTCTATGTTCTTGAAGATGTCATTGAAACATACTTTGACAGGTTCTCCCACAATGAAAAAATTCCTATGGCAGGTCTCACCTCAAACAATGAATCTATATTATAGGAGCCACCAAGGTTAGAGAATTTTATCAGCAGAAGTTTAGCTGTCAGATAATGACCTTTGGTTTTTTTTGACCTATCAATGAAACTGTAGCTCTTTTAAGTATTGAAGTTTGTTCAGGGTCATTTGGCCTATTGACATCTCTCTGCAAATTCAACATTATCCACCCAAATCCAGTAATTATTTGCTAAGCATCACCAATATGCCTGGTAGGCTCTAGGATTGCAAAGACAAAAATGAATAACATTTCCTGACCACAAGGAGTTAACCTTCTACTAAGCTTGTTACCACATATGGGTAGAAAAGCATAGCGTGAAATATACTTTTCAGTTTATACTGATCATTAGTGATGCTGTCTTACATAACATAGATTCATTTGGGAAACCAAGACAAATATATAAATATACTCACATATACATATAAGAGAAATGTTATACACTTATGGGAAGCGGATTGAAACACCTGCATTTTTCAGGGGTAGGAAACATCATCCACTTAATGAAAGTATATTCAAACATATGTATTGTCCAAGTGTATGCTGGAGCCAGTTTGAAGTGGCATATAAGGATCAATTGTTAATTTTCAGTTTGAGAATTTACACTTTACACATACAAATCAGAGCTTGATTTATTATTTTATTGTTTAGAATTAAGAAAATAATGGAGAAAATACTAAAAATACATAATAAACTGAAAGGTGTATTTTACATAGTCTCCTGTCCCCAGAATCAGTTGTTCAACATTTATTAGTACATCCCTATCTATACACAAAATTAGAGATAGACCATCAGCTCTGCCTAGTGAAATCTTTTTTTATTCCTTCAACATTCAGCCTCTTTCAGGCAACCTTCCTTGACTCCCACTTTTCCTACCCCTTAATAGTTTTCTTCTTTCTCAACTTACTCAGAGAGCTTTGTGTAGATCACTCCTTTGCCCCTTTCATACTCCACCTTTGCTTGTATATAAACACAAAAGTTGTGAAAATTATATGTCCAATCTCCTAAACACCAACCTAAGCACATTGTGTTACTATCCCTAAGGTGCCCTCTCCCACTCATTAATGACGCTCAGGATGTTGAGTATGGTTTGCAGTTTTAGCCTTTTATGATTAGTTTATAAAAGTACAAGAAGGGAAAAAAGCTCACAGAACATCTAATTAAAGGAAATATCACACTGGCAGCAAAATAACTCAATTAACTGTCTCTAAGTGGCACAAGGCAATTACGGGTTATCTCACCTACTCAAAAGGGGAAGATATAGTGCATTCAAATCATAAAATCTATAATACTGCTAGTGGGATAAAAAGATGAAAAGACCAAGGGTAGATGAGTAAGTAATTTGATCCCTAGTCATTTAAAAAGCCATGAAAAAAAATTCACGATCTCAAAGTAGTGTGTCCATTTCACACTTCTTTATTGTAGCTCCCTTTGAAATAAGGCAGAAGTTAATCAACATTCAGACTTGGCTATAATATTCCTTTAAGTTTTCTTCCCAGGATCTCTTTCAGGTGATGAATGATAGATTTTTTTTTCTGTTTCTACTTTACCATCTCATTCTCTTCATGGCAATTTTCCTTAATAGTTTCTTGTAATATTGTATCCAGATTCTTGTTTTTATCATAATTTTCAGGTTGTCCGACAATTCTTGCATTGTCTCTCCTCAATCTCTTTTCCAGGTCATTTTTTTTTTAAATGAGATGTTTCAGATTCTATTCTAGTCTGTCTAGCTTTATTATTTTTTAGTGTTTTATAGCATCATTTGATTCCACTTGTTTAATCCTTGTTTTCAATGAGTTATTTTCTCCCTTAGGATTTTGTATCTCTTTTTCCAATTGGTTTACTTTCTTTTCATAACTTTCTTGCATTCTTTTTATTTTTTCCTAATTTTTCCTTGATCTGTCTTATTTGATTTTTTAATTCTTTTTAAAATTCTTCTAAGATATCCTTTCGGGTTGGGGACCATTTGACATTATTCTTTGAGGTAGGAGGAGTGTCTTCTTTGTTTACCTCCCTATCCTCCTCTGATTATGAACTCAGATACCCATAGCTATCTATGGTTGGGTTCTTTTTTTCTCTGCCTATATATTTTTATTCTTAACTTGTCTTATTTTACTTTAACAGATTATTATTATCAAGTTTTGATACCAAATTGTCTTAATGTTGTCCTAGGCCTCAAGTCTTCCTTACTATTGTTTTCCAAATTCTATCTCAGGGCTCAATCTCAGGGACTCCTCTCCTTCCTTAAACCGCAATTAGTCTCTCTAATCCACACTGTCTCAAAAAAATGTTCTTGCTCCCTGCCTTACCACACTCAGCAGGTATGTGCTCTGTCCTCCTCACCTACAGCCATAGCCTAGGATCACCTCCTATCAGTACTACTACACCTGGCTTCCAGAAATGAGGTGGGGGGAATCTCTCAATCTTCCACCACTCAGAGCCTGCTGATCCTTAGATGAAAGTTTGTAAGGTAAAAAGTTTGTGAGGTGAAAGTTCCTGAGGCAGTGAGGAGAAAGTAAAACAAGGAGGAGACCCTGGAGCAACTTTGTCAGAAAACCCACTAGGCCTTTGGGAAATTTCACCTCACATGCAGCCTCAAGAAGTTTCACCTTACAAACTTTCACCGGTTTCTAAGTGTTCCCAGTCTCACTTATGCCAATAATAGCTTTTTAAAAATGTGATATGATTTGAATCTAGAAACAGAGGAAGGAATGGAGGTGGAAGAGATCTTGAAGACATGGAAACTGAGTCTCAGAGGGGTAAAATGGTTTGTCCAAAGTCAGACATCTAATTAGGGGCAGGAAGAAAACTAAAAACCCTATTTCCTTGATTCCAGTCCAGTTTTCTTATTGTCCTATTTCGAAATGTCTTTTTTTCTAGTATCTTTAGTTGGTATATAATCCTTACAGAACAGGTATTAACCACACATGAAAATGATCATGGAAAATGACACTCATTGATTAGGCAGGCACATTGGTTTCAAGATCTGTTAGACATATTATTGTCTAGCTTCTGGCTAGTGTCCAATAATGACCAACAAAGAAGTAGTCTCTTCATCTGTCACTTAGTTCCCAAGTTAATGAAGTATTTATTGAGCTAACTGTTGGTATTATCATTAGTTCAACAAAATTTGTCATTTACTTTGCAAGGGGCTGTTTTTTGATGCTCAGAACCCCATGCCCCAGTTTTAGTTATCAATACTTACTGCACCCCTAATCCTTTGCCTGATACTAATTAATAAAGCATTCAGAAGTAAAATATGAGCAGACCACTGTTAATAGCTAATCATTGGGAAAGTTTAAATACTGGTAAAAATATATTAAAAGCTTGCCATAATTGATACACTTTTAGAACACTATTCCCAATGAAATTACTTATCTCAGAATTGCAGTCTGCATGTCTTTAGCACAGTGGGAGATCACACAAAATAATTGGACTTGCTACATTATCAAAATGCCATTCTAAAGATAAACTTCCATGCTCAATCAAAAAGGTAATTAAGACCCAAATCTAAATATATTCAATTACTTCCCCAACATCACTCCACTCCATATAAAACCTGGAATTGAGCTCCATGAACGGACCTCAATTCGGTTTCGGAAACTTTCTGCAAAACTCAAATGCTTTATGTGAGGAGGAGTCTAAGTATCTATTAGTCTGAGTACAGATCCATATCTTTAGAAACTCTTTGTATGCCTGTATATTTAGTACCCATGTAAACATAGTATATAGTTAACTAGAGAGTGATTAAATTCATCTACATCTCTGGATATACAAGTAGCCTGTTATTTGTAAATTCCAGGTTTAGTTGCTGATTTTGTTAAATGCAAAACAATTAAAGTTCTTGTTTTTAATGTTAAAAACTAATGAGAGTGAAAGAAAGTATGCAATTTGGGATTGTGCTTGTAAAAAGAGACCATGGAAATTGCACAGGAATTTGAGATTCATTAAAAATAGTCAACTGAAGAACCTGAGGTGAACCTCCCCAGAATTGGTAGCTCAATTCTGAAAATAAAGAATGCAAAATCTCTTTCTGCCGGACTATTTAACTTTGGTCTACAGTAACATTTCTTGTGCCTCTAAATTCCATCTGTCAGATGGTAAGAAGGAAATCTCTCTCATCAAGGAAAGATGCTATGAAAATCCAAGTTCAAAAATTGCCCAGAATATGGTTCCCAGCTAAGCAATTACTATGACAAATTCCCACTGCTAATGTCCTATTATTTTGGTTAAGGAATTTTATCAGCAGAAAGACTATTTTTTGTTAATTTTTTTATTAATACTATTTTGTTTGAAAAAGTAAAGATTCTAAGAAGCATACAAAGCCTCTAAAATATATTTGTAGAAAAGAGTTTGCAAAACCGCATTAAAGAATAATCATGATAAGTAGTACATGTCAATTTCTATTTTCTCCTTTGCTATTTGTTAACAGAAAGGAAGCTTGTGTGTTCTAAATCTTAATGATGTTATGCCAATCCTTGTATTTTATCTGGCCTGAGTTTTATTGTCTTACATTAGAATCTTAATTTGCATCGTTTAGTCATTTCATAGAATGTCCTTTGGGTTTTTACCCTCCTCTAGAAATCCCATTTGAAAAAGACAAAATTGAACATTAAGAGGATAAAATATTCATTCATTTTCAGTAAGTCATTCAGTCAACAAGTAATTATTAGGAGATCTCCATGTTCTAGGCACAGTGCAAAGTGGTGGGGATGCAAAAAGCAAAATACATGAAGAGGTAGTTCTCAGGGGAAGAAATCCAAGCTACCTATCCATACCTAAAAAATGTTCCAAATCACTAATAATTAGAGAAATGCAAATTAAAGAAACTCTTAAATTTTGCCTCAAATTCATCAGATTGACACAACAGACAAGAAAAATAAAATGACAAATATTGAAGGGCTTATGAGAAAATAAGTTTACTGACAGGGATGAGGGAACAATAAATTAGCGATGTCATTCTGGAAAGTAATTTGGAATTGTGACCAAAATGTTATGAAACTGTTCATGCACTTTAACCAAGAAACACTAGTAATAGTAGGTCAATACTCTCAAAGAGATTAAAGAAAGAGATAAAAAGGAGACACACACACACACACACCACACACCACACACACACACACTTTTTGTAATGGCAAAGAACTGGAATCAAGTTGGTACGCATTAGCTGTGGAATGACTGAACAAGTCAAAGTACATGAATGTGGTATAAGAGATGAAGAAAAAGAGACAATTTCCGTTATTTAAGGGAATCTTTCTATGAACTGATAAACAATGAAGTGAGCATAACCAAGAGAACAATTTATATAACAAGATTGCAAAATAAACAATTATGATAAACTCTGATTAATGAAATAATCAACCATCATCCCAGAAGAATGAAGGTTAAGAATGCTGCCTGTATAATGTCTGAGATAATGATGGATGCTAATAAAGAGATGTTTGAAGCATTCCTAGAAAGAAAATGAGATTTGAACTTATTATTTGCATCACAAACATTACAGATGAAAATGTAAGAAAGGTAGCTAGGTAAACAGATACACACATATCAACAAAGGACTCTAACAATAACACGAATACCACAACAAAGAACAATAAAATATTGCTTTCTAATGGTATACAAGGAGACAAGAGCGAAAGCAGAAGTCAAAGAGAAGTGATGGAGAAAGGCCTGAAACAGAGGCAACTGGGCTTCAACGCAGAGTTCTGACAAGAAACTTCCTGGAGGCAGGCAGACCTAAGGTCATATCGGACCTTAGTCACAGCCTCTGTCTGCTTACATTTCCTCAACTGTCCAACTGGAATAGGAATCACACCTGCATCCCAGGGTTGTTGTGAGAATTAAGTGAGATTATATTTGGAGTGTTTATCACAGTGGCTACTACAGGGATGGGGAACCTGAAACCTCAAGACCACATGGGACTCTCTAGGTCCTTGAGTGAGGCATTTTCGCTGAGTTCGAGTTTTACAAAACAAATCCTTTTATTAAGGGCATTTGTCCTGTAAAGTTTGGATTCAGTCAAAGGTCCACACCTGAGGACCTAGAGGGCCACATGTAGCCTCAAGGCTGTAGGTTACCAACCTCTGAGGAAATCATAGTACACAGGAGGAAATTAATAAATGTTTGTTTCTTTCCCTTTATTTCTGCAACATCATGGACTTCAGTTTATAAGATGCTTCCTACTAATAAATCAACATTTCTGGGTGTAAATTCCAGAATGGGACGGCAAGTACAAGGACTGATGGGGAGGAAAAAGATGGAAAGAAATGTTAATGTATCCTAATCAAGTCAACAGTTAAAAATAAAGACAAAGTAATGCCTAGAGTTTCTCATGAACAAGAAAACCTGCAAGAGAAATAGTAAGGAGGTTAAAAAAAAAAAGGATATGATTACAGTAAAAGAGTGAAGAAAATCTTGTTTTAGTGGTGGGAAGGGGTACATGTTCCAATGCATGATTCTATATTGAGTAATATCTTCAGGGATGCTTAGGTGCCTCAAGAGAATGGAAATCAGAACTCCTGGGAATAAAGTGATAACCAGGAGAACCGGAAGGCGTAGGCAGAGGGAAGAAATTTCATGGCAAATGAAGGGATAGAATGACCATAAGGAGGACAAGGGTTAATAATGAACTGTACAATCATGGACATAGTAAAATTACTAGTACAAGGCAGTGTGCTTTATATCATCTGAAGAAATTAGCATTTCTACTAGTGAGGCACAACAGAAAAATATGTCAGGAGGCAATATCTACAAAGCAATAAAACTTAAGTTATTTAGAAGAGGGGAGATATTCAATTCAGTGTACCTATTACTCCTTCTTTGAGTTAATTCTAATGAGAGTAGGATCCATAGGCTCTCCCCCTAGTACCTCCACCTTTTCCTGTACTGTAAAACCCTCCCTTTAACGTGAAATAATTTTCACCATTCTACCTTCTCCTCTTCTTCCAGTGGATCCCTATTTCTTACCCCTTAAATTTATTTTTTAGGTGATTATCCCCCTCATATTCAACTCATACCCATTTCCTCTGTTTATATATTCTCCTTTCAACTGTCCTAACAGTGATAAAGTTCTTAGGAACTTCAAGTATCATTTTCCCACATAGGAATGGAAACAGTTGAACCTCATCAAATCCCTTAAAGTTACTTTATTCTGTTTACCTTTTCATGGTTCTCTTGGGTCTTGTGTTTCAAATTTTCTATTCAGCTCTGGTCTTTTCATAAGGAATGAAAGTGCTCTATTTCATCGAATATCTATTTCTTCCCTGACAGATTATACTCAGATTTTCTGGGTACATAATTCTTGATTTTAATCCTAGCTCTTTTGCCTTTCAGAATATTATATTCCAAGCCTTCTCTTTCTTTAATGTAGAAGCTGCTAAATCTTGCATTATCCTGACTATTGTTCTATGATATTTGAATTGTTTCTTTCTGGCTGCTTGTAATATTTTCTCTTTGACCTGAGAGCTCAAGAATTTGGCTATAATAGTTCTGAGAGTTTTCATTTTGTGATCTCTTTCAGGAGGTGATTGATGGATTCTTTCTATTTCTATTTTACCCTCTGGTTCTAGAATATCAGGGCAGTTTTCCTTGATAATTTTTGGAAGATGATGTCTAGGCTCTTTTTTTTTCATCATGGCTTTCAGATAGTCCAATAATTTTTATATGATCTCTCCTGGATCTATTTTCCAGGTCAATTGTTTTTCCAAAGATTTATTTCTCATTTTCTTTTTTTTCATTATTTTGATTTTTTAATTGCTTCTTGATTAAGTAATCATTTTCTACTTGCACAATTCTAATTCTTAAGGATTTATTTTTTCAGTGAGCTTCTTTACCCCACTTTTCATTTGACTGATTACATTTTTTTAAGGAGTTCTTTTCTTCAGTGACTTTTGTTTAAATATCTTTTTTCCATTTACCAAATTCTGCTTTTTAAGGAGTTCTTTTCTTCATTAAATTTTTGAATATCTTTTCTTGTTCATTTGGTCAGTTCACTTTTTTAGGACATTCTCTTAACTGGATTATTTTTGTGCTTTTTCTACCACTTGTCCTATTCTGGTTTTTGAGAGAGTATTTTCTTCAATATTTTTTTGTGCCTCCTTTAGTAAACTATTGACTCTTTTTTCATGATTTTCTGGCATCACTGTCATTTCTTTTCCAAATTTTCCCTCTACCTCTCTTATTTGATTTTTATAATTCTTTTTGAGCTCTTCCAGAAATTCTTTTGGGACTTAAGACCAATTCACATTTTTCTTTAAGATTTGGATGTAGCAATTTTGACTCTGTTGTCTTCTTCTGAGTTTGTATTTTCATCTTTCTTGTCACCATAGTAACTTTTATGGTTGGGATCTTTTTTTGTTGCTGTTTGCTCATTTTTTCTGCCCTTTTCTTGACTTTTAACTTTGTATCAATATTAGGCTCTGCCCCAAAAATGGAGAGGGCATTGTCCCAAGCTTCAGGTTTTTTGTGTAGCTAGTTCTGGGGGTCTGTAAACTTTATGTTCTGATCTAAAGAGAGGTGTGTATACTACTCTCCTGACCAGTGTTTTGGTCTGTGAGTGACCACAAGCACTTTTTTCTGCCCCAGAACTGTGACTATGGGTTCTGCTCAAACTCTGGTATAGTAGGGTTCCTCCTTTCCCTGGGACTGCAACTCAGGATTGCAATCCAGATTTGCATATGGGCAGTGAAACAGATTCCTCCACTTATTGCCAGCAAAAGGATCCTGTAATCTCTTTCTGGCTAGTTGTCCAAATTTTGACCTTTGGTGGGCTGAGATCTCTAGAAGCAGCATCTGCCTCAGTTTCTCCCAAGACCTGCTACTGGTTTGCTGGGGTGACTTGCACTGTTGCAGCTTATACTTTACTTTCTCCTCCAGGCAATAGACCTTTCCTCTCAACCTTCTAAATTGCGGACTGGAAAACCAACCTTTTGTTGGTTCTGCCACACCATAATTTATTGTGAGCAATTATTTAAAGTTTGGAGGAGAATTTGGAGGAGGTCAGGCAAGTCCCTGCCTTTTTTCTAACATCTTGATTCTGCCCCCTGGTTGTGGTTTTTTTTTTAACTTTTTTTTTTAAAGTAGATTGAGTTAAATGACTGAAAAGAAAAAGAAGTGTTTATAGAGCAAACATTATGAGATAGTGATCACATGAATGTATTGTTAATATCTTCTCCTTGCCTGGATGAAGTGACAGCATTGATTTTTTTTTCAGTGTTTCAGAATCTTACCTTCATTGAGATATCTTGAATATCAAATCTGAGGGTTTTAAAAACTTTGGATTTCATCTCTCCATATTTGTTTAGTTCCAGTTGTTTTACATGACTTCATCTTCCTAAATGTCGTTGTCACTTTCTCACATGGGATGTAAATTATGCTAATAAGGCACTATTGATTGGTACTTAAGGGTTCTTTTTTTAAAAAGAAAATTATTCTACACATATATTTAATAGTTTACATTTAAAAAGTGAAATTACCAAGTTAAGAAGTTTTTTTTTAACTATGACAAGTCTCACAGATCTTGACTCTTCTGTCTCCCCAAACAGTATTCTCAGGGATGAAATAAATGACAAGTCTATTTCTCAATCATCCTGAGGTGTCACTAATTACCTGGTGGTAGTCATTGAAAGTGAAGGCAGAGCATCAAGCAAGAATTAAAAAGATTCCCATGGATATATCCTAAAACCTCAATGCCTTTCACCTTTGCTACAAATAGAAATGTGAGTTTTGTATTATATCTTAGGGCACACATATTATAATTCTGACTGTTTCCAAAACATTCAAGCAACTGATTTATTATGTAGATTGAACAAATAAATACAAGAAATGGGCAAGAGGACAATCAGTCAATGATTGAACAAACTTTAAGGAGGGATAAATCAGTTGTGGTGTCCTAAATGCAAAATAAATCGGTATATGATGTCATTCTTTTCTTCAGTTTTATTTCCTTTAGTTTTCAGTCACCGGTTTTAGGCAATTGAGCATCACACAGGTACATTCTCTGTCAGATTATATTGGGTAAAGATCCTGACACAAGCACCACTTCCTTGTCCAAAGGCCACAGTTAGTGATTTCTAAAAAGAACTCCACTGACTATATGGAGTAAGGAGATAAACAGCTATAGTCAATATTTTACTCTAAAAGTCCCAGAATCAAAACAGCATATCAAGAAATGGTGTTCTATACTATTGTCAAGGTCAATCATTATTGAAATGACCCTGAAATAGGAAAGTCTTGAGAGCCCACACAAGAAAATTAGGTAAAGTACCAAGGGAAATAACCCATTTAACCAGAAATGTCATCCATTCACAGCTATGAGGAAGTATCTTCCACTGCAAGAGAAAAATTTAAACTGTAGCAAAAATAAAAATGTAATCATTTTAAAACTTGGAACTACATTGCAGAATGAAATTTGAATTGTAGTTGCCTGTGCATTTGGGATATTATTCTCAGATTTTTGTGTTGTTTTTGAAGTTGACTTCTTCCAAATCAATACCATTAGAGATAGCTTCAAGAACAAATTTCAGGTGGTCAAATTGTGGGCTTTGTCCTAAATAGGTCTGAATTCTTCGCCATCTTTTATACTGTCCATGAAGCAATCCAAATTGTCTTCCAGGAGGTGCAAAACACTGCATCAACTAAGTAGACATGTAGTGTATATCTTTCTCTAAACTAGAGCCTTGTGTGGGAACCGTACTACCTGTTTTACCACTAAGTGGTAAGACTATTTCACTATATGAAATCAATCTCAAAGGAAGTTACAGCTGAGTTTATGACTAGAACTCATTGCCCCTAAAGTGCTCCATATCTCTTATAGCTCATCCAGCTATACTAATTCCCTTTGGCAGCTAGGTGGATAAAGAACAAGGCCTGGAGTTAGAAAGACCTGAATTCAAATCCAGCCTCACATACTTAGTAGCTGGGTGATCCTGAGTAAGTCACTTAATACTGTTTGCCTCAGTTTTCTCATCTGTAAAATGAGCTGGAGAAGAAAATGGTAAGCCACACCAATATCTCTGCCAAGAAAATGCCAAAAATAAGCAAAAAAAAAAAAAAAAAGACCCAGACATGAGTAAAATGGACTGCACAACATTTCCCTTTAGCATGTTAATTATGAACAGTTTTCCTTTTCTTCTAATCAGGCACTAAAACAGCAATAGGGAAATTTACAATGATGTTCAATTTTATCGAGTGACAATGTTTCCATACAAGACCTATGAATTTATACTGTGGAAGAAGTATGGGTCTGGTAAAAAGAGCCCTGTCCTGGGAATGAAGTTCAATGTCAATTGTATTATAAGATTATGCATTTAGAGCTAGAGGACAGTAGTCCAACTTTTTCATTTTGAATATGAAGAAATGAAGGCTCGTTGATGAGAGATGACTTGGCCAAGATAACACAGTTTGTAAACTAAAACATAACAAAGATTCTTAAGACTTGAAAGCCTTCTTTCTAAATGACAGTTGGATGGAAAGATGAAAGAATGGAGGGTCCCTTTGTTTTTTATGTCTCTTTTTACCTGTGTTTTTAGTTTTTTTCACTTATCTACAAACATTAGTGATTACAATTAGAGCAAAATTCCTTCATCCTTCCTACTATCACTTACTTCAAAAGGTAGAATAAAATGAGATATGGAACTGGAATCAGGGAAGACCTGGTTTAAATCCTCCCTTCATCGTTCATTGGCTCTATGACCCTGAGCACTTCACCACTCAGACTCAGGTTGATACAATGACATGTCAGTAGCATCTTTCTCACTGAATTATTGGAAGAATCATATGATATTGAGAAAGGCTATTTATTATAGTGGAAAGAGATCTAGATTTAGAATCAAAGAACCAAGGCTCTTGTCCTGCCTCTGTCATTTACTGCTTGTGTGACCTTGGTAATCCAAATCTTAAAGTAGTCCCTTAAGCTTCCCATGTATCAGTTTTCTCATCTGCAAAATAAAAGGATCATATACAATGAACTCTAAGATTCCTTCCAACTTTAAATCAATGATCTTTTGATAATGTGTAAATCATTTTGAAAACCTTAAAATGTTAAAATAAGTACCAATCTCTCCCTGAAACTATCCATTAAATGTTATAATAAAATATTTCAAGATCTATCCTTTTGAAGATAGTAAGGGATAGTGATAGTTCCCAACAAACCTGTGATTTTATATGTTTTAACATAGTTGTCTTTAAAACTTCTCTAATGGTACTAAATCATTCATTTGACATGACCTAGTGAATCATTTTGAATTCTTGCACTTATCTGTCAATAAAGCTTTATAAATGCAAGCCAAGTCTCCAGGCCAAATGGTCAACAAAGAGGGACACCATTTTCTATTCAACTGGAAATACTGTCTATATATTGTAATCCTAAAATTTCCCTTTGAGCGACAGTGTAGGGGATAGGACAAAAGTGTTTGGATCAGAATGACCTGGATTCATGATCCTCCCTTCATCATAAAACTCGCAGAGATCTCTCCAGTTATCTCTTAATTGCCAACTTTAAGGGCCTTTTCTCAATTCATACATATTCTACTTAACCACTGAAATATCTGACACTGTGAATCTCTATTTTCTTCTTGATACTCTCTTCTCTCCACATTTCCATGACATTGCTTTCCTATCGACCTGTCTACTCCTTCTCAGTCTCCTTTGCTACCTCATTACTACATCTTTATCCATGCCCATTAAATGTGCATATTTCCCAAGTTTCTATAATGGCCCCTATTCTCTTCTTCTTCTTTGCTATTTGGCCCACAGTTCCCAAGGATTCAATTATCACCTCTGTGCAGATAGTTCTTGGAGGAATTTGTCAAGTTTTAACCTTTCTCTGAACCTCCAGTATTATATAACTATTAGATATGCTGAACTGGATGCCCTATAGACATTTTAAAGTCAACATAGTCACCAATGAACTCGTTATATTGCCACCAAAGTCTCTCTTCTGCTTAACCTCTTGATTATTTCTGTTCTTCCAGTTACCCAATCTCACAACTTAGGTGTCGTCATTCAATTTTCTCATGCCTCATATTCAATCAGATTCTGAGTCTAGTTGATTTATGCTGCCTTTTCCCTTTTGATACTGTCATTCATCATATTATGGTGAGGTTCTCATCATATTATGTATGGATTATTGCATATCCATGCTAATCTCTTTGATTCAAGTCTCTCCCCACTCCAGCCCATTCTCCACTCAGCTATCAAAGTGATCTTCCTAAAGCCCAGGTCTTTCTATGTCATGCACACTCCCTCATTTAATAAACTCCATTTGTTCCCTGTTACCTCTAGGATCAAATATAAAATCCTTCATCTGGCTTTTAAAGCTTTTTTATAACTTGGCATCATCTCTTTATAACCTTTTTATACCTTACTCCCTGGGAATTTGCTTCCTTCTCATCTCTGCCTATAGTCTTCCCTGGCTTCCTTCTTTTTAGCTAAAATATCACTTTCTGCAGCTGCCAATCTCTTTTAATTTTAGTGCTTTCCCTCTGAGATTATCTCAAATTTAGCATATTTTTCCTTATGTAGGTATATATGTAGATAAGACATATATGTGCACATATCTTTTCTGTACAGGGTTGCTTGTACGTACATGTACATGGTTTCTCCCCCAATATTCCAGGGATTATTTATGCCTTTCTTTGTATTGCAGTGCTTAGCAGCACTTCTGATGGATTGTGTAGGCATGTAAATGTTTCTCAACTTAATTAATAGTTGTATGACTGTCATTTCACCTCTTTTGTGACTGATTACCTCAGTTTTCTCATCTGTAAAATTAAGGGGTTGGACTTGATAGTCTCTAAAGTCCCTTTCAGCTCTAGATATATGATATTACCATCCTCTAATATCTGATTATGGCATAGAAATAATCTTGGATTGTTAAAGGCAATGACTGCTCTGGTGACGTTGGTTGTTGAATTGGTTCAATCGTGTCCAATATTCATGACTCCATTTGCAGTTTCCTTGGCAAAGTACTGGAGTGGTTTGCCACTTCCTTCTCTACCTCATTTTACAGATGAACACACTGAGGCAAACAAGATTAAGTGACTTGACCCAGCTAGTAAGGGTCTTAGGCTAGATTTGAACTCAAGAAGATGGGTCTTTCTGATCCTAGGTCCAGTGCTCTATCTAATGTACCACTTAGCTGTCCTCTGGTAGTATCTAGCAAGCCAGAGAAATTCAACTTTAAGTTGACCACCCTAGACCCTTTGCTATATGCAGAATTCCACAACTACAAGATTGGCCAATAGGGATTATACTTGTTTTTAGTGAAAACAACTTCAGTCATCTAATTAGACACATAGTTGCTAAAATCTAAAGTGATGAAGGGTCTACCTTCATGTTTGAGATCATACATTCTTAAATATTACATGAAATAGTAATCTTTATATTTTTTTCTTTTTCTCTGAAGGAACAAAAGCAGTCAATTCTACATTTAAATATTTAATTCATGTTTTGTTACTTTAGGATCATGGGAAGTAAACAATCTGACTTCTATATGCATTTCAATAATAAATCTTTTTTTCCTATTTCAGGTACAACCCATCTGCCAGCCACCCTTCAAGAATTAGCAACCTGAAAAGACATGAGAATAATCGTAAGATGAACCGTGCTTTCCAAAGGTGAGTTGAAATGGGCAGCTTCATCGGTTCCTGGTACATCTGAACACTCTTTCCTTATTTTTGAATTACTTGGTTTGACCCATTTGGATGACCTTCCATAAGGAGATTATGCCATGGGATCACACTGTGAGCACTGTCTCCCGGGAAACGACTTTCAGCTTGGGGGGAGGGGGTGAAAATCAGAGCCTTACCACAGGGTTATGGTTGTCATGGGGATTAGGGCTACCCCATCAAAGTCAGTTCCAATTGCTATATGCAGCTGAGATTTTAACATTCAACAGGGATAGCTATGTCTCACAATGGCTCAGGAAACAGTGCTCATGAATTGAGCCAGAGTAGGAGATCATAATATGAGATTTCACTGTTACCTTTTGAAAGCTCATGGCACAGTTTAATAATTCATAATTTGTTCATTCAACAAATGCCTAATTTTGTAGAAACTGATCATTCCAATGGCAAAAGTCAGTCAAAATAAAAGTTTTTCTTAACTGGATTGTGATTTGTTGTTCGTTTGGAGTAGCAGGGTTGGAAATACAGGGTGGTTAAGGGGAACCATGTGCTATAAAAGTTTCCATTTTTGTGTGTTTTGCATTTTCTAACATGCATGTGGAGCTGTCCAGTAAGTACCCATGCCTCACTGGCCCCTTTCCATAGCATATCATTCAGTGGTTCAAAGCAGAAGATACCACATGCACAGGCACATTCAGGATATAGAATGTAAACACTAAGGACTTTATCTTAACTTGATCCTCTATAATCTTACTATTAAGGAAAACATTTAGTTACAACAGCACCTGATGTTTTTATACCACTTTACAATTTGCAATACACACTTTGCATGTGTTATCTCATTTAATCCCTATGACAACCCTATAAATTAGATACTATCTATGTTATGAGTCCCACTGTCTATATGGGGAGTGGGGGGGGGCATGTTCAGAGTAGGTAAATGTTCCATCCATAATCATTGACACACTGACAGAGGACACCTTCAAAATAAAGTTTTCCTATCTCCCAGTCTAGAACATTATCTCTTACATCAAATGTCATACAGGTCTCTGCTCAAGAAACCCCAAGGATAAAGTTGAAGGTCATAGCAATGTTCCAAGAATAAACAGTATAAGAATAAAGAATAAACATAGTGTCCCACATGTATTTTGTAACAACTGGCAATTTTCAGTTAATTACATATTTTTTCAAATACACACTCCCTGACGGTAAACACAAGCTTTCATTTTGTCTTTATATCCTCACTGCCTTGAACGTAGTAGGGCTTCATAAATACTTTTAATTGAATCAAAACAAATTGTAGTATTTTTGTAAAATATCTCTAACAGGAAATAATTTGAGAGTCCTTTTTCGAATTAATCATTTGTTTTAAACTGACAAAAATATTTTTGAAAATAATAAAATATTTATATTACAGTGTTTAACAAACACATACACATTTTTGCTATGTTTGTGGTATATATTTTCTAGGTTTTCTGAAATATCAACTGGTGTCAGAATAGTAAAAAATGTGTAAAGAGAATCACAGCATGTTTCAAAATATATATTTAAGAAAAATGAAAGAACTGTTCCATGCATCTACCTTCCCATCACTAATAATTATAGCTAGCAATTAGATATTCTTATTCAGAAATATGCATCACTGGAGACTTTTATAATCTTTAGAATCATGGGTAACTGATTCTTAAAACAATTGAACAACACACTTGTCTGATGATATTTTTGATTACTTTTTTTCAAAAGCAACAAATACACACACTGTGTTAGTATCACTAAACTTAAAAATAAATCTAGCTAGTAGCAAAGCCCTTCATTACCTATCTTCCTTTCTAGTCTTCTTACACCTTATTCTCCAATTCTTTCCCTTCACTTATAATGGCATTGACTTGCTGACTTTTCCACGAACGAAACGCTTCATTTCTTATCATGGAGCATTTTCTCTGGCTGTCCCTCCTCCCTCATGCCTAGAGGGCTCTCATTTCTCAGCTCTACCAACAGACTTCTTGTAAGTCCCAATGAAAATCTTGTCTTTTACAGAAAGCTTTCCCCTACCCCTCTTAATTCTAGTGCCTTCACTTTTTAAAGTATTTGTTATTGATTCTATGTATAGGCTATACATTATATATATGCACACATATACACACATATATGTATGTGTGTATATGTTTATCTATATTGTCTCTCCCATTAGATTGTAAGCTTCTTGAGGGCATAGACCATCTTTTATTTATTAATTTTTTTGTATCATCTGAGCTTTAAAAAGTGGCTAGCACATGGTAGGCGATTAAACATTTATTGCTTGATTATAAAAAAAGTGCAGATATTATTTCATATGCATGACCAAGATATTTCATTGATTTTTGCCCTAGACAACTCAATCATCATAGCAGAGCTATAAGGCATGCTTGCAAAGTACATCTAATATAAAGGATTTTAAAACCACATCACAGAGTTGGTGGAGGGAGTTCTCCTATTGACCATCATTGCATATTATTTTACTATTAAAAAAGAAATCACCAAAAGACTTAAAAAATATATTTTTGACACTTTATTGTAATCTACTTTTAAGAAAGAAATCATACTTTTAACATATTTGACACTAAATACTTCTTTCTTGTTGCTTTTAAGCACTGTCTTTTGCAAACAATTCACACTGTTTGAGTATCTTAAAGAACTTGACACATCCTTCTTGAAGAACAATATAACAGGATACCTCCTTCAAGGAAATCATGTGATAAAGACAAAAATCTCTTACAAGAAAGAATACATGCAGAGTTCAACTTACCCCAGATATTTGTTACTTCCCAATCTCCTGATTTTCCTTCAAGGATTGCTCTTGACTGCAATAAGGATGAGCCAACAAGACTCTAAACACCACTCAATCTTAGGTCAATAAGATGACTCCTCTTCCTTCTTTTTAAATTTTGTTTTATTTTTGTTATTAAAAAATAAACTCAACTTACCATGTTCACAAACTGACATTCCTGAATCAAATTTCCAAGGGGCTTCCAGTTGACCACCAGATTTCCATAGTTAACAAAAGTTTACAATTATGATTTAACACTAGATTTGAACCTCTAAGTACACATTGAGCGATTCAACACACCAACACACTCTCCCCAAGAAAGTTTCAAGGTTTCTAAAGCTAGCCGTAAGTTTAATGTCTGTTTCCTGAGATTCTACTGTCTGCCTAGAAATTTAAGATGCAGAAAACAGGTCCAGTGTTGACTGATAGAAGGTAGAAATCAGTATCACCGTAAATTCTTCTCTAAAGCAGAGGTTCTAGAACTAGAATTTAAGAATGCCTTGAAAGACAAAGGAAACTCATGCGTTAGTAGAAGTCATTGTAATATACACTCCATTTTTGGCATTGTGGAACCCTTTGGCACTGTTAAAATCTATGGACATTTTTTTCAGAATAATGTCTTTAAATATATAAAGTAATACATATGTATGGAATTACAAAGGAAGCCAATTATATTGAAATATGGTCATCAAATATAAAACATGTTCATGGACCCCACTTAAGAACCCTTGTTTTTATACACAAAGTTTCCAGGGAGAAAAAGAGACTTAAACTGTCTGATCATAGAAGGTATAGGCATGAGAAAAGAGAGGGTTTTAAAAAAAAAAAAAAACCAACAGTAGATGGCATTTATGTAGTATTTTCAATTTGTCTTGCTGATTTATGAAAAAAAAATTTTCATCACATTCATTTCTGAAAAATGTCAGTTCTCTACTACCTAGAATATTCTCCCTGGTGACAAAGATTTAAAAAGAAAAAGAAAAGCTATCAGAAAAGCAAGACAACCAACAAACCCACTACCCTTGGTCTAGCTTCATATATTTATAGCATTTCATACCTGTATTTCCTCCCTCACATCTCCAATGAAAAGAATTTCTCTTTTAGTTTAAATAAATCATTATAAAGACTAGTTGCAAATAGTTCCAAATGCCAATAAAAGATTGGTATTCAGGATGTGGAATTTTCCTTCTTCTGGTTTGGGGAAAATTCCTTTGAATTCAAAAATTCTTTCATCATATAATAATAATCATCATTATAAGAATAGTTAACATTTATATAGCGCTTACTATGTGCCATGCACTGTGCTAAGCACTTCACAATTATTTTCTCAGTTGATCTATGCAGCAATCTTGAGAGGCAAATTATATTATTACTATCCCCATTTGGCAGATAAAGAAACTGAGACAAGCAGGGAAGAAATGACTTGCCCAGGGTGACATAGCTAGTAGATATACAAGGAAGAATTTGAACTCAGGTCTTCCTGACTCAAGGCACAGCACTCTGTTCACTGTACCACCTAGCTGATTTTCTAAAACCTAGATAGACCATGTTTTTTACATGGATGAGGATATTAAAGAGGCAAGATTGTTTGCTAGGCTAGAAGAGCATAACAGGGAACCATGTTCTCAAGTGACAGTGGAGTGAGTACTATTGGGAAGAGTCAAATCACAGCCACCTAGAAGCTGAGGGAAAATTCTTCTGTATTTGACAACAATAAAGGAAGACCACAACCTGAGTCAATTATTTCATGGTTGGAGTAAAAGTGATCTAGAAATGAGACCACAGTCATGAGAACACCATCAGACATTCTTTTCTTAAATGCAGCTTACAACAGCCACATAAGAATAATCATAGGAAAAGTAGGAATCCACCAAGAAGTATTCTATCTCCTGACATCAGTATGAGTGTGAAATCTAAAGTATTATGAGAGATATGCATATATGATGGGTGGATTATTAAAAAATTCAGATTGCCATGTACTCATTTTACATATCCCATGTTTATTTCTGAGCTTTCATTAATTAAAATATCCTAGAATTTGAATATTAGGTAGAATTCTCCTGTTTACCTGAACTTTCAGTTCTCATCATGTTACACTGTAAAAATTTCCCCTCAAACAAGAACCAAAAAAAAAAAACTGCATGTATATTAAAATTTGCTTAGATCTAATGATCAAGTTCCTTTTGAGGTCTGCTTTGATTTTTATATACACCCTAAGATTATTTTCATGGTTGAATATAGGTAAGGTTTGTTTTATCTCAAGTAACAGACTGGGAACATCAGTGTGTCTAAAGATGAGGCAAGCTAACATTACAAGTGTCCCACCTACTCATTTAGAAAGGAAGAACAATGAACGGCTTCTTGAAATTAACAGCACTGAGAACTGTATGAAACTAGTTGGTTGAATTTTCATGATAAGCAAAACCATGCATATCAGTAGATCACCTTAAAAGATGAGAGCTGTCTTACAAATATAGATATTTAGAAGTAAATTCAAGCAAAAACGTGTAATTTATCTATTCCCAAACTAGAGGAATAATTGCTATTCCATGCAGTCTAGCTCATTTTTTTTTTCATATTTCTGGAGGATGTTAGGATCCTAAGAATTATAGTTGAAAGGGACCACTTTAGATATCACCTGTTCATCCCTTTAATTGTGCAAATGTTGAAACTTCCCCTTCTGCTTTAGAAGTTACTGCATTCCTACTTTAAAAACACTTCGGAGTTTACTTCCCCATGATCCCTTTGGGTCTCCTTGAAATGAGTGAAGGAAGGGGTAGTGATTAGCCTTCCAATCTTGACAGCTGAAAATTGGTCGGTACTGCATATAAAACAGACCTGTCAGGATGCTTTGTGAAGATTACATTCGAACATCACCTACTGGTAGTTGCTTAATTGCTACAAAGCAAGACACAGGGGAGTGGATTCCATCAGCAGCAGGGGATATTGGAAGGACAATGTAAGACTAACAAGGCTCTTAAGCCAGAAAGTCAAAAAGAAGAATTAAGATAAATTTTCTAGCTAATTTTGAAAGTAAGAGAGGAAGAAATTTCAGAATTATCAGGTAATTCACATTACTGCTTTACTTTCTTCCAAGTCATTCATATGTATAGAAAAAACAGAGTCAGAGAAATGAATTATCTATGGTTATTCTTTAATTCACTACCAGAGAAGCTGTACTATTTGATGGAAAGTACAGAAGTCTTAGATTCCAATGGTTTGAGTTCTACTTGCAATGAGGGAACTGGCCAGTGAGAGTTTAGTCCTTATACCATTTGTAATTTGCTCTGTCTGCTGCTGATCCTTAGGAAGATTCAGCTTGCTTCTACAAATTCAAAAAGAGGCACCCTTTCCTTCCTTGATTTAGAATACAGTCAGGTATCCTCTGGATGACTACTACTGGCATATAGTATACTGACCAAAAACAAAAAGGCTTTGACTGTTGAGCTATGCAGAAGGTTCAAATGTGCAAAGTCTATTTCCTCAGGTACTCTATTTTTTCCATGACTGAATAGCATCTATTTCTTTTGTTTCAGTTGTGTTTATTTTTTCATAATCTTAAGTGGATGTTTATCATAGATGGAAAAGATCAGTCTACCACCTTGTGAGTTTCAAAAGTTCCGAGGAGACATCAGAGATCCCCTTAGTGGTCAGAGTCTACACTAACAGTAGTGGCTAAGCCTAGTAAGGAACCAGCCCTGAGGAGTGATCTTCATAACCCAGGCCAGCATGGAATCTAACCAGCAGTCAACAGATCATGTCCTGAAAGCAAGGGAAGAACTCCTACATTGGCTATTTCACATTCAAAGTGAATTTAATAAATATTCTGCAAAGGGAATGAAGGACACTCCCTGAGCCAAGAAGAATATTTCATTCTGGGTTGGGAGAGAGGGATTACTTTTTAAGAAACAAATTTAAGTATTAGTTCCTTCTTCCCGGGAATTAATGGGTGCAGAGTGGAGTGGATATCCAATTTATGATTTTATTGTATTTCTATCATTGCTTCCCCTTCTTAGTAAATATTCTCTTACAATTACTAAGTAATGTTAATCGATTAATTGATATAGGGGAGAAGGTACAGGTCAAATAGCATAGAAGGGAACACAAGAGATAAGGATTAATGAGACCCTATGAAAAAGACAATCCCAGCCCTTCACACTCACCCCTATAATACTCAGGGAAGAACCCCAAGGGTAGGGAATAGGTAATGTTAATATGTGATTTTCTAAGTCAATACTGTTTGAGTTTGACACTACTGACTTAACCCATCTGACCTCCTCTGCTTCCTTGCTTCAAAGTCGGGGCTACAGCTAAGAGAGTATTGCAGGAGCAGCTTCCTCCCACTGAGACTGACTCTACTTTGAGCCCCATTTCTATCCATTCAACTCCCACTAAAATTTTTGCAAAGTATATTCTTACTGATAAGAGAATAATTGGAACCCGGTGAAATGTTATTGACTGGAAGCGTCCAGAGACAATGCCTCCTCTATTTTGATATCATCTGGCCTACAAATAATCTGTCACACATATAATGATGTAAATGTGTGAACTGATCCCCTGCCAGGAGAATCACTTTACTTGGGTTGTCTTTGTTTTGTTTTGAGACTAGGTATTCTTGATTTCACCAGTCTGGAAGTGTAGCAGTCACTCAGAATCCAAGATTCATTAGGAATCACTGTACATACTTTGACTGTTTTATTTCTTTTTGAATCTGTGACAGTTTACTCCACCTTAGGCAGCCTGGTACCATGCTTATCTTTCCTGCAGAGTCTGCACAGTACTAGTACTACACTTAGTACAGATATCCCATTAATTTTAGCCCTGTTACAGTTCAACACTCCTGAGTTCTCACCTAACCTCAGCCTCTCAGTAGGAGAGATTACAGGTCTCTGCCATCACACATAATTATTTTTTTCTCCTTTGAATAAAGAAGTCTGCATATAGGATTTGGGCATATGTTGTGCTTTCTATTTTTTAAAAAAATTCATTCTTTTATTAGTTGGTCCATTTCATCACTCAACTAATATTTACTAAGTATTGCCTATGTGCAAGTCATTGGTGAACTAGGTTGAAGGGGTTGAGGGAAGCACAACAATAATGTTGATGATAACGATAATGATCATTATTATTTATAGCATTTTAAAACTTTGCAAATTATTTTATATAAATTATCTCACTTCAACTTTGACAGCCCCCTGATATAGGTACTACAGGTATTGCTCTTATTGTACACATGTGGAAACTGAGGCTCAGATAAGTTAAATGATTTTTCCATGATCACAAAACTAACAAGTGTGAGAGGCAAGAAGGAAGCCTAGGGCTTCAGTCCAGCACTATCCATGAATAGGGTGCTGAAACTTACCAGCTAGGAGGAAGGTAGATAAGACATGTACATGAATAAATACAACATAAGGGCAGATTCATCAGGCTCATGGTAGTACAAATATTACTAGACATTCCCATAAACTTTAACTGGTATAGTCTTGTACTTGAATGAATTTCAAACATAAATTCTGAGGAAGAGAATTTTATCTCGTGGACAAAAAACTCATAGATTCTTAAAGCATAATGCAATTTTTTCATATACCTGAGGTGTCTATTCCAATATATCAATGAAAGGAGCTATGGTATGATAGAAATAATATTGCAATTTGAGTCGGGAGAATTGATTTCAAATTTTTTCTCAGATACTCTCGGAGCAAATGACCCTAGGCAAGTCATTTAACTCCTAACAGCTAGATTTTCTTTATTTGCAAAATGGAGGAAATCATTATGTGCACTACCTGTCTCATTGGAATACTATGAGAGAAGGGTTTTATGAACCCAAGAGCACTATATAAAGGTGATTTATTGTTTAGGGCTGTTGCATGCAGGTGACACTGGTTTATGGAAAGCAAGACCTTGGCAGCAAACACTCTGAAAGCCTCTACCCAGCTAGGAAGACTTTGACTGGAGCCCCAGGGACTTCTGAGAACAGAGAGAGTCATTTCCACTTTTCTGCAGGGTCTTGAATCATTCACCCATTGCAATTCTCAGTGATTATCTCCTGACTGTAGATGGTATATGATGGGCATCAGGGAGAGAAAACACATGGACCAAAAATCACAGACTCTGAAATTTTAGTGTAAGTACTCATTCATCCAGGCTGTGTGAACAAAAGGAGTAAGACACTAGATGACCTTTCAAGGTAATTTCAAAGCTTTGTGATCATAAGATTAAGAGAGAAAAAAAAGATGATTAAAGGGTTACAAAACAGTTGTACCTATGAAGAAAGAGCAGGAAAAATGAGATTATTTAACTTCAATAAGAGGTTGTTATGGGATAATTTTAAAATAATATTTGAACACATGAAGGCTTATTATAAGGAATTCACTCCCTATCAAGGTTCATTTTAAACCTAAGTCCAAAGATTATAATTTTTTTTAAATGAGAGAGTGAACCAACAATTTTGAAACTTAAAAATTCTCATTACTGTGAATACAGTTCTTTCTTTTCTCATTCTTTCTTCTTTGCTTTACTTCCTTCCCAACTTTCCTTCCTTCCACATCTCCTCTATTCCTCCCCATTCTCTTTCTCCCTCTCTTCTTCCCTTCTTTCTTTCTTATTTCCTCCCTCACTTATTCATTCTCTCATTCCTTGTTTCCTCAACAGATATTTTTCACCAACATGCTAGCCAGAATCCTAGACTCGAAGTCAAGGCAGACCCAAGTTCAAATCCTACCTCACTCACTTTACTGGCTACGTGATCTGAGACAAGCCATACAACTTCTTTTAGCCTCAGTTGCATTGTCTGTAAAATGGGGTAATAACATGCATCTCAGAGGGTAGTTTTGAGGATCAAATGAAATTACTTAGGTAAAGGGATTTGTAAATCTTAAAGTATAGTAAATAATTGTTTCATAATTATTAAATAATATAGAAAAGTATATAAATCAATTTATATTATTATTAAAATAGTTATTATTAAAATTATTTCAGTGGCATATGTAACTCTCAATAAGGAAATTCTTTCTACCAAAGTAATGGGTAATTGTTTTGCAATATTAACTCTTAAAGACTTGCCTGAGATTCTGAGAACCAAAGTGACTTCACCAAGGTCACATAACTAGTATTTGGATTTTTAAAAATTTATGTATTTTGAATAAAGTGACTTCACCAAGGTCACATAACTAGTATTTGGATTTTTAAAAATTTATGTATTTTGAATTTTCAACATTCATTTGTACAAGATTTTGAGTTCCAAATTTTCTCCCCATCTCTCCCCTCCCCCACTCAAAGACACTGTGTATTCTGATTACCCCTTCCCCTAATCTTCTCTCCCTTCAATCATACCCCTCCCTTCCCTTATCCCCATCTTCTCTCTTTTCTTGTAGGGCAAGATAGATTTCTATAACTGATTACCTGTATTTCTTATTTCCCAGTTACATGCAAAAACAATTCTCAACATTCATTCCTAAAACTTTGGGTTCCAGCTTCTCTTCCATCCTCCCTCCCCACCCATCCCCATTGAGAAGGCAAGCAATTCAATATAGGTTATACATGTGTGGTTATTCAAAAGACTTCCATAATAGTCATGTTGTGAAAGACTCACTATATTTCCCTCCATCCCTATCCTGTCCCCAATTTATTCTATTTTCTCTTTTGTCCTTGTCCTTCCCCAAAAGTGTTTACTTCTAATTACTCTCTCCTCCCATTTGCCCTCCCTTCTATCATCCCCATACCCTACTTATTCCCTTCTCCCCTACTTCCCTGTAGTGTAAGATAGATTTTCATACCAAATTGAGTGTGCATGTTATTCCCTCCTTAAACCAAATGTGATGAGAGTAAGCTTCACTTTTTCCCTCTCACCTCTCCCCTTTTTCCCTCCATTGAAGAAAACTTTTTCTTGCCTCTTTTATGAGAGATAATTTACCACATTTAATTTCTCCCTTTCTCCTCCCAATATATTCCTCTCTCACCTCTTAATTTTATTTTTTTAGATATCATCCTTTCTTATTCAACTCCCCCTGTGCCCTCTGTCTATATGTATATAGTCCCTCCAACTACCCAAATACTAAGAAAAGTCTCAAGAGTTACAAATATTTTCTTTCCATGTAGGAATGTAAACAGTTCAACTTTAGAAAGTCCTTTACGATTTTTCTTTCCTCTTTACCTTTTCATGCTTTTCTTGATTCTTGTGTTTGAAAGTCAGATTTTCTATTTAGCTTTGGTCTTTTCATCAAAAATGCTTGAAAGTCCTCTATTTCATTGAATGATCATTTTTTTCCCCTGAAGTATCATATATACTCAGTTTTGCTTGGTAGGTGATCCTTGGTTTTAATTCTAGTTCCTTTGACTTCTGGAATATCATATTCCAAATCCTTCAATCCCTTAGTGTAGAAGCTGCTAGATTTTATGTTATCCTGATTGTATTTCCACAGTACTTGAATTGTTTCTTTCTGACTGCTTACAATATTTTCTCCTTGACCTGGGAACTCTGGAATCTGGCTACAATACTCCTAGGAGTTTATCTTTTCAGATCTCTTTCAGGAAGTGATTGGTGGATTCTTTCAATATTTATTTTACCCTCTGGTTCCAGAATATCAGGGCAGTTTTCCTTGATAATTTCATGAAAGATGATTTCTAGTCTCTTTTTTTGATCATGGCTTTCAGATAGTTCCATAATTTTTAAATTGTCTCTCCTGGATCTATTTTCCAGGTCAGTTTTTTTTTCCAATGAGATATTTCATATTGTCTTCAATTTTTTTCATTCTTTTGGTTTTATTTTATAATTTCTTGGTTTCTCATAAAGTCATTAGCTTCCACCTACTCCATTTTAATTTTTAAAGAACTATTTTCTGCAGTGAGCTTTTGATCCTCCTTTTCCATTTGACTAATTCTGCTTTTTAAAGCAGAACTGTCTTTTTGGACCTCTTTTGCCATTTGAGTTAGTCTATTTTTACAGGTGTTATTTTCTTCAGCATTTTTTTGTGTCTCCTTTAGCAAACTGTTGACCCGCTTTTCATGATTTTCTTGCATCACTCTCATTTCTCTTCTCAATTTTTCCTCCACCTCTCTTATTTGATTTTCAAAGTCCTTCTTGAGCTCATCCATGGCCTAAGACCATTGCATTTTATTTTTTTTTTGTAGTTTTTGGATGCAGAAACCTTGACTTTTATGTCTTCCTCTGATGGTATGCCTTATTGTTCCTCATCCAAAAGGATGGAAGAAAATACCTTTGAAGCTGTCTTTGAAGTTTATAAATTGAGAAATCTGGGAACTTCATCCATGCCCTGAAGTCTGTTCCAGGCTAGGCAGTGTTCCACTCCTAGCCAGATGTGCTAGAACTTTTCTGTTGGTTTGGACTGGAAATCTCCTGCACTCTGTTGCCCTGTGTCTTCTGCCACTCTAGAATTTGCTTAGAGTCATTTTTACAGGTACTTTATGGGCCTTCGGGGGAGAGCTACAGCAGGTCCGTCTTTCTCCTCTGCCATCTTGGCTCTGCTCCCCCCCCATAATTAGTATTTGTTAATAGTGAAGCTAAACCCAAGTCTAGCTTACCCAGAAATCAGCTGTATGACAGTTCCATGTTGTCTCTTGGATCATTTTTATTAATATGCCAAAATAAGTCAGGTTTTTGATTCATTCCAATAGTTTGAGGTTAAATAGGGAATGTCTTATCTTATGCAATAGAATGGAGTCAGAGAAGTTTTGTGTAAAGCAGAAATTTGTAAGCTTAGAGAGTTCATCATTAAAGGAGGCAAATCATTTTGTTTAGCAAAGAGTCCTTAGAAATGTGACTGAGTGGTTCAGCATTTTTTTGTTCAAAAATCACCTGCATGAGTATAGGATAGAAAAGGTATGGCCAGGGAGCTATTCATGTAAAAAAGATGACAGCTCAATATGACTTCACAGTATGACATGACAATCAGTAGAACTAACACAATTTTAGCTTCATTAACAAGGGTATTGCATTCAGAATGTGGGGTCTGAGTATTCCACTATACCCAATCCTGACATTGACCTATAGTTACTGAACTGTAGGATGCATATTGACAAACTGGAGAGCATCCAGAGGATGATGCCCAGGATTCATAGATAAATACTTAATAAGTACTTTCTATGAGTCTGTGCTAAGTATTGGAGATGCATGCAAAAGTAAACAAAGCAGTGCCTGCCTTCAAGGAACTTACATCCTAGTGAGGAAATATATTACATTGAAGGAGTTCTAGAGAGAAGGGAAGGGTATTGTTTGGAAGGGAAAAGGGGAGGGACCTGCAGTAAGTGTTGTGGTGACCTGATTATTGGCTAGACAGGGAAAAAGCCTCATCCACCTGAACTAGGTCAACTCAGAAGTGGAGTCCTAAGTTTCTAGTGGGAGTAAAGAAAGGCAGATTGTGAGGCCATGGTTAGTAGATAGTAGGAAATGTAGAACTGGAAGTTAAGTCATAGGGTATCAGCTAAAGGAATTAGGGACATCTGGGAAAAGAGGATTTAGGGGGAAATAGCTACCTCAAGAACTGCCAAATGGAAAATGAATTAGACTTGTTGAGTCTTGAGGGTAGACTTAGAACAATGCTTAAGTGCTGCAGAGGTAGGTTTTCTCTATACATGAGGGGAAACTCACTAGGTACTAGAGTTATCCAAAGGCTTGTTGACTGCTTGTCTTCAGATGTTGGAGGTCCTGGATGAAATCAGTGTTGCAGAAGGGACTTTTCTTCAGGAAGCAGTTGGCCTAGATAATCTCTTGGTTCTGTGGACAGAGCTCTGGACTTTAAGTCAGGAAGATCTGGATTCAAATCTGGCCTCAGATTCTTACTAGCTTTGTGGCTTTGGGCAAGTCACTTCACCTACGTTTGCCTTAATCTACTGGTGTCTTTGCCAAGAAAGTCAGAGTTGGGGAAGACAGAAAAACAAAGATCTGTGATCCTTTTCTAACTTTAAGATGAGAATTGAAACATATTCTTCTCCCATTGTTTTGCTCCTTTTTACCAACTAAGTGGCACACTGGATAGAACACTGGTCATGGAATAAGGAAGACCTTGGTTCAAATCCAGCCTCAGGTACTTACCGGCTGTGTGACTATGACCAAGTCACTTAACCTCGATTTGCTTATCTGTAAAATGGGAATAGTAATAGTAGCATTTACCTCCCAGGGTTGCTGTGAGGATCAAATGAGATAACAGCTATAAAACATTCACAGTGCCTGGCACCTTAAGAGCTGCATAAATGTTGGTGATGATCTGTCGCTAACTGGATGTCACTGTCTTAGAGATTGTGGTTGAAAAGAGGATCAAACTTCACCAGACAGGTAGAGACAGGGAGAAACCATAGAAAAAGACAGAAATTTTCAGGAAAGTAGACATATTCAGCAAGAATTACAGGCGTACCATTTATATGAATCATTTTAATTATAAGGTTAAAGATCCCCATTCAAAATTATATACATCCTATGTTTTAAACAAAAACTCAGGGGAAAAGGTATTTTACCCCAGAAAGAATATCTCCTAAACCAGTTCATGATCTGCATTGACAGAAAGATTTTCCTTACTAGCCACTCCCTATAGAGAATGAAAGTATAGGTCTAGAACTCCTGTCCTACCCTCACTTTCCTCCACCCCTCCCACCAAAAAGTAAAATAAATCATCTTAGATACTGGACAGTACTAAGAATTCCTATGAAAGCCTGAGAATTATAAGCTGGTTTATTTACAGTTGTAAATGGTTGAAATGAAAATGTGTTAGAATACTTGTCTAATGTTTTTTAATGAAACTAAAGAAAATTCAGTGATTCCAACCCCTTTAGATTTCCACAGCTTTGTACTAACAATTTTCACACTTTCTCATTAACCTTGATATGACTGAGTGAGACTAAATATATCAGAACAGAGTTAAATCAGATGCAATGTAGCCTGAGAGGTCAAGTGAATACAGCTATCAGAGAATCTGCATTATAACTTCTCTGTGACCTATACAAATGGAGTTAACGATTGCAATTTTAATGAAGACGAAATACAAATATTAGGGGAAACCAATAGAGAAAGTGAAAATTTATTTTCATTTGCAATTATACTGTGATTTTTTAAAACTTTTTTCCACTATTTAAAATGTTCTAAAAGAATATTTCTTCCTTGCATATATCTATGTAGCAAAAGGATGTACATGCAAGGAAAAAAGAATCCCCTACATACCTGCAAGTTTTTACCTCAACAAATAATTAATGCTTGTGTGATACTACGTCATAAGGCACTGCACTAAGTGCTTTACAAGGATCATTTCATTTGATCCTTACAACAATGCTGGGAGGTAAGTACTATTATTATTCCTTCTTTGCAGATGAGGAACGTGAGGTAGAGAGGATAAGTGACTTGTCCAGGGTCACAGTTAGTATCTGAAACCAGATCTGAACTCAGATCCTCTTAATTTCCAGTCTTAGTACTCTGTCCACCATGCCAACTAGCTGCCAAGTATAAGTTTTCACTGAAAATGTAAACTTATCAAATGATCCCATTGGGAGGAGGAGATGCAAGATTTTCTTGTGACCATTTTCACAGAAAAATAGTGGCAACTCTGCGGCATAGTAGAGAGAGCACCAGCTCTGGAGCTCAAATCTGGCCTTAAACACTTAGTCTGTGACCTGGGCAAGTCACTTAACCCCTGTTTGTCTCAGTTCCTCATCTGTAAAATGGGGACACACTGGAGAAGGAAATGGAAAACCACTCCAGAGTCTTTGCCAATAAAACCCCATGGACAAGTCAATGGAGTCATGAAGAGTTAGACATGGTTAGCAATAACAACAGAAAGAAGAAACAAGAAAAAAACAATTCTTTCCAAGTAATATTCCATTTGAAGCAATTTGATTCAATTCACTAACAGAGTGCTGAGTACCTACTATGTACCTGGAGTTTTTCTGGCACCATGGAAGATATAGAAGAGGTGAGAGGTCATGATCACTCTTTAAGAGGATCCTAGTCTCATTAAGGAGGTGAGATTGGCTTACTCAAAATAGGAAGCTGTACTAAGTTAAGATCACAAAGAATAATGGTATGGATAATAAACGCTATAAAAGTTCAGAAAAGGGAGGATGCCAGCCAGCCTGGACAAAAGATAAAGAGGAACAAAGAGGAGGGAGAGGATGGAGCAGCAAGGGAAAAGCAAAAGGGAAAGGACAATGTTGTTGGACATTAGTTTATTTCCAAGTTCTTTTTTTTCTCCAAGTACCAATGATGATGCTACAAAAATTTTGAACAGATGGTGGTAGTAGTGATAGTGGTTGTAAATGGATATAGTGGTTGTGGTTATAGTTACTGTTTGTTATTGTTTTAAATAACACTTTTAGGGTAAATATCCAACTATGGAAGGATTAGGGCCAAGCATATGATTGATTATATTCTTAAATTTTACTGCTTGAAGTCAATCCAGTCAAATAAAGTCAACGCCATTTATTAAATGCCACTTATTGTGCCAGGAGGGCAGCTAGGTGGCACAGTAGATAGAACACTTGCCCTGAAGATAGGAAGACCTGAGTTCAAATTCAGCCTCAGACACTAGTTGTGTGATCTTGGGCAATTCATTTAGCCCCCTTTGTCTCAATTTACTCATTTGCAAAATGAGTTGGAGAAAAAAAAGCGACAAACGCCAGATGGGGTCACAAAGAGTCAGACAACTGAAAGACTGAAATGACTGAACCAGAAAGACCTTTGGCAAATCATTTAATGCCCTTTGGGCCTTATTTTCCTCATCTATACAATAAGGGGATTGGGCTGTATGACATCTGATTTTCCTTCCACTTCAATCTTTATTACCCTAAGGGATAATAATGTTACTAATACCTATCCCGGAGAGCTGTTGCCAAAAAGAAACCCAAAGGGAGTCATGGAGACTCAGACATAACCAAAAAAAAAAAAAAAAAAAAGACAACAATTCATAATGTTCCAGGAACTATTGTGAGAACAAGAGATCCAAAGAAAGACAAATGGGGGAGACAAGATGCCAACAACTTTGTACCAACAGGCAACCCACAACACAAATCAACAGAAGGAAAGCACTAGCATCAATGGGAATTGGGAAAGGCTTCTTCCATAAAGTGAAGTTTTAGCCAAGCTGCATATATCATGAGCTTCTAAGGTAGCCTACTACTGTTACTGGTATTTGAGGACTAAGGAAAAGAACTCCCCTTCCTCTACCCTTTGGTGTAGGGTACAAGGTTAATATCAAGAAGTTTCATTCTCCTGCCTTGTTTGCCATTTTACAGCTCTTTTTTTTCTAGTTATCTAATTATTCCTTCTTAGTCTTTCCTCCCTCTTTCTCCTCTTCTTACGCACTGCCTGCACTCACTCCCAAAAGTTCTCTTCTCATTCCCACTTATGTCCTCAATCCCCCCCATCCAATTATGTCCATCCAGATGACTCCCAAACCTATTTAATCAATTCTTATTTCACAACATCACTCTTTTTGCTTCCCCTTCTAGTTGACTGACTATTCCTTCTTAGTCTTTGTTTTGTCTTTCTCTTCTTTCACCACTGTTTGCACCACCCAAAAGTTCTCAACTTTTATATTGATATACTCTCTTTTCTTTCCTCAATCCAGTCTCCATTTAATTATTGTCTCTGTCCAGATGACCACCAAATCTAATTATTCAGCTCTAATTTCTATCCTGAAATTTTCCTGTATCACCTGCTGGAAGTATCCACTTAGATTTCTGAGAAGTGTCTCCAAAATTAAATTCATTATATTTCACAACAAACCTATTTTTCATCCAGACTTCTCTATTTTTATTTAGGGCACTAACATCTTCCAGTCAACCAGAATCACAACTTCAAGGCTGAATTGACTCCTCACTCTCCCTTGCGCCATTGATCTTATCTACTGCCAAACCTTCTCCATTCTTCCTCCACAACTTCCTTCCCCTCTCCGTATCCCACTGCCGAACAGCACAGAAGCTTCTATCTGCATTGTATCTGATTTTGGCCCGTTCTCCCCAGCTTGGTCAGCCTGGTCCCCAACCCATCTTGGGTGTTTCATCATATTGGTGCTGGACAGTGTAAATACCTAATCTGTTTTCAACCTTTAGTAGCTCAAAACTACAGAACTCAAGGGTTCCAACAAGTTCAGCCTCCCTACTAATAGACATTGTCAATGAGTGCTACCCAGTTGTACTCTTTGGGACTTCTCCATCATGTACCAAGGAA
The DNA here is from genome assembly GCA_023548195.1 of Bettongia penicillata ogilbyi. Lineage (NCBI taxonomy): Eukaryota > Metazoa > Chordata > Mammalia > Diprotodontia > Potoroidae > Bettongia > Bettongia penicillata. Next base: position 709,521 of record JAJHZJ010000011.1, on the reverse strand, counting down.
CCTGCAAGATCACATTAACCTTAGTACTCACACCTCATCAGGATCTTCCTCTCCTATGAATCTTATGAATAGAGGGTAAAGGAGCCAACTATCCTTTCATTTTCACCTTGCTCCAGTCTTCTCAACTTTTCCATCATGATCCTATGCCACATACCTCCATTACCCCCTTTTACCTTCCTTTAATGTATTGCCTTCCCCATTACCTTGTAAGCTTCTTGAGAACAGAGGTGCTTTTTCTTTTTCATGTCTGAATCCCCAAGTCTTAGCACAGTTCCTGGCACATAGAGATGCTTTATTTTTTTTTTCACTGAATGACAGACTGATCAACATAGGCTATGACACTTTTCTACTTTTATTTCATACTTTTTCCGTTCAGGCTCCGTTCTAGTCAGATTGGCCTGTCAGACGTCCTTTGTACAAAATACTCTATTTTCCACCCCTTTACCTTTGCACAGGTAGATTGTCTTCTATGTTTGGAATTCCTCCTTTCTTCATCTCTTGCATCTTAAAATCCTTAGCATTACTCAAAGCATAGCTCAGTTGCCATCTCTAGTACAAAGCTCCCACTGTGAATTTTTTCTCTTAGAATTACATTCAATATCTTTGCATTTAGTTTGTGTTGACTTCGACAAGTTCTCTATCTCCCTAGCAAAAGGTTAGCTCTCAGAGAACAGAGACAATTTTGGTCTTACTCATGTCCCCAGTACCTAGAACAGTGTCTCACATATAACAGGACCTTATTTAAGGTTTCTGAATTGAATTGGATTTAAATGAAATAACAAACTTAAATTAGTTTATAAGAAGACATTCTTTAATAAGTCCAAGAAATCAATACTGACAAACAGATGGAATTCCTGAACTTTAAAAAATAAGAGAATGCATGGCAATGCACAAAGCAGTCAGTCTATTCAGGTCCAGCTCTAGCCTTCTACTAACAATAACTTTATTAGCAATGAACTTCATAACTCCAAGGAAGCAAACCATTATCTCTAGTACAATTAACTTTTAAATGAATATTTACTGATCCCCTCACTGTTTCTGTATTCGTCCTTCATTGCCGAAGAAGATCATGCCATCATGATGACATGACTTGCAGTTGACTTTGTTTTGAGTGAGGGAAGGCTGTGCAGGTCACCAGCCTCACTTCTCCTCCAGAGCCATCTGAAACTAGATATTTATCAGGATGACTGGAGATGACCCAGGATGAGGCAGTTGGGATTAAGTGACTTGCCCAATGTCACACAGCTAGTGAGTGTCAAGTGTCTGAGGTGACATTTGAACTCAAGGTCCTCCTGACTCCTGCACCACCTAGCTGCCACTCTTGGGAGGTAGGTTCTTCTTGGATATATAAAGATTCCTATGCTTGTTAACATAGGTCCAAATTCTCAGTGATGAAAACTGCATCATAATTGATCATGTATTTCAATGAGTGTCATAGCAGGTTAGTTTTTCTATTCCTTTTTTGAGTTTCTTAGAATTTTATCCCTTCTAATGCCTGTAGTAATTTACAGAAAGGGTCCTTTTCCTATTGTAAGCTTTTGAGACAAAAAAGCCTGGTATCAAAAGCCTCCTTATCCCTTACTGATAACCACACAAAGCTGTAGGTAACAGTATAGAAAGTCCCTGCCTTGGGGGAAGTTTACACTTTATTATCTCTAGACAGTAGATGGAATTTTTCTTGAGAAGGAAAGATTATGACCATTCCTGAATAATCTAATTCATTAGGTACCTTCCTATGGAGGCGAATTAAATTTGCAGTTCAAAATTAAGTTTTTTTTCTTTCTTAGAGTTTAATCCATTAATGGAATCATCAAAGTGGTGAAAAAAACCTTAGAGGCAAATTGAAAAGTTCATGACTCATCTCTGATAATGTAGTTTTGTTTTCCCTTATCTTTTAGATAAAATGTCTTTCAAAGACCAATTACCAAACTGTTCCAAATGCCTAAATGTATAAATTAACTTTTGCCACCTGACTTGCTAGGTGGTAGATAGTCAATCCAGGTGGAAAGGTGGAAAGAAGGGCTATTCATTCAATAGTACTCTGGGATTCCAAGACATTTACAAGGTAGCTATAGGGTAGGGAAGCCAGGGGGCTCTGTGGATAGAGTACTATGTTTCAAATCTGCAAGACTCACCTTCACTAGACTTACTAGCTTTTTGACCCTGGAAAAGTCATTTAACCCTGTTTGCCTCAGTTTCTCATGAGTTGGAGAAGGAAATGGCTAGCTACTTTACTATCTTTGCCAAAAAACCTCAAATGAGGTCATGAAGGGTCAGACACAACCGAAATGATCAAACAGCAACCAAACCCAAAGGTCTAGTAGTGCATATAAAGAAGTGGAAAAAAAAAAAGGTCTTAAGGTGCCAGGAAAGCAACATAAAGTTTGGAACTAGAAGATTTGAATTTAAATCCTATTTTTGCTACCTACTGCCTACACAACTTTGATTAAGTTACTTCATTTCTCTGGGTCTTAATTTCCTCTTCTGTAAAAAGAAAGTGAGTCAAACTAGGTAGTATCTGTCTCAGGTTATTTCTTCCCAGCCTAATAGATAAGAAAAAGAAATAGATAAGTTAGGATCAATGAGATAGATGAGATAAAATAGATGAGATAGTTGACAGACAGAATGATTTAGACATATCTACAACTTTAGGATTGTAGTTCAGTTATTTCAGTTGTGCCCAACTCTTCATGACCCCATTTGGGGTTTTCTTGGCAGAGACATTGGAATGGTTTGCCACTCCCTTCTGTAGTTCATTTTATAGATGAGGAAACTGAGGCAAATGGGGCTAAGTGATTTGTCCAAGGTCACAAAGCTAGTAAATGTCTGAGGTCAGCTTTGAACTCAGGTTTTCCTGACTCTAGGTCACAACTTTAGGATAGAAAATAGATGAGGAAAACACTTTATTTTTTTTTTCACTCTCAGATGAGGAAACTAAATTGACCAACGTAGATCTGTGATTTCTCTTAAAGGGCTGCATAGAACACAAAAAGATTAAATGATTTGCACAGGATCACTTATGTCCTAGATTTGAGGCCAGTTCTCTCTGTATTATATCATGGTGCTTTTTGATATCTAAATGTCTTCTGCATCAATAGAAACATATTTTATATACATACACACAAATGTTTTATATATACGTATACGTATATATGTGTATGTGTTTGTGTGTGTATGTATTACATATGGCTTTCTGGGAATAATATAGATTAGGGAAATAACTTGATAGGTAAGTAGAGGTTAGATTAATGCTTAAAAACCAAGCGCCCATTCTTTCAATTTTGTGTTCATCCTCCATTGCCAAAGAAGACCACGCTATCATAGAAATGAAGACGTCTTGCACTTGACTTTGTTTTGAGTGAGGGAGGGCTGTGCAGGTCACCAGCCTCACTTTTCCTCCAGAGCCATCTGAATCCAGTGACCAGATATTCATCAGGATGATTGGAAATGACCCAGGATGCAATGGGAGACTTTGGGCCCTTTAGGCCAAGGTCTTTGGAGGTACTCACTTAAGGTGAGGCAACACCCATTCACTGAATAGGCCAATTTAAGAAGTAGCCAGGGCATGGCATAGCCCCTTTAATGAGGTTAAGAAAAAGAAAGACATCAGGCTGAGTGGGAAACAGCAACAGTTACTATGGATAATCTATCTATCAATTTACTTATTTCATGAATGATCCTGGATAAGTCACAACCTCTCTGTGCCTTCATTTCTCTATTTATAAAATTAAGAGATTGTACTAAATGAACATTAAGTCCCCTTTCCCACTGTAAAAGTGCAATCCTTTGATCTCTGAGAAATTCATCTTTTCCAAAAATATGCCCTCTCAATAGTGCTTCATGTAGGCAAATATTAAGTGCACTTACCTTGGATTTACAAAGACCATGGCAATAATTATTCCTCCCCTTCTTTGTTCTCCGCTTACCATTTATTTATCTAAAAAAAAAAAAACTGCCACCCATAACTCTTTAATCATTCCTTAATTTTCCTTCATTTCTTTTTTTCCATTTTTCTGATAAAATGTCATTTGAAAAATTGTTGAAGAACTAAATAGATATAATATTTATTCTTCAATTTAGAGTACTTAAACGTAGGCTGCTCCCTTTCTTGGTTCCAATTTCTTAATCTTTTTTTAATCCCTTATTCTCTCTCTTTCTTTTCTTCCATGTGTTTGTTCCTATATTTACTCCTAAAATGTACATTCCTTTATAACACTCACAGAAAAAGGATGTGGTCTGACTTGCATTTGTCTCAGGATTTTCTTGCCAGGATTCAAACCAGTTACATGATCCACCAGCATTTTTTTGTCTCCTTGATTACCTCAATGTTCTGGAATGATCTTTCACATTCCATAACTTACATTTCAATAGATGTGTTCCTTTTATTCAGATCCATGTTTCTTGATTTATTCATGAACCCATATGGAAGTGCAGAGACAGGAGGAATGATTAGCAGGGGTTACTGTTACTTTATTATTTAAAAGATTATAATGTTATTTCATAAAAAGCTTTATGAAACAGCTTTGGAGGATCATCTGTTGAGGACATCATAAAGAGGCATCTTAAAGTGAGTACAGAAAAGACCTTGTTTTAGTCATTGTTTTGAGAGGACCTACCATGGTTCACCCTAATACTTTACTATTATAGCTCCTATCTCACAAGGCCTACCAGGGGAAAAAATGATTTAAAAAAAGTACCAAGAGAAAACCTTAAAAAAACCCTTAGCCAAATGCCTGGCACATAGGAAACACTATGTAAATACTCATTCCTGTCTTCTCTTCCCTCAGTATTAGACAGTCATGACCTCAGGACTTTTGAGCTGCAGATTTTACAATGGTACAAACAAATTATCCCTATTTCTCCATGATTAAAACGATGGTAAATCCAAAGCAAGATTAAGAATTAAGCAAAATAATATGAACATTGTAACACAAGCAAGAAAATTCAGTTTCTTCAATATATAAAGGAGAGGCAGGAGCTTTTGTCAGTAAGTTTTTGCCTTCCTTGTAACCCTGCATACACACCACTTAATGGTACCTACACCAGTGAAATCTACAGTAGGCTCCAAACCAGAGATCATGTGAGTCTGGAAGATCACACCTCAATATGGAAATATTCAGGAACACAATCACTAGCCATATACCTTACCATGAGCATAAGGGCTGGCAAAATGCTCCCCAAAATTTCATTCTAAAAAAATGTCCTGCAGATACGTAATTTTTTAATAAGTAGACTATCTTTCCCTTTTCTGACATGATTTCAAATATATCACAAAACTGTCCATTTAGAAAGTCTTTGCTCTTAAATAAATGATGGAGAGATAGGCAAAATGAATCACCTTTTTAATTCCATTAAGCCTTACATGTCTTTTAATATACCATTCTACTTAAGTATATTGAGAAAAATCCTCAAGATTGGGACTTAAATGATAAAAATCTTTGTCAAAAGTGACTCAAAACAGGTACAATTTTAAAATGACCCAATGATCCCCTTCAATTCTAATAGTGATAAAGGAAAAGTGGTATAAAAGGGGACAACATGGTACTAAATGGCAGACAATTTTTAAACCATTTATATGGAAGAATGGTGTTCTCAATGGTGTTCACTGAGCAAGAACTTAATGTACTATTGAGTTATATTCGTATTGTCATCTTTATCAAATGAAATAAAGAGATATAAAGAAGTTACTTCTAAATGGAAGAATGGCCAGTATGTTTCTTTCCTCTTCAGAAAAGCAAATAAAGGAATTGATAGAGGTTTTTTCAATGTGCAAAGGCAACCTAAAATATAATCTGATTGGCCATTTAGTCATCTTGCATTACACAGTTTGCCAGAACTAATAGAAAACGACAGTGTCATTGTCCCAAAACACTGATAGCTGGAGGGACAGTGATTCTTCACATAGTAGAGCTATAGATCATAAGCCTATTCCCTCACTCAGCCCCAGTCATAATTCCCAAAGTCTTGTAATATAACTCCCCTCTCCCTTCTATCTTTCTGGTTCAGGCTTCTGGGAGATCAGAAGCTCTGAGATCATCAGCCATGGTGTGTGGATGCATTTTGGGCTCTCTGGTACACAAGATGTCCCCTCTACTGGCACAATTACACCCATCAGAAACTGTGTTCAGTGTTGAAGCCCCTGCTCCTTTAAATTGAATTATCCTCAGGCATAAGAATCCTTCCAAGGTCCATCTCTGTTTTTCATGATAAAATAAGCAAACAGAAAACTGTGAAGATAATTAAGTTTATGCACCATCTGCTCACAAGGATGAAGAAGTAGAGAAATCCTATGAAGAACTTAGTAAAAGCTTCAAGACGAAATCAATGTATACCTTGATATTCAGTGACTTCAATGTAAGGGTGAGCCTACTGGAGGATCATAGATGACAGTGAATAGTGATACCAGATTTGGAATACACTGTCACTGTATCCAATTATATGAAGTATATTTCCCTCACAGAACCTTCATGTCAGCTCAGACCCTCATCAAATTTAGCAACACTACTGCAAAAGGCTTCTAATTGGTGCCTCTGCCTTAAGTCCATCCTCACCGTCTATCAACTACAAAGTTACTGAAATGTTTTTCTTAAAGCATCAGATTATGCCATTTGACTGCCATGTTCATTCTCATGGCTCTTCATTATCTCTAGGATGAAATCGAAACTCCTCTGTTTGGCACGTCTAGCCCTTCACAATCTGAATCCAAATGAAGCTTCCAGGTTTACCCTTTATGTACTCTATGGCCTAGAGATAATCAACAGAGGCAAGGCAATAAGACTGAAAAGGAGTGGGACAGACTTCTTTTAGAAGGTCAGATTTTTATCAGGGACTTAAAGAAGGAAAGGAGCAAAGAAGAGAGAAAGGGATAGAATTCAAAACTCAAAACTTTTTAAAAATGTTAAAATTATTTTATTATCAGTTAGGGGAAAATAATATATTTAAAAAAAAGAAAGAAAGAAAGCCAGGATTTGGGTAATGAGGTGGAATTACACATGTAGGGGACAGCCAATGAAAAAGCATAGTCAAGAGATGGGGTATGGTATTCAAAGAATAGAAAGATGATCATCTTCACTGAATCACAGAAAACATAGTAGAGGGAAGGGAGTAACATGTAAGAAAAAGATAGGATGGTACCAGGTTGCAAAGGGTTTTGAAAGGTCTCAAAAGGATGTTATATATTAAATCCTGGAGGTCATAGGGAGTTACCAAAGTTTATTGAATGGGATAAATGGGGTAATGTGGTCATGATCAGACTTGAAATTTAAGAAGATCAATTTGACAGTTGAGTAAAATATGGATTGAAATTGGGAGAAGACTGAGGCACTAATGCCAATCAGAAGGATTTTGCAACATTAAAGGGCCAAGTACCTACTATGTAGGAGACACTATGCTAAATGCTGGGTATACAAAGAAAGGGAAAAGGCACTCTGTTCTCAAAGAATTTACAGTCCAATGCAAGGAGGTGAAGCATGTAAACAAAGATATGCAAGCAAGATTTATACAAGACAAATCAAAGATAATCAATAAAAAGAAAAAAGTAGCATTAAGAGAGATTGGAAAAAGCTTCTTGAAGAAGGTAGGAATTTTAGTGAGATTTGAAGGAAGCCACAAGGGGGGAAACAGTGTCAGAGGAGAAAAGAAGGCATATACAAGAGTTTTCATAAAGATGGAATCAATGGGACTTGATCACAGATTGGACATGTAGGGTGAGGAGGAGACACAGATGACATGTAGATTCCAGGAGTAAAGGACTGAAAGGATGACAGTGCCTCTGAAATAATAGGAAAATCAGAAAGAGGAGAAGATTTGGGGGGAAAGGATGGGTTCCATTCATAAATGCTGAACTTAAGATGTCTAAGAGATAGCCAGTTCAAGATGTCCAATAGACAAAAGGAGATATGAAATTGGAGGTTAGGAGAGAAGTTAAGGATAGATAAGGAGATCTAAGAAGCATCATCACAAAGATAATAATTGAATCCATAGGACATAATGAAAATGCTGTGAAAGAGTATAGAGGGAGAAGAGATGAGGACCTAGGACATTACTATGAGGAACATTCAGAGTTGGTGACAATGATGGATAAAAATTCATCAAAAGACACTGAAGAGTGGTTTAATAGGTAGGAGAACAAAGAGGGAACATATCACAATGACCTATAGAGATGAGATTATCAAGGAGAAAATGTTGATCACCTTTGTCAGAGGTCACATCTATATAACCCATGTTATAATTAGTTTAATTATGTGAACTCAAGACATCCTTTATCCCTATTAAATTTCATCCTATTAGCTTACACACTATTGTCCATCCTGCCAGAAACTTTTTCACTCCTTAACAATCTGTGTGAATATTGTGCCCTTTCCAATCCTTATCACTCAATGTAATATTATATATGTGTGTATGTGAGTAATACATAATGTGTACACAGGTGCATACACACACACACCTTCCTTAACTTTGTGCCATCAGCTATTTTGATAAACCATTTATTTAAATTAAAACCATTATTTAAATAATACCAAATATTAAACTATTCAAGGCCAAGCCAAGATCCTTAAGGCACTTCCTTGGAGAACATTTTCCCAAACTGATGTTAAACAATCACCACTCTGGGGGTTCAGAAACTCAACAGAAACAGATTATTTAACAAAAAAACCCATAAAAAACTATCATCTGAGATATATCTTTCCATCTTCTTTATAAGAATACCATGAGAAACTCTCAAATGCTTTGCTAAATTCTATATCATTTGTGCTGGCATCAAAATAGTTTAAGAGAGACTAATTCAAAAGTCAAAATACTGACTTAAAAGAGGATAGAAGCAAATTAACCCAAAGAAAAATGTCAAAGACCTTCAGTAGGACCTGGCAACTGGAGAGCTTGCTACTGATTCCTCTACATGTGGGGTAGATTTTTGAAGTTGGAAAAACAAGTACACCAGTATAAAAAAAAAATTCTTAGTCATTAAGAAAAATATAATGCTTTTCATGGGCAACTAATATAAAGACTGGAGTAATAAAAACAAAAGGTTATTTGCATTAATGAAACTCACTTTTTTGTTCAAGATTATAATAAAACAATTTGCAGAAAAAGTTCAGGAAAACCTTAAAGGATGAGGCATCTTCATAAGATGGTAAAACATCCATTGAGAAGGATGTGTGGGGACTGTATTTAACATGTAGTGGACCTGAAATTAACGTGCCTGTGAGGAAATGATTAACTTCGATGAGTATTGATGTACTCTAAAGATGAATTGTTCCAAAATTAAAGAAATTTCCAAGTGGAGAAAGAATGCCATAGCATGACCTTGCGCTATATTGCACAGCATGAAGGAATGAATATATCAAATTAGACATAACTTTGTTTCACTGGATTGGGAACTGACATGATTTTAAACCCCATTGAAAACGTATAGGCTATAATCAAGGAAAAATGGACTTTTCTTCAAAGTTATGCTTCATATCAAATGCGATGTGTGATTTCATAATGAATAATCAAAGAATATATGCCAACATGTTAGTAATTCAATGCCCAATTATACAAAATAAATGAATGCAGCAAAAGGAGAGATATTATATTTTTAAAGTTTTTAAAATATGTATAAAATGTTAAGCTTTATGTTAGAAGTCAAAAAAGTTGCTTGTTTCTATTTTGTCTCTTCTAATTTGCACAGCATAAAGGTGTATAATGAACTTGATTGACTTGTCTGGAACAAGGGAGGATTTGGGGTTTTTATATATTACTTTCAGAGATATTGTATCTCCCCCTCTACATTTTAAGTTTATTTAATGGGTGAAACTGCCTTCTCTACTGTTTGTATCCCATTCCATGCATTGTACAGTCTTCTGAAGGTGGCTGAACCTTAAGAGATGCTGTTTGCCAGAAATGTACCTAGTACATACAGGAGGAATAGGGTTTTGCTGCAGGACGCTGACATTCTCGTGAGCACGTACACTTCCTGGGAAAGTTGACTTCCTCTCTTAGACTCCAGGCTCCCTCCCTCAGTAATTGTCATGTCCATATTTCACCTTACAATCCTCCAGTGGTCTATACTGACCTACCCTACAACATACACAAAATACCAATGTACAATTTACATGGTTCCCTTCTCCCGAGGTTAACCTTATCTTAAAACCAACCAGGGAGGGAGATGGAACCAGATAACCCAGGAGATGGGCAATACCTTCTCTCAATGCAATCATGGTGTCCACCTCTCAACTCAACCAAAATGTTCCCAATCGTAACATTTCATATTTATGGTTCACTTACACTTACTGGTTTGTATGCTTTATATTTGGTGAGAACAGGATGGTTATTTTTTTTTTACATTTCAGTTACAATAAATGTTTTCAGTTATTGATTTGTGTAGTATGTTTCTCCAATCACACTTTACCTGTGCATTAAAAAGTTGAATTTTTTAAAAATGTAATTCTATTTTCAATATCATTCTGAAAAGGGAAGAACATTTGTTTATAGGTAATATAGAAATGCTAATTATTATTATTTCAGAATGTGAATAATCAGCCAGTTACTTTTTCATCAAGAATGAACAATACTTCCTCATGGCAATAGCATTTAGGGGAAATGTAATTATAGCCATGTAACAGGTATTTTATGTTATGCTGAAGGAGGTACATTATATATCTCTGTCTACTGAATGGGCTCCCCACTGTCCAACATTACAATGGAGCTGTGATCTCATCAATGTTATGTTTTCTTTCCTCCAACAGTACAGATTGCAGGTAATCCATGGACTGCCTGTTTTGTACCTCTTTTGTTCCTTTACTCTACAGAGTAACTAAGTTTGTGACATAGCAATGTTCTTGAAGGAATCAGCTTTCCATTCTATATCCCTCTTAGTAACTCAGTCAACAGAGAAGTAGGATTTACTTTGAACATAATCAGTGCCTTATAGCCTTTGAAAGTCAAGTCTTTAATAATCAAATGCAAATGAGCTTTTTAATCTCAATATTCTGGAAATGTTCTGTAATGAAATTCTTTGTGATCCCTACTTCTCTGTGACCTAGCTCTGCTCCTCAGGAGGCAGGGTTCATATACATCAATAGTTAGAAAACTGTCAGTTGTTCAGAAGTTTCTTTTTATTGGGCTATCAAGGGAGCAGGTATTTAACTGCCTAAAGAGAAAGAAGGTTCAATGGAGGTAAGGAGAGGAAGATGTCTAGTCCCTCTTAAATGGTTCTAGTTAAGTCTCATACTATGAGAGTAGTCTTTAAGGAACAGAATGGAGTTTGAGTTTGAGGTACAAAGTCAAGAATTAGATAATCTATACAATGACTAATTTATAATAAATGTAATCTATATAAAATCTGTTGCTTCACCCTCCTAAAATTTGCAATAAATATCCCTTGGATGGCAAAAATTGTAGTTTTAATTTTTAAGGTTCTTTTCTGTGAATACTCTATTTTAATAACCATCACAATTAGCAATAATATTGTGGTTCAATGGAATTCACAAGACCTAAGTTTAAATCCTAGTTCCATGACACTTCAATTAGTTGCTTGACATAGGGTAATTTATTGTTTGAACCTCATTATTCTCAGCAGTACAAGAGAAAGAATATAGACATTATCTACCTCATAGATTTGTTTTGAGAATTAAATAATCTAAAATGATGTTGAATTTGTAAAGTGTTATTTAAAATGTTATGTCATCAAAATAATAAGATAATATTTGCCATACATTTACCATAGTGCCTGACATGTAGCAGGCATTTAATGAAAATTTTTCTTTCTTTCTTCGCCCCCTGTTTCTGCATTCACTGGGCAGGTGCTCTTCATTCTTTCCCTTGACACTCTCCTCAGCACAGCTGGGTCGGGCATTCCTTGTCAGCAGAGGTTCCCTCAATCTTTCCTGGCTCAGAACCCAACTCCCTTCACAATTTGGGGGAGTTTCAGTGCCTGGGGTTGAAGCATCCTCTCAAACCAACTAACCCCTATTACTGCTGCTTGTTATTAAAGCAGACCCTAGACTGAAGGTGTTAACTCTCCAAAAGGACTAAATGTCCTCCTGGGATAGTTCTGATCAGCTCAAATTGTCCCAGGAAGACCCTGTGGTGTTCCCATTCCCATTTATTTTTATCCACACTTTGTGCTGATGTGCTATTTTATCTCTTTTGTGGGGGGGTGGGAATCTGGAGAGTTTAGGATTTTCTGACCTACTCCATCATCTTCCCAGAATTCTTTCAAGGAGAATCTTTGAGACTATATTCTGCTCACCTTAAGACAAAGGAAGTTGTGATAGGTTATTTTTATTTTGGGGGTAGAGGGTGAAGGGATGTAATCTACAATAGAGCTGGTTTTACTTTTCTTTGCCTCTTTTAGGCTACTGATAACAAGATACACCTTTATTAAAGTTTGCAAGATGATCTGCATATATTTTCCCATTTTAACCTCACAACACTATTAGGTAGACAATGCAGGTAGTATCCTCATATATGGAAAGTGAAGTGTAAATAAGTTAAGAGACTTAACCGTAAGTTGATGGAGCTAGTAGATATTAGATAAAGTTAGAGACAGGACCTGTGATTTCATTTCTCTAGGAAAGACCCAAGTGAGGAATAACTGGCAGAGGCTAGATTCTGATTCATGTCCGTCTAATGTCACCCAAGTCCTTCATCCAAACTGTCATACTTTTTTTCAGTTGTGTGACTATCTAGATGTGATCGGCTAGAAAGAATCATTTGTGAAAGCCTTACTGATTTCATCTCCTATTTTCATCAAGGGTGATTTCAATAATTCTCATACTTTACTAAAAAATAAAAAATAGAGAAGAGAAACTAGGGAATGTTAAGATATTTTATTAAATATTCTTTATGAAAAATTCAACCAAAAGTGGACAAAATTTCAACAGTTGTTTAAAATGGATAAATTTTTTTTAACTTTTCTAAATATTTGAGAAGACTTTACAATTCTTCATTTTAAAGCATATGTTCATATTGGGAGGATCAGCTAATGTCACTTAGAAGATTAAAAGAAAAACGGATTAATGGAAACTGGACTTCTGAATTCATTTTAAAGACTACATTGATGAGATACAGGTAGAATATAAACTGAGGGTAGGCAATTAACTTTTAAAAAAATTCTAGGTAATTAGCATGATGCTTTGTAATAGGTAGGCACTTACCATGTGTGTGTGTTTTGGTTTTTTTTTGCTAAACCAAAATAAAAAAGGCATTAAAATTACAATCTATACAGACTTTTTAAAAGGAATAATTAATGACCCATTAACCAAGATTTCCTAAAGCTTCCTCATTTCCTTTATAAATGTCCACTTTTTTAAGTCACAAATAAAACACTACACCTGAAATCTTACCTGTTGTACATTTCCAATGCTAAAGTATTCGAGATTTTGTTAGGTGTCCAAGTCATTGTCTCAGCAAAGTGCTGTAAGGAAACAAAAGGTCAAGACTTCTCTGAGTCTCACTATATCTCAGATAGAATAAATTGTACTTCCCTGGGTGTATTGGATACAATTCATGATTCTTTTGTAAGTATAGTTCTTGCTCATGTTTGGGGCAACATTTTTCCCAGAAAAACTTGTTTTACTGAAAAAAAATAAATTAGTTGAAGATATCCTCTTGGGAAATATTTGGAATTCTTTATTCTTAAGATGAAATCACTTCATCAGAGAATGAAACTGAAAAAAATTCAAAAAGAATTTGCTCACCTTAATCCTTAATGGACATTTGGGGCTTTCCTTACCTAATAATAACAGTGAAACATGTTTATTAAGAAAAATGGATGAAGGTGGTAGCCCTCCTAGTAGGGGGTGAATAGGAGGGAGAGAGAAGATAGTTACAAACTACTCCCTGAATAGCCTAATAAAACAAATGTGGACTCAACCTTTTAGCTTATAAGAAAATGTATTGCCCTTTGGGTTGAAAAAGTGACCTCTTGAGAGTAATATTTCTTTTGGCACACCTACTATATATCTTGACTACAGTTAGTACTGTATATATTATCTTTCCAAACACATTGAGAATGATTGGTTTCCCAGTAGAGTAAGAAATAGGACATGATTGCTACAGCTGTACAAGCCTTACCCCGATGAGGAATCTGAGAGATTGCTTGGCCCACACTATTGCTATGGAATGTAATGCCAGCTGTGAAGGAGAAAGAGCTGAACAATATCCTAGGGACAAAGGGATTTTGTTTAAAAATTATATTTTATTCTCAGATTTTATAGAAGCAAAGTCTATGCTCAGTAAGTATATGGATAGATCTTACTGTTAAACTGGTGCTCATATAACCTTTATGGCTCTCCAATTCATTTTTTTGCCATTAATTTTTCATTGTAATACTTGATATACTTTTATTATAAGCAAAGAAAAATAAAGTAGCCCTATTATAGCTATTTAAAATACTATAGCTTTTTAAAATATGCTGTATTCTTAAGTACCTGGCATTTGACTGAGGATGTCAATTCAAATCCTGGTAAGAGCTATGCTGGGATAGGATAAACAGATTACAAACAGTAAGTCCATCAACTGAATTCTTCCATCTGAATTCAAGGTCAAAATTAAATTATATTCCCTGTTACCCTTTCAGAGTAAGACTGTTAGATGTTTCATGGTACTGGGAATACGTTGAAAAGAGTTGGAATTTGGAAACAACAAGCAATGTAGGGTGAGGGGAAAGGGAGAAAGGGGATTTAAAGGTAAGGAACAGGATAGAGTTGAACTAGTAATATTTGAATGAAAGTAAGACCAGTGCAGGGATGTTTTAGGAACAACATCTATTCCCATGTTGGCTTGGCTGCTTCAACCTTACAAGATATTGAAACTGTTCACAAGACTTAATTCATCCAGGCTATGAAGACTTGTCTCATTATCTTTCTTGTCATCTCAGTACAATAATATAAGACGAGTCAGTGGTTCATCTCTTAGGCTTGGCAAACCCTTCTGACCAGCACCACCAGGGCAAATTTGAAGGTAGGGAATGTGCACCTAACTGAATCAGTGCTCTGTCCAATCTATGTGATTGCTGAGGAAACTTTCTTTTGTTTACCATCAAGTGGCCTCAGTGTCAATTTTATCCTAATCCAGAACCTAGATTACCAGATTGTCCTGAATGAAATCTAGAACAAGGGGTAATATAGTCTATGGCACAATGACTGGAGACTAGAGAGGAAGATAGGGAAAAGAAATGGAAATTGGGTTTTCATTACCATTCACAGGCAAACCTTTGTTGATCCCATTAATTTTACGTGCTTTATCGGTAGCTAACTATGATTCATACAGCATTTTAAAGTATTCTTCCTTGGGTTAAGAGCATCGATTGAGTATGGCCTGAATTGGAAGAGACTTTTGAGATTCATTTAGGCTAAATCCCACATTTTACAGATGAATATAGTGAGACCCAGATAGAAGGCTGTTTGGGGCTACTAGAGATGTGAGGATAATAACGTAACTGACAAATAGTTACCTGTGTATATTCTCTTAACCAACCTCATTCATTTCTCTCAGTTGCATTTTTAATGATATTTTAAAAGGGGAAAAATGGTTCAAAGTAGCTAGGTTCTTGGAATGTGGAGTGTCCCAAAATCTAATGAGAGGTATAAAAGACAAATTATCTATGGAACAAATTTGGCCACAACCAACCCCGCCCATCTGTTTGAGGGTACTTTAGATATTGTCCTTCCAGGGAGCAAGGAATGGACAAGTTAACCTTTCCAAAGGGTAACATAATTATGACTCCCTGACATTTTATATCTTGCCCCTTCTCTCTAACATGCCAGGTCACAATGTGTTCAACCACTAAAGAATGTCTAGAATAGTTTCATCTTGTGGCTCCGAGCTAAGGCTGTGACATCTTCCAGCTGAGCTCCACTTTCTTACTAGCTAGGCAGTTTTAACACATGAAGTGAGAAGAATCAGGTGCAAATTAAGGAAAGCAATCAGATGTGAGCAGATCATTGACAGCACTAGAAGCTGCCTAATCATACCTGGTTTACAGAAATCGTCTCTTCCTGTGCCATTCCTCTTTGTCATTACTGTCTGATAATCAGCAGCAGTAACGGAACAACCCATTCAATGAGGCTGCTACTCTGTCTTTCATTAGTCTTTCACTGAAAGCAAAATGGAGACCCTAAATGATAAGTTAATTATTTCTTCACTGCTGTACATCCCTAGGGGATATTATGTCATGGCTAACACTGATACATTTGGATAGGCACATTATGGTGGTGCCAAACACAGTGTGTGTGTTTTTATCTTTATCTACAAGTCAGATAAATGAACTTCACTTTTCCCTCACATTATGTGTTTCCTTCAGCAATCTCTGCAGTAAACTTGCTTCTGAAAGGATACTTCAAGTAATGAAGTATCTGTTAGCTCATATTAAAAAAATAGAGATGAGAATGAAGTAACAGCAAGGACCTCAGCATACAGAGGAGGGCCTGTTGTACAGATTCTTAAATCTGCTTTTCTAAAAGGAAAGGCAACTTTTGAAAGGTCGACAATCACTTCAATCAAGCACATGTATCATTCACTTAGTTCAGGGGAAAAAGTCAGAGCCCTGAACTTCAGAGAAAAGACAGAGAAATAAAGTCAACAGACAGGGTTTCCAACTATCTGATCATAAGCAATATATGAATCACTAATCAATAGACAGATCCAGCTGTCTGACCATTACATACCTACATAGAAGCACCAACATCTGGGTTTTCAAAGCCAGGGGTGCTCCTTAGGGGCTGCCTAGATTCTGGTCTGGCCAAATAGACACTTCCAATGAGTAAGCACCAAAGTAAAACCTCACCTCAGAGTATATCTACACTTTTCAGAGTCAGAGGGCATCACAACTCTTGTGACCCAGTGCCTCATTAGAAATCAATAAAAAGTGTTGACTTTCTACATAACAAATCTCCCCTAATCAAACTTCCCTTAAGGCCTATTAATAAATAGGTCGGGGAGATCTTTAACTGTCATAATGACCATTACAGCATCCACCAGGGATTTTAAGTTTGTAAGGGAGTTTCTTGACAGGCAGTATGTGTAATGAAAAGCATGTTGGAATCAGGACCATCCTGAGTTTGAATCCTACATCAAATACTGAATGACTGTGTGACCAAAGGCAAGTCACTAAGTTTCTGTTTCTTCATCTTAAAAACAGAGATAATATGATCTATAGCACTTAACAATTAATCTTTATGTCTTGCATTATATTGAACTACAAGAGTTCATGTACATCATATGCAACAAAAAAAAACCAACAGGAGGAAAAAAAAGAAAATTTCTATTCAAAATAAATATAAAATTCATAAAATACCTGGGCAGTAACTTACCAAGGCACAATCAAACAGGTATTACATGATCAAAATTATAAAATTTTTTTATATAATTGAAGAAAAATACTTGAAGAGATTTTCATCATTCAAGTTAGTGCTGTGTCAATGGGATATAAATGATGATACTATCTGAATTAATTTATACATTAAAGACATATCAATCCAACTACCACAGAGTAGTTATAGACACAGAAAAATAACAGTAAAATTCATCTGTATAGGAAGATAGTTCAAGTATCTAAAAAATGTTGAAGAAGGAATGAATAAATGAATGGGAGGTTAGCTTTGCCAAATTGTACGCTCAATAGAATGGTAGTTAGAAACTATAAAAGTTGATCAATCAATTTATAGGCAGTTTAGGTACCTACTGTATATTAGGCCAGGTTTTGGGAATACAGAGACAAATGAATTATTTCCTAGATAAGTAGAATAGACTAGGTGATCAAAAAACAGTGAAACACAGGAGTCTAGAGTTGTTAATCCCAATGAGACCAATTGCTAGAGTAAGGATTCCCAGGGCAACAAAATCATGTGGAAAAACTAGAAAACAGTGTGGCAGAGATTAGGTTTAGACCATTTTTTCATCATATGCCCCTATAAGCTTCCCTTTGAGATGGGACATTATAGGCAAGGAGAAGTTACATCATTAAAAATACATGTTAGAGAAAAATGAAATGGGGTACCTCCTAAAACTATTTCTAAGGAAGAGTTCTTAACTAAACAAAAGATAGGGGTAATCACATAAAACTAATAAAATATGTCTACAATAGTATAAATTACAACCCATCCATGCTTACCTGTACTGCATAACTTTTGTCATTTCTCAAAGTTTGCCACAGACAATGCAATTAACATATTGGGGACCTTCTTTGCTTTGTTCTAATATTGCAAGGATATCAGTGATGTGCTCTTGCTGTCTGTCTGCCATCCCTTATCCCAGGCACATGATCTGTCCATCTTCTCTGTCTGTAATACAACTCTTTGATGAAGTCCTTTATGTTTTTTAATCAGTTACTGATTATATGTTGCAGTCTGCTTGCTTCAACCACGTCTCTCCATTACCAAAAATGTGATATTTACCTTTATTTTTTCATTTTCACTCAACTAATATTCAATAAATTTCTACTATGGGTCAGACACTGTACTGAGCACTTGGTATGCAAAAAATGGCAAAAAAAATTATTCTTGCTTTCAAGGAGCTCAATACTAATAGAATGTTTAAGATTGAAAAGAAGGGTCTTTGCTTTAATGACAAGCTTGGCGTTCAGTAAATGGGCTTTGTAATTTTTAAAAGCAAATCATCCTACCATGTTCAGTTCATTGTCCATCTGTGCCATCCATTCCCTATTGACGTACACTTGGCCAAATAATATGATGTCATATGTGAACAGGAACATCAGGAAGACTTTGCCATCCAGGGATTCCTTTTTCAACCTGGGCTTCAACCTTCTTCATCACAATAGTGAATATAAATCTTTCACAAATCTTATGCTTTGCCTTAAAAATTGAGGATGGGGATACATATGTGACACTTTGTTGTTTGCATCCATCTTTTAAATACTGAAGAACTTCCTGGAAGGGATTTACAATCTATCAAAGGAAATTTGGCCGAACCATCCACAGGGGACAGAGAAAGTGGATGAAATTCTAATGTCCAATTATCTACATTCATTCAAATGTCATCCACAAACCACTAGAACTAAAATTCCATGCATCAATGATATGAGAAAACTGACTGCTTAAGAGTGAATTCCATCCCTGTCACTCTCCTGACTTTGTAATACTATTCACCAGGCATTTCTAAAAAACTCTTTAAACTGTGATAGCTCACTTTACTAGTACACTGTCCATAGTTCCTCAAAACATCACAAATATCCATGGCTTCATTTTCAGAAAGGGTTCAATACTATTGGATAGCTAACACCAGATAGTTAGAATACATCCAGTAGCCCATTATCACTCTTCAATAATATTTCAGGAAAATCTGAGAATGTTGCCCCTTTTTGCAAGAGCATTTATCAAAGAATAAGTTAATAAAAACTTTATCTAAAGTTTAGCTCTGTTTTGGCATGTTTTGCATGAGGAAAAAAGGCCTTTCATAGAAGACCCTGATAATGACATCCATTTTCATGAAATAGAAGACTTTAAAGACAAGCTTGTTACATCTTCTACTTAAATTTAAATTGTTATTTTAAAAATATTACATGTTGGGTTGGCAGTAAAAATAAACCGGAGAATAGAATGTTAAGAGTAACTTTACATTTCATAGTTCATTTTTGAACTTCAGCTACAATAATTTTCTTGAAATTAAAATAATAATCACTTTGTATTAAATATATAAAATATACCAACTTACAATTTAAGAAAATTAAATCAAGTGGAGCTTTTGTTTCAATTGTTACAAATTTTTAACAATAGTTTGTACTAGCACTATTGTTCATGATAGTATATCGGAAAACACAGTCCTATGATAAACTAGGATGTATCTCTCTGATGGCAACCATTAATCTGCTCCTTTTTTATGTAGGAGAATTATAAAATTTAAGTTTCTTATAACTACAATCATAACATTATTATCACATATACACATATATGCATATATGTATGTAAAATACATTTTAAGCAATATTTTATGAATTATTAAGAATTTAAGGAAAATTCAGTATTTTTAGCAAGCAATGAAGGATCTATGAGAAATTGTGAGAATCAAATATAGGAACTTAAAAGCAGATAACTTTTCGGAACTTAGACTCATATCAATATTTAAAGATTTTTAAGTGTCATTTTAGTGAGAACAAAGAGGGTTTTGTGCTTTGATAAACAAAATATATTGAAAGTATTTTGCCTTAATCATTTTAAAACCTATGTTTACATATGTTTCACAATATAAGATACTGATACATGAACATGCATAAATGTATACTTTTTTCTTTTCTTTTTTTTTACTGATGGGAGAATACTGCCCAAATAGTTAGAAGACCACTGGCCTGGGGAACCCACATCTAGCATGCTCTAAGTCAATTGTTCCTTACAGTGAGCTAAAATCTTCCTTCTTGCAGATTATAGCTACTATTTCTACCCCACCCCGTAGTGAAGGAAAAGTGTCAGCCTCATCACCTTACTATATCCAAGCATTGAAATATAACCACCTAGGTGTCCAGTTTAGGTGGTACATTAAAGAAAAAATAAATGACAACCATTCTTATCCTCAATTTTATCACCTATAAAAATGGAAATAATTACACCTACTGCCCAAAATGGTTATGAGGGTTAAAGGAAATAGCAATATGTAAACATAGTGCAAAGCTTAAAGCACTGCACATATGCTAGCCATTGTCATTTTTATAATTATAATGTTGTTTCCGTTACATACTAGGCCCTACCCCGTGGCATTTGTGGGTGGGAGGGAAAGAGGAGCTCAGAAGAGGAGCGTGATATTGATAATGAAGGGCCAATCCTACAGTTACTTACTTCATACTTCTGTTGGAGAGGATATCCCAGATGCCTTTGGTTACATCGATTTTTATTTTCTCCACAAGGCAGAGCACTTTTTGAGTCCCTTCATCTATATTGTTCTGGGACAATGGGTGACTCTGAAGCTAAGGCAACCCCCAGGGATCACAGAGGGCTCCTTGGACAGTCTGAAAAATCATGCAGAGGCAGCAGGTCCAAGATCCTCTCCCCAGATCACTGTCCCTTCCCCTTGTCCAGCTAACTGGGGATATTTGCTCGGGAGCCTAATTCATTCCATCCCAGTCTGAGGTTTCTGACACAGTGAGGTTTTTCCTTTCTCATCCCACTCATTCCTCCAGTTCAAGAGCAGTGAGACACTGGCTAGGGAGGGGATTGAATTAAACTCAGACAAGCTCTAGCTGCTTAATCTGATTGAACTGGGAATAAGGAGACATCCCTCCCACCTCCACCTACAGAGCTGAACTTATTACCTGCACCTACTCAGCAATCAACACCTCCCATCACCTAAATCAGAACAACTAGTTGACTTAATTTAGGCATATTGAGCTTTCCTATATTCGGTCAAATTCAGAGTACTCATATCTCATAGAATATGTTCATGACATTTGCTTTGTTGCGTAGGTATTCATTAGTATTGTGCTTTATTCTTCATGTTTCATTTTTTCTTACTATTTTTGTGTCAATGAATAAGGTTCTCCATTAGAGGTGGTGGGTGCTGAGATGCAGACCTAAGACTGTAACCCCCTTCCTCAGAACTATGGGCACTCCTTGATGCCATTTCCATTGATACATGATGATCCTGCCCCAGGTGGTTTGTGTAAACTGCAAAGTGAAATGCCATCCATCTAATGAAGCCAATTTCCCATTGACTTGACTATAAAATGGGACATATAGTTAGAAGTGGCAGAATTAGTGATTTGCAATAATAAATTAAAATTGGAGACAGGAATCAGAATAAATTAAAATTGGAGACAGAATAGAAGGAACTGTCCCTTCCAACAAATACAAATGTAATCTACTAAAATTGATGGTCAAGGGAAATAAATGTGTATATTATATAAAATGCTTATCAGGTATTTAATGACCCTAATCCATTATTTTAAAAATACCAAATTGATTCTCTTATTTAATTAGTTCTATGAGATGTGATTTGCATATATTTTACATATTGTGGCCCATCTAATAATCACATCTCATTTTCTCCATTTTTTCCCCTTTCCATTAACATAGAGAAACCAAACTAGCCAAGAAAGGCAGACAATGATATCAACCAATCATTTTAATAAGAAATGTAAATGATTGTCTTGATTTCAACTAGTTGATGACACAGCCACCTATATTTTTTGTGAAAGAAATCATTGATATCATTGATTACCTTCCTTCTCAAGTTAAACTCTGAGAGTCTTGAAAGAACTGGAAAGGAAGAGTTTGTTTGCTTTAATAAAATGCTTTTGTTAAATCCCTTAGCCATGATATAATGAAAACTTGAAAGAAAGAAGCATATGAGATAAGGGGAAATAGAGATAGTTACAATATCAGAGGAAGGAGAGGTAAGTGATGGGAAGTTAGAGTCTATCTGCATTGGGGAATTGTGGCAATTTGTGCTGTGATGGAATTCCTCCCAAGCAAGAGGGATGAAGTGAGAAAATGAGTTGAATAAGGAAATGATAGAAACTGATAGCCTTTCAGAACTTCTCACTGTCCCTTGATTATTTTTTCTGTCATTTGTGATTATTCGTATATTTTGAATTATTGACCTTTAGACTACAACCTACAAAATATTTTTAAACTGATATTTAATGTAGGTGTGAGTTTATGCAGTTACAAAATTTCGTCCTAATAAACTCAACATGCTCAAAGGACTTGTGCTAATATATTCATATAACTTTCATAACTCAAAAACCATTATAAACAAATTAAATGTTTCACAATTCTGCGTATTCCAAATCTGAGTGGATAAAAACTGCTTTGATATTGCCTTTTGTACCAAGTTAGAGAATTGCACATGGGCTCCACAATCCTACAATGAATGGGGCACAGAAGCTAGTCCTACTTTGTGCTTCTCAGTTGTCCAGATGGTACTCCTGACAAATGCCATTGCGCTTTTCTGATTCGTTGATTTGAAATGGCTCACTGTTATGGTACATTATTTGACATTTCATTGTAACATGTTGTGACCGTCCCTTGAAGGAAGAAATTTCTAAGAATGTCAGCTAGGAGCTGAAATGTGCTGATTAAAAAATATATTGGGCCAAAACAAACCACCCAACAAATAATTTACAGCCTACCTCAAGTTAAAAAGAGCATATTTGGTGGCTACTTGTAAATTTTAAAATTGACAAGTGGGAAACAGAGTTTTGTTTATTTTTTTGCCATAAAATGTTATTCTCACCTGTTTGTATTTTCAACATTCTAGGTATTGGAAAATATAATCTTATATAAACAGTCATAAAAAAGATCACAATAAGTGTGATGTTCTCCTACTTGATAAATTATTTCTAAATATGTTTATTTAAACAATAGGAAGGAATTTATCATAGCCTGAACATATAGCACCTTTTGGCTAACAGAGGACTTGCTTGACAACAGCCCTATGAAACACATAGTATAAATATTATTGTACTAATTTTATAGGAGGTAATAAAAGACAGTGTTGTTTTGTTTTTTGTTGTTCTTTGTCCTTTGTTCTCAAAAAGGACCATGATATCAGGAAAATGATGCCATGCCTTGCAAATGAATTGGACTTAAGTGAGAGTGGACTGTGCAAGGTCATTAGCCTCACTATCTCCTCTGGAGCTATCTGGGTCCAGTGACAAAATATAGATCATGATGACTAGAGATGGTCCCCGAGTGAGAGAGACAGAGATGGAGACACAGAGAGATGGAGGGACAGAGAGAAAAATGTTACTTACACCACAAAGCTGGGTTCAAGGTACATTGTGTTCAACTGTGGCCGGTCAATATGAACTTGGAATGCTCTACCACAGGTTGGGCATAAATAGTCCATTTGAACACTTGAAATGGCGATATCTCTAGAATTGTGCATCTCATATTTCCTTTGTGCTACTGTGATGCTGCTTTGCTCAAAGAGCACAACACCCTCTTTAATGCAGACATATCATACTGGCTTGTCCTGTACTAGTTTCCCATGTTTCACAATTGATACTAAAGTTCTTCTGAGAGACTTTGAGAGAGAGAAACAGACAGAGACATTGAATCAGAAAAAATAGAAATAGAGACAGAGAAATAAAGAGATAGAAAGCCAGAGACAGAGTGGCAGAGAGAGACAGAGACAGAAAGAATAAATGATTTGTCAGTATTCACAAAGTCTGTAGTAATTCTTGTAGTCATGATTAGAAAACAAATTTTCTCCCTGCAAGAACATTAAGTTTCCCCAAAAATCAAGCTGCGTGTTTTAAATAAAAACAATAATACATTATGATAGACTAATGGGTGGAGTCTTGATCATTGGAGATCTTCAAGAGGATGCTTCATGGACACAAGGTAAGGATGTTATTGAGGGGAATACAGGTATGAAATGCACTAGATAGCCACTGAGATCTTTCCCAGAAAACAAAATGCTTAATCACAATCAGTACTTTTTAAATAATACAAAATAGAAAAGAAAGCAGAGCCTGACACTCAGGTTGAAATATAGTAAAATGACCAAGTTAAAGACAAATCCTGAGAGTAAAGAATTGCTTTGGAGAGAGAAAGCAGGTAGATTCTAAAATATTTTGTTTAGGACATGAAGTTTCAGTGACTAATGAACAGAATGACTGGCTTTTCACCTATTCCTTTCCCTATAATAACTGTTTCGTTGTCACTTAGTCTCAGAGGCAAATTGTGTACAACACTCACTCATTGTAGGAGTTGATTGGTGCCAAAAGCAATTAGCAGTGCATTTGTCAAAAGCGTGTCTCAATTCAAGTGCTAGACTTTGGGAGTGGCTATGGTCTCATCCCACTTTGTTAAAAAGACTGACAATGCCAGGCGAGAAATTCATCACTTACAAATACTGCTTAAAAATTCTAAAAGTGGGTTTTTTTCATGGTTTTTTTAAGTAGTATAAAACTAAGTACTGTGACATGATTCTCATGTTTGCTTTTCATAAAAATAACTCAAATTTGCACAGTGCTTCAAAGTTTGTGAGGTATTTTCCTTTCCTAGGAGTAGGCACTGTTATGCTCAGTGGACAAAGCACTGGTCCTGAGTCAGATGGACCTGAGTTCAAATCTGGCCTCAGACACTAGTTCCATGACCCTGGGCAATAACTTTGCTTACATTTCCTCATCCGGAGAAGGAAATGGCCAACTACTCCAGTATCTTTGCCGAGGAAGCTATAAATGGGATCATGAAGTGTCAGAGTCACCTGAACAGTAGGTCTCCTTAATGTTTGTATATGTGTATCTTTGGCAGACCGGTGAAATTTAAGATCACCTCAGAATAACATTTTTAAGTGAATAAATTAAGATGCATAGGATTACAACAGTAATTCAATTATACTGAAAAATGGTTATCAAAATATTAATAAAAAATGCATGGATCCCTAGTTAAAATCCCCTAGCATATGTTAAAGATGCTCAATATGAAAATGGGGCTTGGGGTGAAGAGAAAGACAATGAACTAGTGAATTCTTTGAGTAAGGAAGAATGGTCCCTAAATTTCCTTTCAGCTCTAAAAATTTCAATAGTTTTAGCGTTGAACTAGCTAAAGGATTTCTAGACAAAATAATCCCTCTGCTCCTTGAAGGTCATGGCTATTAAGAAGGCATGAAGAGAATTGCTCACAGGAAGAACACAGGAAAATTCTACATATGCAGAAATAGATAAAGGGCTCCCCTGTGGATTTATACTGGTCCAGTTCTCCAAGTACATCTAATTAGAAATGCGAAAATTTTAAGCTGAGAAGAATCCCTCTTAACATTCTCCATCAAACACACACACATACACACACACACACACACACATATACATATTATATACAAGTTTTGAAGTAATTACGAAGTGATTTGACTACTAGAATATGATAGCTATACTGGACCCTAGGGATCAATCTTTTATAATCCAGGCTTTTCATTTTACAGATAAGGAAACTGAGGCTTAGAAAGGTTAAATTGCAAGTTGTGCAATCTGTTTTGTATACCTAGTTTCTCTAAGTATTCCCAGCATTCTACTGCTAATTCCCTTCTCTTTTCATACTTAATACCCATAGGTTTTTTAAGCCATGGATTAAAAAAACAAGTGCAGCACGTAAGTATCTGTTTGGAAACTGATCTATCAAGCCTTCCTATTCTAATAAAGGGGAATTAAGCTGTTGCACATCATTAAATAGGCCAAATTATACTGACACTTGTAAGTGAATTAGAGTGACCATTTCTACTAACCCACCTGACCTCCCTGAATGATACTATACTGCTAAATTGAAATCCCAAAATGAGAAGATATATGAAATACTAAACAATGGGACTGTGCATAGAAACCTCCAGAAGGCTATAAAAGAAGATTTCTGAAGAAATGATTAAGAAAAGTATTTTCTGTGTTTTCTTCTATTGTCATAACCACTTTTATTCTTTTTAGTATAAATTTATTTATTTAACTTTTTACATTCATTTTCACAAAATTTTGGATTCCAAATTTTCTCCCCTTTCATCCCCTCCCCCCACCCCAATACACTAAACATTCTAATTTTCCCTCTCACCAATCTGCCCTCTCTTCAATCATCCCTCCCTTCTCTTGTCCCCATCTTCTCTTTTGTCCTGTAGGGCCAGATGACTTTCTATTCCCCATTAACTGTATTTCTTATTTCCTAGTAGCAAGAACAATACTCAACAGTTGTTCCTAAAACTTTGAGTTCCAAATTCTCCCCATCCCTCCCTCCCCACCCATTCCCTTTGGGACGGCAGGCAATTCAATATAGGCCCTATCTGTGTAGTTTTGCAAATGACTTCCATAATAATTGCGTTGTGTAAGACTAACTGTATTTCCCTCCATCCTATCCTGCCCCCCATTGTTCTATTCTGTCTTTTGATCCCATCCCACCCCAAGAGTGTTGACTTCAGATTGCTCCCTCCTCCCATTGCCCTCCCTTGCATCATCCCCCCACCTTGCTTATCTCCTTCTCCCCCACTTTCCTGTATTGTAAGATAGGTTTTCATAGCAAAATGAGTGTGCATTTTACTCCTTCCTTTAGTCGAATGTGATGAGGGTAAACTTCTTGCTTTTTTCTCAGCTTTGCTCTTTTTCCCTCCACTAAAAGTCTCCTGCTTGCCTCTTGAATGACATATAATTTACCCCATTCCATTTCACCCTCTTTCCTCCCACTACATTTCTCTCTCACCATTTACCTTAATTTCTTTTAAGATATGGTCCCATCCTATTCAATTCACTCTGTGCTCTCTGTCTCTGTATGTGTGTGCATGTGTGTATGTGTACGTGTGTGTGTGTGTGGTCCCACCAACAGCCCAGATACTGAAAAGTTTCAAGAGTTACAAATATTGTCTTTCCATGTAGGAATGTAAACAGTTCACCTTTGGTAAGTCCCTTATGACTTCCCTTTGCTGTTTACTTTTCATGCTTCTTCTCATTCTTGAAAGTCAAATTTTCTTTTCAGCTCTGGTCTTTTCATCAAGAATGCTTGAAAGTCCTCCATTTCATTGAAAGACCATATTTTCCCCTGAAGTATTATACTCAGTTTTACTGGGTAGGTGATTCTTGGTTTCAGTCCTAGTTCCTTTGACTTCTGGAATATCCTATTCCATGACCTTTGATCCCTTAATGTAGAAGCTGCTAGATCTTGAGTTATCCTGATTATATTTCCACAGTACTGGAATTGTTTCTTTCTAGCTGCTTGCAAAAATTTTCTCCTTGAGCCAGGAATTCTGGAATTTGGCCACAATGTTCCTAGGAGTTTCTCTTTTTGGATCTCTTTCAGGCGGTCATCAATGAATTCCTTCAATACTTATTTTGCCCTCTGGTTGTAGAATATCAGGGCAGTTTTCCTCAATAATTTCATGGAAGATGATGTCTAGGCTCTTTTTTTGATCATGACTTTCAGGTAGTCCCATAATTTTTAAATTGTCTCTCCTGGATCTATTTTCCAGGTCAGTTGTTTTTCCAAGGAGATATTTCACATTCTCTTCCAGTTTTTCATTCTTTTGGTTTTGTTTTATGATTTCTTGGTTTCTCAGAAAGTCATTAGACTCCATATGTTCCATTCTAATCTTGAGAGAACTATTATCTTCAGTGAGCTTTTGAACCTCTTTTTCCATTTGGCTAATTCTGCTTTTGAAAGCATTCTTCTCCTCATTGGCTTTTTGAACCTCTTTTGCCAATTGAGTGAGCCTATTCTTCAAGGTGTTATTTTCTTCAGCATTTTTTTGGGTCTCCTTTAGCAAGGTATTGACCCTTTTTTCATGCTTTTCTTGCATCTCTCTCATTTCTCTTCCCAGTTTTTCCTCCACTTGTCTAACTTGATTTTTAAAGTCCTTTTTGAGCTCTTCCATGGCCTGAGCCCACTGGACATCCCCCTGGGATGTCTGGGATACAGAGGCCCTGCCCTCCACGTCTTTCCCTGATGGTAAGAATATTTCCTCATCATCAGAATTGAAAGGTGGGAACATCTGCACCCCATCAAATTAGCTCTCTATGGTCTTATTTTTTTTCCCTTTTCTGGGCATTTTCCCAGCCAGTCACTTGACTTCTGAGATTCCTGTCCACTCCCGCCTAGATCCATCCAGTTAGTGCTTGGGGTCTGAGATTCAAATGGGCTTTCCGTGGCAGGCATGGCTGCTATTCAATGTGAGCTTAAGTTCTGGTGCTTGGGTGGGGGCAGGGCCACCTCCCAGGCTCAGTTCCCTCAGGTGGTTTATGCAGAGATCTTTGGTAATGGCCCTGAACTTCTGCCTGCTGCTTCAGGAGTCCCGGGCCTCTGCTGCTGCCTCTGCCTCCCAAGGGGACCCTAGTCACGGAGATACCCCGTTCCCCTCTCAGCCAGCCCAGAAGTCTCTCTCACTGACCTGTAGCATCTGTGGGTGGAGGGACCTTCCTGGCCACCAGAGGTTCTGTCCCTGAAGCCTGCTCAGATCTGCTCCTCTGGGGCCCTGCGGCCAGGGCAGCTCAGAGGTGGGCTCCGCTGTCCGGAGCACGATGGACCCCTGGGGACGGCTCTCCGGAATGGAAATCTTTTCCACTGTGCTTCTGCATACCTTGTAGTGCTCCAGAATTTGTGGGGAGTTCTTTTTGCAGGAAATATATGGGCTGAAAGAAAGAAAGAAAGAAAGAAAGAAAGAAAGAAAGAAAGAAAGAAAGAAAGAAAGAAAGAAAGAAAGAAAGAAAGAGAAAAGAAGGAAAGAGGGGGAGGAAGGAAAGAAGGAAGTAAGGAAGGAAAAGAAAGAGAGGGAGAGAGATAAAGAAAAGAAGTACAAAAGGAGAGAGGAACCACATCTATTTGAGTAATTTTTGTAATTTTAGCCATCTTAATTTAGTAATTTAGATGACTAAAATTTAGTAATTTTAATAATCTTGGGAATCCTCATCTTCCTGTTAAGGAACTGAGGCCTTGAGAAGCTAACTGACTTACAAGGTGAAAGGGCTAGTTATTACAATGCTAAGCTGACAAAACTAAAACAAGCTTTCCATCTCCTACTTTAGGGATCTTTCTACCCTTCTATCATCAAGTTCCTAACTCTATGTCCCTGACGTAAAGCAAAATGTAAAAAAGTTAAATCATTTCTTTGCAATAAAAGCCTCCAAATAAATAAAAATTGGATAATTTGCAGCAGTGAATTCTAGGCAGCTAACAGAGAATTTAAGCATTTTTCTCCCGACTCCCTTTCCACCATCCCACCTGTATCCTTATTGCAGGTACAAATGATGCTAATCTCATGGATACAATTCAGCACATGAAAACGTGTCTTCTCAAGCAAGAGCAATTTAACCATTGACCTTCAGCTCCTACTGTGATGCGCAAGTTTCATTTTGTTAGGCAGAAAGCTATGTGAGCGGCAAAAGCTGCTTTTGCTAATGACAAGGCTGTGCCAAATTACACAGGAGGAAAACCTGGGCATGCACAGATGACAATTTCACCCCTTCAAGAAACCAGGGGAAGAATGTGATTCAGTTTCAGGAAGGGTTAGAGATATTGGGCAGACATGCTTTCAAAGGAACAAAGTACTTAGCTGCCTTAATACTGCAATATTATTTGATTAATCCCAATCATTGACTTCATATTTTGAGAAAAAGGTCTGTCACAGTACTCTTAGTTTTGAGATGAAGAAATGAGATGATGGGCAAATAAGTCAATTGTTAAGAATTCCATATTCTGATTGGGCACATAGGCACTCCTCAGGTTAAAAAAAAAAATTGAAGTTACAGCATCTCAAAAAAGACATGCATCCTTCTAGTTCAATCTTTTATTATTTTAATTGGATATGTTCAGTCATTTCTGTCATGTATGATTCTTCCTGAATGCATTTGGGATTTTCTTAGCAAAGACACTAGAGTGGTTTGCCATGTCCTTCTCCAGATCATTTTACATATAAGGAAAGAGAAGCAAACAGGGTTAAGTGACTTGGCCAGGGTCACACAGCTAGGAAGTATCTGAGGGCAGATCTGAAGTCAGTTTTTCCTGAATCCAGGCCTGGAAATCCACTGCCCTGGTTACTATTTTGATGAGAGAGTGCAAGCTCTAAGCACATGCGGCATCATGATTTCCAACGAGGCAGTAAGACAAGGATAGGAATTTCTGAATTATTATTACTCATGCTTCATTCTCTAATAGGATTGATGACATCAGGAAGGTGATGTCTTGATTTGCAAGTGAATTGAATTTAAGTGAGGAAGGACTATGCAAAGTTATCAGCCTCACTATGTCTTCCAGGGTCATCTGAGTCCAATGGCAAGACATAGGTCAGGATGATGAAACTCAGGTTCAGTGAGAGACCTTGGCCTTTTTAAGCTAAGGTCTTTCCCAGATCTTAGTTTGTCTGAGGCAATACCCATTCAGTGATTTAAGGCTAGGTAATATGTGGGTGTGTGTTTGTCCTTTGTTGCGGAAGAAGACAGTGCCATTAGAGAAATAATGACATGACTTGCACTTGACTTTGTTTTTTGAATGAGAGAGGGCTGTGCAAGTCACCAACCTCACTTCTCCTTCACAGCCATCAGAATCCACTGACCAGAGGTTCATCAAAATGACTGGAGATGATGGATGAGGCAATTGGGGTTAAGTGACTTGCCCAAGGTCATGCAGTTAGTGAGTGTCAAGTGTCTGAGGTGAAATTAGAACTCAGGTCCTCTTAAGCACTGGTGCTCTATTCACTGTACCACCTGGCTGCCTCAGGCTAGGCAGTCAATGAGGCAACAGATGACCTAGTCTGCCTACTCAAAAAAATCAAACAGATAGAGGAAGACCCACAGGTTTTCTAACTAGGAAAGAAATGATTGTTATTTACACTTGGTCTGGTGCAAGCTCAAACAATGACTAAGTGAGGCCCATTTACTCTGTCATTTTTTAAAAACCGGGACAATTAACTCTTTTATCCCCAGTAGTATGATTTCTTGAAACAGAGCTCTGGAAAACTAGCCTTTGATAAAGCCCACTGGAATTTAAATGGAACTACTTGACCATGCCTCAAATTCAAATCACTGGTTTTCACTGATTCACCAGTAATAGGTCCCAGTCCAAGCTTCATTTGATTAAGCCAAAATAACAGTAGCCTTTAGTCTTTAAAAAAAGCACACTAAATGGATATGCTTCTCCCTCCCTCTCAGGGGGAAGGAGGGTCCAAATTCTAGTTACTGATCTTTGAAACAATGCATGGTTTCCTACAAGTTAGGATTCTTCCCTGCTTATGACTTCAATCTTGTCAACTGCCAGCCATATGATGATGGAACTGATCTGCAGTACATAGCTCTAGGATATATAAGATTAGAAAAGGAGGTGGGTCGGTCATGTGGTTAGAGCAAAGAATTACAAAGAATGGCAGCTGTATGAAGTGAAGATTTTTTTTAAAGCTCTTTTATATACCTTAGCATTGATTATGTACCACAGTTTATTTCCATTCTCCATGTTGCAATATTTGTGTAATAATTTGTGAAAATTTGCACTGAGAAGCATGAGTTTACAAGAAGTTCTACTCAATCATTGCAATATTTTTGGAAAGCAATCAAAATGTCCAAACCTTGTGACTCAGAGATTCCATTATTAGGCTTAAAACCCAGAGATAACAGAAGAGAAGTCCCCAAAATATGTATGATTCCACTTTTTTTTTGTGATAGCAAGGAATAAGAAACAGTAGAAGCCCATCAGTGGAGGAATGCCTAAACAAATCATGGTACATGAATATAATGGAACATGATTGTGCTGTAAGAAATGATGAGTATGCTGAAAACAGAGAAGCATAGAGAAATCTGCGTCAACTCATACAGAGTGAAGTAAGCACAGTCAAGAAAATAATAAATGATGACAAGAACAAATGGAAATGGACAGAAAAAAATTAAAAGTGTATGTTGCAGTATTTCAAAGAAAAAACATGGCTCCAGAAAGAAACATAAGAAAATGTCCTTACCTCATTGCAGAGGTAAAAGGAGCACCCAAATGATATATCCCACACATTTTCTGATTTCAGTTATATATTGATCCATTTTGTGTTTTTTTTTCTTCTTTCCCTTTGTCTTTTTTCAATAAAAATATTTTTTTGTAATAAAAATTTGTTTATTTAACTTTTTACATTCATTTTCACAAAATTTTGGGTTCCAAATTTTCTCCCCTTTTATCCCCTCCCCCCACCCCAATACACCGAGCATTCTAATTTTCCCTATCTCCAATCTGCCCTCTCTTCTATCATCCCTCCCTTCTCTTGTCCCCATCTTCTCTTTTGTCCTGTAGGGCCAGATGACTTTCTATTCCCCATTAACTGTATTTCTTATTTCCTAGTAGCAAGAACAATACTCAACAGTTGTTCCTAAAACTTTGAGTTCCAAATTCTCCCCATCCCTCCCTCCCCACCCATTCCCTTTGGGAAGGGGAGGCAATTCAATATAGGCCCTATCTGTGTAGTTTTGCAAATGACTTCGATAATAGTCATGTTGTGTAAGACTAACTGCATTTCCCTCCATCCTATCCTGCCCCCCATTGTTTCTATTCTGTCTTTTGATCCTGTCCCTCCCCGAGTGTTGACTTCAAATTGCTCCCTTCTCCCATTGCCCTCCCTACCATCATCTCTCTCTCCCTGCTTATCTCCTTCTCCCCCACTTTCCTGTATTGTAAGATAGGTTTTCATACAAAAATGAGTGTGCATTTTATTCCTTCCTTTAGTCGAATGTGATGAGGGTAAACTTCTTGCTTTTTTCTCAGCTTTGCTCTTTTTCCCTCCACTAAAAAGTCTCCTGCTTGCCTCTTGAATGAGAGATAATTTACCCCATTCCATTTCACCCTCTTTCCTCCCACTACATTTCTCTCTCACCATTTACCTTAATTTCTTTTAAGATATGATCCCATCCTATTCAATTCACTCTGTGCTCTCTGTTTCTATATGTGCGTGCATGTGTGTATGTGTGTGTGTGCGTACACGTGTGTACATGTGTGTGTGTGTATGTGTGTGTGTGTGGTCCCACCAACTGCCCAGATACTGAAAAGTTTTAAGTGTTACTAATATTGTCTTTCCATTAGGAATGTAAACAGTTCACTTTTGTTAAGTCCCTTATGACTTCTCTTTGCTGTTTACATTTTCATGCTTCTTCTCATTCTTGTGTTTGAAAGTCAAATTTTCTTTTCAGCTCTGGTCTTTTCATCAAGAATGCTTGAAAGTCCTCCATCTCATTGAAAGACCATATTTTCCCCTGAAGTATTATATTATACTCAGTTTTGCTGGGTAGGTGATTCTTGGTTTCAGTCCTAGTTCCTTTGACTTCTGGAATATCCTATTCCATGACCTTTGATCCCTTAATGTAGAAGCTGCTAGATCTTGAGTTATCCTGATTATATTTCCACAGTACTGGAATTGTTTCTTTCTAGCTGCTTGCAAAATTTTCTCCTTGAGCCAGGAATTCTGGAATTTGGCCACAATGTTCCTAGGAGTTTCTCTTTTTGGATCTCTTTCAGGTGCTGATCGATGGATTCTTTCAATACTTATTTTGCCCTCTGGTTGTAGAATATCAGGGCAGTTTTCCTCGATAATTTCATGGAAGATGATGTCTAGGCTCTTTTTTTGATCATGACTTTCAGGTAGTCCCATAATTTTTAAATTGTCTCTCCTGGATCTATTTTCCAGGTCAGTTGTTTTTCCAAGGAGATATTTCACATTCTCTTCCAGTTTTTCATTCTTTTGGTTTTGTTTGGTGATTTCTTGGTTTCTCGTAAAGTCATTAGACTCCATCTGTTCCATTCTAATTTTGAGAGAACTATTTTCTTCAGTGAGCTTTTGAACCTCTTTTTCCATTTGACTAATTCTGCTTTTGAAAGCATTCTTCTCCTCATTGGCTTTTTGAACCTCTTTTGCCAATTGAGTGAGCCTATTTTTCAAGGTGTTATTTTCTTCAGCATTTTTTTTGGGTCTCCTTTAGCAAGGTATTGACCCTTTTTTCATGCTTTTCTTGCATCTCTCTCATTTCTCTTCCCAGTTTTTCCTTCACCTGTCTAACTTGATTTTCAAAGTCCTTTTTGAGCTCTTCCATGGCCTGAGCCCACTGGACATCCACCTGGGATGTCTGGGATACAGAGGCCCCGCCCTCCACGTCTTTCCCTGATGGTAAGAATAGTTCCTTGTCATCAGAATTGAAAGGCAGGAACATCTGTACCCCATCAAAGTAGCTGTCTATAGTCTTATTTTTCTTCCCTTTTCTGGGCATTTTCCCAGCCAGTTACTTGACTTCTGAGATTCCTGTCCACCCCCTGCCCTAGATCTGCTCAGCTAGTGCTTGGGGTCTGACATTCAAATGGGCTTTCCGTGGCAGGCATGGCTGCTATTCAATGTGAGCTTAAGTTCTGGTGCTTGGGTGGGGGCAGGGCCACCTCCCAGGCTCAGTTCCTTCGGGGGGTTTATGCAGAGACCTTAGGTAATGGAGCTCCAGTCTGCTTGGGGAGTCCTGGGCAGCCTCTGCCGCTGCCTCTGCCACTCCCTCTGCCACTACCTCCTCAGGGGGCCCAAGCCACAGAGACACCCTGCTCCCCTCTCTCCCAGCTCAGACGTGTCTCTCACTGTCCTGTAGCGTCTGTGGGTGGAGGGACCTTCCCGGCCGCGGGAGATTCCATCCCTGAAGCCTGCTCAGATCTGCTCCTCTGGGGCTGCTTGGCCAGGGCAGCACAGGGGTGGACTCTGCTGTCCGGGGCGCGATGGACCCCTGGGGATGGCTCTCCAGGGCTCTCTGGAATGGAAATCTTTTCCACTGTGTTTCTGTGTGCCTTGCTGTGCTCCAGAATTCGCAGGGAGCTCTTTTTGCAGGAAATATATGGGCTGTGGGTTCGGAGCTAGCATAGGTGAGTCTTTCTACTCTGCCATCTTGGCTCCACCACCTCAATAAAAATATTATTGCACAACCTATCTTTCTTTGAGTGACAGAGAAGGAATACTGATGAAATATTTCTGATGTAAAATAGGACATCAGTAAAAGATTATTATAAAAAATAAATGCTATTTATATTCCCAAATTCAATCCAGCTGTTCTCTTTCTAGTTTCCAATTCTGGGCTAGCACCAGTGTTCATCTTCAGTATCATCTGAGCTTTTTCATCATCTGAACAATTGACAGTCTTCTTTGTTCAACTTGGTTTTCCTATGCAAACTGTTATTTGGTGGATACATTTTTTAAAAAATAGTTTTTGAAAATTATGTTGATTTCTTTATCCTTGTTTCTAAATCTCTCTCCGATCTTATCTAGTATATAATCTTCTGTAATAAAAAAGAAATAAATTAAACAATTTAGCAAAACTACACAAGCCAACCAAGTCTGTCTATATATATATATATATATATATATATATATATATATATATATATATATATATATATATATACATAAAATGTTCTATAGTCATAGTTTCACTTCCACAAAGATGTGATAGGGTGTATATTTTCTCATCTCTTCTTGGGCTAAAAGGGAATGTACAATTTAAAATTTTCTTGAATAATACCCAAATGTTGTCTACCAATGGTATATTAATATGCCTGTCTTTCAACAGTCCCTCCAGCATTTCCATTTTCATTTTGCTCGTATAATAGATATAAAGTGAAACTTAAGGATTAATTTGATATCAATATTCCCTTTTTAACAATTTAGAATATTCTTTCATATGATTGCTTATAGCTTACATATGTTCTTCTAAAAATTGCTCATTCAAATTTTCTAACAATGTAACCATGGGAGAATGGCTTTTATCTTATATTTGCATCTCAAACATATATACATACACATATGTATATGTGTGTATATACATATATATGATGTTGTACCTTTTTCAGAGATATTGGCTATATGAAGATTTCTTTTCCTCAGTCAACAGTTTCTTATCTTATTTTAGTTTCATTGATTTCACTCATGCAAATGTTTTTAAAATTATATAACCAAATTTATCTTTTTTAATGCTTACCTCAATCCCTTGTTTGTTTCACAATTTAGCTCCTGGCTATAGTTATTAAAAGTGGCTCCTTCCATTTCCATTTAATTTTTTCAGTGTGATCATCTTTTATATTTAGGTATTATGCTCATTTGAGTTTCATATGACAGTCTCAATCTAATTTCTGACAAACTTCTATCCAGCTCTTTTCATCGTTTTGTGGGACATATTGTCTATAACCTTCTGCTAACCACCTCCATAATAGTTTACAAAAGAACTCATGTGCTAACATGGTGTTTCCTTGGCTTCCAGATCTCTCCACTTGGCAAGATCAAAAGTTTGCTAACTAAGGCTCTTTTGGGGGCCCTTTTAACCTCTTGATTGATGTCAACTATTTAATATCAATTAAACTTCTTGGAGAAAGAACGATAATTAAGGACAAGGCCTCTCTTATTCTCCATAGTCTTTCAAGTACATTGACAGTGACTCAGGAATAACATCTGCCAATTTTTTCAGTTGTCTGAGGTATGGCTCATTTTGGCTGGGCGCATCAAAGGCTATTAGATGTTCTTACTATGTCCCTATTCAACTTGGCAAATAATTCCCTGTTAACCATTTTTATTCTGTTCATCCCAGTCCGAAATTTTTCCTTTTTGGCAGAGAAAACAGAATATAAAAATTAAGTACTTCCGCATTAACCTAAATCCCACTCATTCCTTCGAGATTAGCTGGTCTCTCCTACATAAAGTCTATTTGAATTGCCACAATCCAGTGTGATCCGTCCTACCCCTGAATGCTGGAAGCTTGTCTGCCCTGCTCACTTGCCACCAAGAACATTGCTAATTTTAACCAGATAGAAAGATAGATATGAATGTGTGTGTGTGTGTGTGTGTGTGTGTGTGTGTGTGTGTGTGTGTGTAACCTGGCCCTTCAATTATGGTATAAATCTGCCAAGATTTATGTCTGCCAAGAGTCACAGCTACCATTTTTTCCTGTCCTGGAAAAGTCTTGCAGAGGATCATTAGGATGTGCAGTATGAGAAGAACTTCAAATTAACTATGGAAGATAGATTCACTTAAGGTGAAGGGATACAAACCAAGGTATACCAGTATCCATGAGTAACGAGGGAAAACCACAAGGGTGCTAGAAGATGGACAGAAGGAGAGCTTATCTTAAAAGTAGCAGATGGGGGTGGGATGCGGAGAGAGAGTACCCAACATCTGGTAGCTTCCTATTTTAACTAATTATTCTTTCTAAATAGTAAATAAGGTCAGTTGTTTCTATACTCCTAAAGGGCTATAAATGCTTTACATAATCTCTAAATTTTAATGCGTTGGCTTAAACTCACACCACCCTAATTTTTGCCCTGTATCGAGGACAAACACTATGTCTTATATTTCCTTTGACTCCTCAATATCTATTCCTGAATTCAGAATATGGGTATTTAGCTAGTATTTCCTGATGATTTGGGGGATATAATTGCTAATCACTATCCTTTGAATTGTATCCCCAAATCTCTCTCCTAAATGGTTGCCTAAAACTTAAAATGTTGATATTTTTTCTGTCAAAATAGTCTTTCTCTGTTAAGAAAATGTTATAAAGCAAGATGATAGACATTTATCTTTTACACACATATATAAACAATATAATGTGTTGATATGTATATCTATATATATACACACATATGCATCAAGAGAAGGGGAAGAGGAGAGAGAGGGGAAAAGAGAGAAAGAGAGAAAATGAGAGAGAGACAGAGAGAGAGACAGAAAGAGAGAGAGAGAGAGAGAGAGAGAGAGAGAGAGAGAGAGAGAAAATGAGAATGTTTTGCTTCTGTTGTTTAAAGAAATCACTCAACATTCAAGGAGAAAGAAAAAACATGTAAGGGTGGGGTGGAATTGAGAAATAATTTGCATTCACAAGTAGTTCCCATTCACAGCTTTATAGTTTTATTCCCCAAACCATTTAAAAATAAACTTTTCCCACATATGAAAAGAGAACTTAAAATAATACTTTTTCTTCTGAATGCCTTGCTGAAAACAGAGATGAATCAGTGAGGTTTATAGGCTTTAAGAGAAAGAACAGCTTAGTTACCAAATATATCAGGTGCCACCAAATGATGGCACTTTTGGCTTCAACTGAGAAGGTGAGCATCCATTTTACTGGGAGAAATTGCAGTCAGATGAAAGGAAGCATGTCAGAGTTTTAGAAATCCTTGGGGTTAAGTTACTGTGAAAGAGAACCAAATCTTTGCTGTGTTTTGAAAGAAAATAATTGATTCCCCTTTGACTGATACCAAGTTACAATTAGAGATAAAGGAAAGGACTAAATATCTCCTAGAAATACCTTTTAGATGTCTCTAGAATTCTCTAGGGGAAAAAAAGGACCAAGGAAGAGCTCTGAATCTACATTATTTAGTCCAGTCTTTCATTTTTACAGAGGAAAAAACTGAAATCCAGGTAAAATGAGTGGTTTGTCTATGTTCACATAGGTAATATTCATTACAGGTGGGATGTGAGTTCAGAGGCTCTGATGACAGAGGCAGTGTTTTTCCATTACACCATTATCTTATTTATTATTAACTGTAAAAAAGAAAGAAAAGGTATTGGTGAGAAGAAATTAGGTTGTATTAAAATAGAACTTGAATTCTTTGTATCTATTTATCTCTCTTTCTGATTCAATGATATACAAATGACCTTAAATAAACACAGAGCGTTAGGATCTCCTGTTTCCAAAGATATTCTATGACTGTCAGGAAAAGATCAGCGTGGTTTTCTGTGGCTGAATTGACTCTTCAAGATTTCATAAGTTATATCTACTCCATTTGAATTGAAAATAAGTGGAGTTATGGGTTTGACTCTTATGAATCAGAAGATTTGCACCAAAACAGAATAAGATGCAAAGTAGATCATGCTGACCTAAATTTGGGATTTCCTAAATACACAGCCCTTCACCATCTGACTCCAATCTGTGTTTCTGAGCCAATGACAAAATACACCCCCTCAAGCACATGTTCCAAATAAATTGGCAT
The DNA here is from genome assembly GCA_023548195.1 of Bettongia penicillata ogilbyi. Classification (NCBI taxonomy): domain Eukaryota; kingdom Metazoa; phylum Chordata; class Mammalia; order Diprotodontia; family Potoroidae; genus Bettongia; species Bettongia penicillata. The sequence continues at coordinate 670,162 of JAJHZJ010000011.1, read as the reverse complement.
ATTTTTAATCTATACCTTTACATATATATATATATATATATAACTTTTATATGTGTGTATATATAAGGTATTGTTGTATGCTATACATAGGTGTGTATAGTAGTAATTTATATGTGTGTGTGTGTTTTAATTTACATGTGTGCCCCATTGACTTTTCCCATAAAATATAAGCTACCTGAGGGCAAGATTAGTTGTCTTTGTACACTTGGTGTGTTGAATATAACATAAGAGAAATGATTTCACAAATTAAAATAAAGATTTCCTAATGAGATACACTTGGCTGAATCAGGTCCAACCTTAGACTCAAGTCAAATTGTAATACTTAGGATTCATCATAGTGGTAACTATTGTCTTTACCAATGATAATGACTGCATTTTGATTTCAGATCTAATTGGATTTTCAAGGTGAAATTCAACTTCACTCAACTGAATAATTTGGGGAAAAAAAGATAACCAAGGTTGAAACCTTTTTTAATACTAATAACATATATTTGTGCATTTAAGAATTTAATGTTTTGTACTTTAAGAAAAACCAGCAAGAACATGTAGAGAGCAGTCTCACCTTCGAGAAGGCTTGGGTTCAATTTCTACATCTCACACATGCTGGTTGTATCACTCTGGCAAAAGTATTTAACCTCTCATTGTACTCTCATGCAACTCTCCAGGATTATACATTTTAAAGCAGTCCTCTTTGGATGTTGGTCGATCATGAATATTCTAACTATAGGTAAACAAAACAAAGAAAATTTCACGCCTTAGTCCAAGTTTTCAACATTAGAATTATCTTTTACCATACTCTGAATTGCGATTTGTAGGTGAGGAAGCTAAACAGACTTTTTTGAAGTAATTGTTATTTTTGATGTATTATTTAAGCATAGTTTGTAGAACCCCTTTAGTTTAATCTGTATCCATTAATCTAATAGTTATTGTAATTCAGAAAGCATCATTATTGTCAAATTCTTCCATTTCTTTTGAGGTTGAGAAGGGGTAAATTAACCACATCTCTGAAGGTGCCTTCCAATCTATAACTCAAATTCCATTTCAACAGAAGTTCTAGAAAGTATTGCTTTTCAAGCAGCATATCCCAAAAATCAACTGGATACAGCAAGCCCTCCACTCCTAATAAGGAAAATAATCTGTGCAACCTTTCTAACAATCAGAAGATGCATTAGATAGACCTCCTGAGTCGTTAATAAAACATTCTCAGCTGTGCACAGCTTGGTAATTAATGAGAAAGGAGGATAAGCAGTAGTATTTTCCTCCTGCTATCGTTTTGTTCTTTTTTTATTATTATTGTTGTAACATAAAAATTGCTAATGTGGAAGTGTTAAATATCAGGGCAGGTTGTGGGGCTGGGGTGTGAGTGGAAGCCAGAATGCCAGGATGGCATGCAGACAGCAAGCCTCAGCTATTGTGAATATGAATGAACTTGAGTTAGCTACCTCTATCCAGCTGTAATTAACATTGTTTGATTATTCCAGGGACCTGTCAATTACATGGCTTTGTAGAGAAAACTATAAATTAAAACAAATTTAGAGGCTTTGTGGAGAAGAATATATTAAAATGATGCTAAGATTTTTTTTTCTTAAATCTATCTTCTTTCCCATTATTTTTGTCATTTTTTCCCCATTGAGTTCACTTTTCACTCCCTTTGACAATTTTCCATTTCCTATGTAGCTCCATCTATCTATACTGAGCCTGAATAAGAGAACAAAATACAGTTTAGAAAGTGGCACAATTTTAGTGATGGGTCAGTTCACACCCAATTTTACTACTTAGCACAGGGAAGGGAAAGGGATCTATCAAACCAGTTGAAATGTTTATAATGATGTTTTAAACCCTCTCCATTGAAAATGCATTCAAAAGTGCCCTAAGTGCTGTCTTTAGAGGAAGGCTATCATTTGGAAGGTGAACCAAACATCTGGACCTGCTGTTTTTAAAAGGGCTTCCTAAATTCAAGGAAACATTTTACAAAGGAGGATCATAATAGGAAGGGAGCTGGGCCCCAGTTGCGTGAATGCTATTTTCTATGTGGTGTCATCTATTGACCATCTGAAACTTGATAAAATGGAAGACAGATTGCAGGAGCCCTCTATGTGTTTAAGTATCAAGCTGATCCATAACTTTCACATGAACCAGAAATCATTTATTGTCAGTGCTGTCCAGAATATATCCTGACAGTTCAGTGGGAGTTTCACTGCCATTTATTTTCAAATCAATACTCAATTACTAAGAGGAAGATTCACTCCCTTGCCCATTTTCAAGATGAAATTATGGACTGGAGCAATAACACTTAGTCAAGGCAAACCACTGTCCATTAACTCATGGTGCTACTGAAAACCAGCTAGATACTTTATTAAAGTTCACTCTCTCCTCTCTCTCTTTTGGCTTTTAATTAATCATTGTGAAAAAGGCCTTTCACATTGTGACTGATGACCAGAGAAAACAATTTTCTCCTAACTGCCTTTTAATTTCAACTCTGGGAGAGCTCATTGACTGAATCTCACAACAACCCATCAATGCTAGTTTTTAATGTGTTTTCTCCTTTGTTATTGAGAAGAATGGAGTGGCAATGAAGCTTTGTGCTCCTCTTCGTAACTCAAGTAATTGATTCAGTAAATGCTGCACATTTGCTACTGGGTAAAAGGCACTGTCAATGAAGATAGTAGGTACTATATAAATTACTCCATTAGCAGGAAATAAAGCTATTTACGATTTTTAAAGCATAAAATGTAGCTGCTACTAAAAAAATAAAATGATGGTCTATTCTCCTTTATGCATGCTTTGCTTTTTTAATCCACTTCTATTGTTTGGAAGTTAATGAAAAACAAAGATAAAAAGATTAGAAAGTTGGATGATGGAAAACAAGAAATCTTTGCTCTTCAGAAATATAATCTTACGGACCAATGGGCACACTAGCTCTTTTACATTTTATGTTAGGTACAAGAAGGCATTTTGACATATGTAAGGTTGGTGGGTAGGAAGAGAGGAGCAATGGAACACTTCAGGGTGAATTTTCACTTAAGATCCCATTTCAAGCAATAACTTTCAAATTTACTGAAAATATAAAAATAGAGGAGGTTTAAAAAAGTCTGCTATTTCATGAGTAGTTTTCTACACTCCTGAAATACTGTTTAACCAAAATCCCTCATGTTTAAGAAATTTTTCAAAAAATTTTATCCTGAAAGATAGGTAAGATTCAATGACTAATAGTTACAGTAGGCTCAATATATTTAATCTTTAGGAAGAACTTTCACATATTATTTCTTCCAACCTAATCTAGGCAACTGATATTCAAACAATTCAATTCAATTCTTTAAATATTTATGGAGATGTTCTTTAGCTATCCTATTTTATGGAACCCTTAGCAGTCTGGTGAAACCTATGGCCTCTTTCTCAGAATAATAAATGCATTAAATAAAATTAAATGTGCTAAATAGGATTACAAAGGGAACCAATTATATTGAAACAGTCATCAAAATCTTTTTTAAAAAGTTAAAGCACTCTAAAAAGTTAAAACTAGAAAGTTTCCCATTTGTAAGGAAGGTGGGTAAGAAACAGACTGTCTATTCTAACTAACAAATTCCAATCCAATAAAAGGAGGAAAGTTTAGTTTAGAGTTTATTTTTAAATGAGGGATAGGGTAGTGATTTTGTCCATTGTAATTTTGAAAGCTATTTAGTACTGTGAAGATTTGATGTTACCAAAATTGCTGGGCATCCATTGCAATAAATCTGTTACAGAAGGAGGTATGCTGATAGCTATAGAAAGAGCCTTCTTGGTTTAAAAAACAATACAAATCTATACATACACACATACATACATGCACACACACATACACACACACATATATATACCTATGCATATATATGCATATATACACACTCATATATATGTATGTATAAATGCAACCACCCATATACACATATATACATAGAGTTATATGTACCTGATATTTTTGACATTAAGCAAACAATATCACTTTGGTTCTGACTGCCACCTAACAGTCTAACTATCGAGGAAAGGGAGATAATTCCCATTTAACAGTACAGTAACCTCAATTTGTTAAATTCAAATCAAGGACTGCATATATTATCTGATCTCTGTCAGAAGACAAAAAAAAATAAATAAGGCATGTAACTTGTTCTTCCAACTAGAGAGTTCTATAAAATACCGGAGTCAAAATATCATGATTTTGATACTTCATCATGCCCCAAAAGTGACCTTGGGTTCTTGAACCCTGTGCCAAGTTAATACAAGTTCTGTCAGATCAAAACAAGCTACGAAACAAGATTACAATAATGATAACAGAGCACTTGTACATTGTTACAAGGTTTGTAAAGTATTTTACAAAGATTATCTTATTTTATCCTCAAAATCCTAAAAGGTAGGCATTATTGTTTTCCCCATTTTACGGATAAGGAAACTAAAGGAGAAGGAGATTAAGTAACTACACCAGGGTTACAGGGTTATTAAGGGTCTGAGTCTGGATTTGAATTTGGGTCTTCCTGAATGTGGGTTCAGAGGTCCATTCCTAGTGCTACCTGGCTGCCTCAAATCATTGATGGTCTCTGTACCTTTCTTCTATGCATTAAGTTCAAAAGAGTCAACATCAAAGAGCTAAGGGACAAAATCATTTCAATGTTATTGTAGCAGTAATACCTGGTAATGGAGTAATATTTCATCAGTTAGTGTTTACTAAATAATTATGTTTTTGAATGGGATTCACTGGTTTAGAGCTGGCAAAGATCTTAAAGGTCAGGATTTTACAAATGAGGAAACTAAGTCCTAGAGAAATTAAAGATTTTGCTGAAGTTACAGTGATGCTAAGTTGCAAAGCCAGGATTGGAACCCCACATCCAGTCTTTTCCCCTCTGTACCATTCTGATTAATGGGAAACTGGTTCTGTGAGTTGTGTAACCTTGAAATGATCAAGAAACTATCTTCACTTTGACCCATAAAAATGGGACTTTAGATTTAGAGTGGCTCATCTTTGTTTTGTGTCCTGGACTCCATCTAATGGATCCCTTCTCAGAAAAATGGTTTTCAGTTCATAAGATAGAATACATAGGCTTACGAAGGAAACAAATTATCTTGAAATATAGTTCTCTGTTTATCTCTACATGCAAATATGTGTATATATGATAATTATTTTAATATAATAAATGTAAGTATAGTATAAAATGCACAGAGTATCTTTTAAGATCCCCTACTTTAGAACATAAGAACAATTGGGTATAATATTCTGATTCTTATGAATAGAGGACCATTTCTTCATTTATTAGCTCTGAAGTTCTAAGGAATAGCAGGAATAGGAAATCTAGATAAGGATTTAAATAAAACCAGTGGAAAGGACCAGTGGTTGATATCCTCACATAGTAAAAATTGCTGGCGAGTTTTCTAAATTTAAACTGCACTACTGTCACACTCTTATTTTTATTATATCATCATGGTAATCATTTAGGACATACCTGAAGCTGCCAAAATCCCTAGGTGTACTTTGTCATGTTTCTCTGAATTGTGGGCCCCAAAGGTTAACACCCACTGTGAATATTACCGGGACTGGAATCATCAATACCTGAGTTCAAATCTGGCCTCAGAAAGTTCCTAGTTATGTGACCCTGGGTAAGTTACTTGATCTCTGTCTGCGACAATTTCTCTGTCTGTAAAATAGGGATAATAGTAGCACCCACCTTTCAAGATTAGAGAAGATCAATGAGATAAAATATGTAAAATATTTAGTACAATATCTTGGATAAAGAAGGTGGTATACAAATTTTAGTTATTGTTATTAACACAGTGTTTTGATACAGTGAAAGAGGATAAGTATTCTGAATATCAGTATATGTGAGAGTTTGATCTGTTTTCCAGGACCACAAACTTCTTTGGTTTAATTCTCTGTTTACTCGATACTCCTTCATAATGCCTTGCTTTGAAAGAAAAATTACTACCTGGAAGTATTATTTCAAAATCAAATTCACTCGAACAAGCAAGATGCAAACGATACGTTACATGATATGCCTAGTACGTGTTGGAAAATTATTACCTGTCAAGTTGCTGATTACAAGTTTTCTATTTATAAGTATACCTTGTATGCTATTGTATAACAGAGATTCAAGTTATCCCTCAATCTCAGTTTGGCCTTCTTTTTCCTTTATTGATACAAATTTAGGAGAAGTTTAATGAGGCAATTGTATTATTTTTCAATTTTCTTTGGCCCTGCATGCCATATTTTCTCATTTAATGATGATGATGATGATGATGATGATGATGATGATGATGATGACAAAGAGGATGATGACCCATTAGAATATGAGCTCCTTGAGAGTTAGGTCTACCTTTTGTCTTTTCTCATATCTCCCACGCATAACACAATGCCTGGCACATGATAGGAACCTAATACATGCTTACTGAATGACTGACGATGAATATAATAACAAGAGAATCTATAGAATATTTCATATAAGACAATGTCATGAGAGTGTTGACTCAAAACCATTTCTATCTGAAATTCATCTAAAAATCATGAGAACTAAATGGGATAAACAGGGGTGACAGAATAGAAGGAAGTAGTACAACCTAGCTCTTCCCCCACAACCACTGCTACAAAGATCTAGAAAGAGTACCAGATAGAATTATGATCCATAAGCCCAAGGAAAAAGTGCTATGAGTTATTTTTGCAGTCCAGGTAGACATGGTGAGACAGAAAAGAGATCTGAATATATTGAGAATGAGGTCTAGCCAGAACAGTGCTAAATGAACTTTTCTAGCTGAGGGACTGAATTGGACCAAAAGGCAGTCCTAGATATAACAGAAACAGACCTAACTATGCAGAAATTAGGAAAAGGAGATATGTTTCTTAAATCTCAATGCTAGAATCTAGATTAAGTGAAAACTAAGGAGAGGACCTCCCTTAGAGGTAGCTGACCTTTGATTGTACCAGACCAGGCTATACTGGAAGACGAGTAAGAATAAAAGTGCACAGCAGCTGGATGGTGTGATGCTGGAGTAGATTCTCTTATTCAGTGCCCAGCATGGTTTGAGGTCTGCAATTGACTATCCAAGGCAGAGAACTCAGAGCAAAGGTGAACCTGAAGTTCTATTTCTCTGAACCTGAAAAGTCTTTAAGTAGCTAACAGAAGGGTAGGTCCAGCAGCAGACTACTGGAGCTTCCTCTAAGGGCAAGTTTATAGTTGTATACACTAGTCCCAAACCAGAATCTTGCATAGCTCAAACCAGAAGGAACGACATCAGACTATATACCAGAACACTGAAGGCCCACTGAAAGTTTGTAGGCTGTATCTTGAGTTTAATAGCTGGAGAAAGTAGCAGCAGGACCAAGAGAACACTATCAGTACAAAAACAATTAAATATATTCTGTCCAGAAATATGCAGAACCCCCCAATTCAGAAAGTAATAAGAAACAAACGGACTACCACTATAATGAGCTAAAATGGTGACAAACATTCCCAGAATAGAAATGCAGAAAAGATTGGCTATAACATATTTAGTCAAAGCCTCAAGGAAGAACGTGGTTTGAGCACCCAATGAATTAGAATTCTTGGAAAAAAATAAAGCAAGAGGTAAAAGATTAACTTGAAAACAAAATGAGAGAACTAGAGAAAAGAATGGGAAAATAAAAAATGGATTTAGAGGAAAAACTTGGAAGAAGAAAAAATAACTTACTAAAAGAAGTACCCAAGAATCAGACTTCTTGAAACCTAGAATGAAACAAACAGACATTAACGATTCAGTGTAGTAAGAAATAATAAAATCAAAAGATTTAAAGAATGGAATATGTAAGGTATCTCCTATCAACCATAACTGCCTTCAAAAACAGATCAAGGGGAGATAATTTAAGAATCACTGAATAGTCTGAAAGCCTTACCCTTTCCACATAACCCTCAAAAAAAGCATGATATTATATTCAATAAATCATGAAATAAAATTGTGCAAGTCTATTAGAACTAGAGATAGAAATGAAAATAGTATCCAATAGTCTCCTTCTGAAAGAAATCTATATCTATATATCTATAGACCTTCTGGGACAAAGGAAAAAATACACATACCCAAAAAAAGAGTCCAAATACCAATGAGTCACAGTCAGAATCACTCAGGCTTCCACAGCTACTGCTATTAAGGAGTGGAGAACTAAGATTATTTTATTTCAAAGACAAATAATATAACTGAGAAAAACCTCCAAAACCTCATACAACCCAGAAAAGCTTACTTGTCAAAACTGAGAAATAATCTTAAAGGGAGGAAATGGATTTTAATTAAATAGGGGACTTCTAGGCATTCCTGTTGAAAAGATCATAGCTGAGTATATAGTAGCAAATATGAGGATATTGGATAGAATTAAATAAAGATTTTGCATTTACTTTCAAACAAAGAGATCATAAATTGTCCCTTAAGAATTCTATTTTGTCACACCATAGGACATTTTCATGACACTATTCTTTCATGCTTCTCCTGACTATCTGAATATACCTTTCAAGTCTCCTTTGTTGAATCTTCATCAATAATGCCATTAATTGTATATCCTATAGGACTCTCTCTTATGCCCTCTTCTCATCTCTCTATTCTGCTTCACTTAGTGATCTCATCTTACCCCATAGATTCAATTATCTTTTCTATTCTGATGATTCAGAAAGTCTATTTCTTCCAGTCCTAACCTCTCTGCCAACCTACCTTCTCATATCTCCAGCTATCTATTAGGTATCTTGACATATTAGACACATTAAAGTTAACATGTCTAAAACCAAAATCATGTCCCCCCCAAAAAACCTGTCCCTTCTTACAAAATTCTCTGTTACTATTGAGTTCACCACTATCGCTCCAATCATCCATACTTGCAACCTAGATGTCATCCTCAACTCCTAAATCTTTTACCCACATATTATTTCATTTTCTGTTGACAAGGCCTGCTGATTTTGCCTTTGTGCCGTCTCTTGCATATACCCCTTTTCTTGTCTGACATTGGCATCATCCTGCTGAAGGCTCTCATGGCTTCATGCATAGACTACTGCAAGTCTCCTGATTAACCTCTGTACTACAAGTCTCTCTCTACTCCAATCCATTCTCCATTCAGCTAGCTGCCAAGATGATCTTCCTAAAGGACAGAATGGACCATGTCCCCTCTACTCAATAAAACTTGGCTTCCTACTGGCTTCAAGATCAAATATAAAATCATCTAGTCAAGATCTTGATGCCCTGTTCCCCTTTCTTTCCTGTCTTCTTTCATCAACTCCCCACCCCATACTCTTCAATCTGACCACATTGGCCTCCTGGCTATCCCCTTGAACAAACTCTCTATCTCCCAACTATGGGCATTTTCACTGAATGTCCCCCATAGCTGGAATACCCTCCCTCCTTATCTCTGTTTTATGGTTTCCCTGGATTCTTTCAAGCCCCAGCTAAAATCCTATGTTCTACAGAATGTCTTTTTCAATCCCCCTACCAATTCTACTGCTTTCCATTGATGAATTATTTACAATTTATCTTGTATATAGGTCATTTGTCCATAATTTTTTTCCTTTGTCTTCCTCCTAGGATCTCCTTGAGAGCAGGAAATATATTTTACCTTTCTTTGTATCCTCAGGATTTAGCACAACGCCTGGCATATAACAGGTCATAGGAAATGTTCATTTATTCATTGAGAGGCCTTAGGAATGGTTTTCCTATGTGTTGATAATCTTAATGAAAAGAAAAAGAGAGGAAAAGAAATACAACAGAAAAAGACTCTAAGAAAACATGTTACATAACTGGGGCTAGGTTTGTATATAAGCCTACACAAAACATGGAGAAAAGAGTGGAGGCAACAGGTAAAACCTGAATCTCACTCACATCTGAAGTGGTGAAAAGAGGATACAATACAAATACATACAGAATTTGGTTACTCACCAAGATGTGAACAGGGAGAGTAAATTATAGGATAAGAGGGTGGGGAGAGTAAAGGTGGAATTAGTCATAAGCCAAATAAATTGCAACCTCAGAATGTGGACCAATAAGAGAGGTTTAAAAGAAAAGCAAGGAATTATGAGAACCTGAAATAGCAACAGGAAAGAGGGTCAGGGTAGCATAAGGAGATTACCATAATTATATGGTACTAATCACAGTCCTTTCTCACCACCTTCTCCTTTGGAGAGAACACTTTGTATGGAACTTAAAGAAAAAAACTTAGCAAAAAATTCATAGCAACATATCAAAAAGATCACATACTATGATCATGTTGGATTTATGCTAGAACTACAAGGTTTGTTCAATACTAGAAAAACTATAAAAGACTATATTAATAAAAAAGAAAAAAACATGATTATATCTGTATATTAAAAAAAGTTTTAATAAGATACAACACTCATTAAAACATTAGGACACATATAACTAAATGGACCTTTCTTCAACATAAGCAGAATCCAGCTAAAACCAAGGACCATCATTGTGTAAAGGATAAACTAGAGACTTTTCCACTAAGTACAGAAATAAAACAAAGATGTCTATTTTCATCACCACCCCTTAATGCAGTGCTAGACATTTTAAATATAGCAATAACATAAGAAAAAAACTGAAGGAATAAGAATGTGAAAAGACAAAACCAAATTATTCCTTTTTGCAGATAATATTATGATGTATTTAGAGTACTCAAGAGAGTAAAATAAAAATTAATTGAAATAATAATTTAACAAAGTTTCAGGACACAAAATACACCCACACAAATCATTCTATATAACTAACAAAATCAAGTCCAAAGAGAAACAAAAAAAGCTTCCATTTAAAATACTATGAAGTATATAAAATATTTTCAAGTCTATCTGCTAAGATATAAGTAGAAATTATATGACTATAACTTCAAAAGACCATAGATGAAAATACAGACCTAAATAAATAAATATTAACTGTAAATAGGAGGGGTCAATATAATTATAAAGTGACAACACTAGCTACATTAATGAGTTTATTCAGTGCCATACCAGTTTAATTCTATTAAGTAAACCACCAGTAGTTTTATTAATATGGATTGGAATAACTAAATTAATTTAGGTAGTATTGTCATTATTATACTGGCTTGGCCTAACCCTGAGCAATTAATATTTCTGCAATTATTTCAGATGAAATTCATCTATAAAAGCAAAAGGTCAAAAATCTCAAGGGAAATAATGGAGGAAAGTAGGAAGGAAGAGGCTTAATTATACCAGAAATCAAACTATATTATACAACAGTAATTATCAATTTGTTACTGGTTGAAAAATAGAGAGGTACATCAGTGGAAAAGATTTAGCGTAGAACACAAAGAGGCAAAGAACCATAGTAACCTAATTTTTGATAAGGACAGCTAGGTGGCAAAGTGGATAGATAGAGTGCCAGGGCTGGAGTCAGAAAGACTCACCTTTGGGAGTTCAAATTTGAACTCAGATACTTACTAGCTGTGTGACCTTAGGCAAGTCACTTAACACTATTTATCCCAGTTCTTCATCTGTAAAATGAGATGGAGAAGGAAATGGCAAATCACTCCAGTATCTTTACCAAGAAAACCCCAAATGGGGTCACAAAGAGTCAGACACAACGTAAAACAACTGAGCAACAAAATATTTGATAAAACCAACTACCCTAGCTATTGCATCAAGAACTCATTGTTTGACAAAAACCACTGGGAAACTGGACAGTCATCTGGAAGAAATTATGTATAAACCAATCCACCATATACCAAGATAAGATCCAATTAGATATATGAGGGACAGAGTGACATCACAAACCTATCAAAGGAGCAAGGAAAAGATCACTTTTCAGATATCTACATAGAACAGTTTATGATAAAAGAAGGGATAGAGAAGATTAAAAAGGACAAAATGCATAATTTAGAATAGTACAGAAAATTTAAAATGTTTTACACAAACAAAGGCATAATACTATTCTGTTCAAGTGACCTATTGCACAGGCAAGTTAATGAGCTACCACTAACTGACAAGAATCCAAAAGACAAAAAGTATTTGGGAATGGCTGGAACTCTGCTACGATCTTCATGAACTGTAGAGATTACTTGTGCATTAGCCAATAGCAAGAGGTGGCCTCCAAATCAAATTGCCACCCTGAGTTTCAGTTTGAATGATGAATGTTTCCTATTCACCACCTATAAGATCATCCATTAAGAGAAGTATGACTGATTTGGTTCAAGGAGGCAACAACAAACCCAGTTAAGTATAGAAATCTAAATAGCTGTATAGACAGTAGGAGGGGAAGGGTGAAAGAAAAGGGAGGGGAGGCTAAAAGGGAGGGAATAAATAGTAAGGGTAAAGAGGAGTAAAAGGGAGGGGAGCTGAAAGAAGGAAGGGAAGACTGAAAGAAGTGGTGGTCAAAAATTAAAACTCTATTTTGGAGGGGGAAAGGAGAAGGGAGAACTAAAAGCACACATGGTGGGAAAGAGGATGGAGGGAAAGACTCAGATAGTAGTCATAACTATGAATGCAAATGGGATGAACTCTCCCATAAAACAGAGATGGATAGCAGAATGGATTAAAAACGATAATCCAACTTGGTGTGGTTTAGAAGAAACACATTTTAAATGGGGGGATACACACAAAGTAAAGATAAAAGGTTGGAGCAGAATATTTTGTGCTTCAGCTGATGTAAAAAAAAGCAGAGATAGCAATCCTAAAGCCGAAATAGATGTAATCAAAAGAGATAAGGAAGGAAACTATACCCTGCTAAAAAGCACCATAGACAACAAAGCAATATCATTACTAAACACATATGCTCCAAGTGGTACAGCATCCAAATTCCTAGAAGAGAAGTTAAGGGAGTTACAGGAAGAAATTGACAGCAAAACTATAGTAGTGGGGGACCTCAACCTCCCCCTCTCTGAACTTGATAAATCTAACTTCAAAATAAACAAGAAAGAAGTGAAGGAGGTGAATAAAACTCTGGATAAGGTAGATATGATGGATCTCTGGAGAAAACTGAATGGGATAGAAATGAATATAATTTTTCTTCTCAGCGGTACATGGCACCTATACAAAAACTGACCATGTAGTAAGGCATGAAAACCTCACAATCCAGAGCAGAAAGGCAGAGATAGTGAATGCATCCTTCTCAGATCATAATGCAAAAAATTATATGTAATAAAAGGTTATGGAAAGATAGAACAAAAATTAATTGGAAGCTAAATAATCTAATCCTAAAGAATGAGTGGGTTAAACAACAAATTATAGAAACAATCAACAGCTTAATTCAAGAGAGTGAAAATAATGAGAACCTATCAAATCTTATGAGATACTGCAAAAGCAGTTCTTAGGGGAAGTTGTATAACTCTGAATACCCACATGAATAAAATAGAGAAAGAGGAGATCAGTGAATTGGGCATGCAGTTGAAAAGCTCAAAAAAGAACAAAATGAAAATCCCCAAGTAAATACCTAATTAGAAATTCTGAAAACCAAGGGAGAGATTAATAAAATTGAAATAGAGAAAACTATTGAACTAATAAATAAAACTGAGTTGGTTTTATGATAAAACCAATAAAATTGATTAACCTTTAGTCAATTTGATTTTAAAAAGGAAAGAAAAAAACCAAATTACCAATATCAAAAATGAAAGGGGTGAACTTACCTCCAATGGGAAGGAAATTAAAATAATAATTAGAAATTACTTTGCCCAACTTTATGGCCATAAATTCGACAATCTAAATGAGATGGATGATTATTTTAAAAAATATAAATCTCTCAGATTAACAGAAGACAAAGTTGAATACTTAAATAACCTATCTCAAAAAAAAGAAATTGAACAAGCCATCGATGAACTCCCTAGGAAAAAATCTCCAGGGTCAGATGGATTTACAGGTGAATTCTTTCAAACATTTAAAGAACAGTTAATTCCAATGCTTTATAGACTATTTGGGAAAATTAGGGAAGAAGGAGTCCTCCCAAATTCTTTTTGTGATACAAATATGGTTCTGATACCTAAACCAGGAAAGGAAAAACAGAGAAAGAAAATTACAAGTGAATTTCTCTAATGAATATAGATGTCAAAACTTTAAATAAGATATTAGCAAAAAGAAGATAGCAGCCTATCATGAGAATAATACATTATGATCAGGTAGGATTTATACCAGGAATGCTGGGCTCATTCAATATAAGGAAAACTATTAGCATTATCAGTCATATTGGCAACAAAACTAACAGAAACTACATGATTATCTCAATAGATGCAGAAAAAGCTTTGGACAGTACACAACACCAATTTCTATAGAAAACACTGGAGAGCACAGGAATAAATGGAACTTTCCATAAAATATTAAGCAATATCTACCTAAAATCTTCCATAAGCATTATATGCGATGGGGATAAGCTAAGAGTATTTCCAATAAGATCAGAGGTGAAACAAGGATGTCCATTATCATGGGACTATTATTCAATATTGGTACTAGAAATATTAGCTGTAGCAATAAGAGAAGAAAAAGAAATTGAAAGAATTAGAATAGGCCAAGAAGAAACTAAATTATCACTCTTTGAAGATGATATGATGACATACTTAAAGAATCTCAGAGAATCAAATAAAAAGCTACTTGAAATAATAAACAACTTTGGCAAAGTTGCAGGTTACAAAATAAACCCACACAAATCTGCATTTCGATATGTTACTAACAGAACCCAACAGCAAAAGATAGAGAGAGAAATCCCATTTAAAGCTTACAGGTAGACAATATAAAATATCTGGGAGTCTGCCTGCCAGAACAAATCCAGGGACTATATGAACACAATTATAAAACACTTTTCGCACAAATAAAGTCAGATCTAAGTAAATGGAAAAATATCAATTGCTCGTGGATAGACTGAGCCAATATAATAAAAATGACAATTCTACCCAAATTAATTTACTTATTCAGGGCCATACCAATCAAACTATCAGATATTTATCTTCTAGAGTTAGAGAAAATAGTATCAACATTCCTCTGGAAGAACAAAACGTATAGAATATCAAGGGAACTAATGAAAAGAAATGCTAGGGAAGGTGGCCTGGCCCTACCAGATCTTAGATTGCATTATAGAGCAGCAATCATCAAAACCACTTTGTACTGGCTAAGAAACAGAGGGGTAGACCAGTGGAATATGTTAGGTACTCAAGACACAGTAGTCAATGAATATAGCAATCTACTGTTTGATAAACCCAAGGACCCCAGCTTCTGAGATAAGAACTCATAGTTCAACAAAAATTTCTGGGAAAACTAGACCACAGTATGGTGAAAACTGGGCATAGATCAATGTCTGACACCATACACAAAAATAAAGTCCAAATGGATACATGATCTAAGTATAAAGATTAATACTATAAACAAACTAGTGGAGCAAAGAACAGTATATTTATAGGATTTATGGAAAATGGAGAAATTTTTGACTAAATAAGAGATAGAAAACATGAAGCTCAAAATGGACAATTTTGATTACATTAAACTGAAAAGTTTTTGGACAAACAAATCCAATGCAACCAAGATTAGGAGAGAAGCAGAAAACTGGAAAAGAATTTTTGCAACTAGTGGCTGTCATAAAGGCCTCATTTCTAAAATATATAGAGAACTGAGTCAAATGTGTAAGAATATAAGTCATTCCCGAATTAATAAATGGGCAAAAGATATGAACAGGTAGCTTTCAGAGGAAGAAATTAAAACTATATATAGTCATATAAAGATACTGTAAATCTTTATTGATTAGAGAGATGTAAAACAAAACAACTCTGAGATACCACATTACACCTATAAGATTGGCTAACATGACAAAACAGGAAAATGATAAATGTTGGAGAAGATGTGGGAGACTTGGAACACTTATTCATTGTTGGTGGACCTGTGAGGTGATCCAACCATTATGGAGAGCAATTTGGAGCTATACCCAAAGGGTTACAAAAATGTGCGTACCCTTTGACCCCAGCAATATGGTTTTTAGGACTGTAACCCATAGATATCATAGAAATGGGAAAGGGTCCCTCATGTATAAAAATATCTTTAGCAGTTCTTTTTATGGTGCCCAAAAACTGGAAATCAAGGGGATGCCCACTAATTAGGGAATGGCTGAATAAATTGTAGTATATGAATGTAATGGAATACTATTGTGCTATAAGAAATGATGAACAAGAAGACTTCAGAAAGGCCTGGAAAGACTTATATTAACTGATGCTGAGTGAAAGGAACAGAACCAGGAGAACTTTGTACAGAGCAACAACCACAGTGTACAAGGAATTTTTCTGGTAGACTTAGTATTTCATTGCCATACAAGGACTTAAAAAATTCCCAATGGACTCTTGAGGCAAAATTCCTTTCACATCGAGAGAAAGAATTATGGAATTAAATTGTAGAATGAAGCAGACCATTTTCTTTTGTATTATGTTTTGCTTTTTTTTAATGATTTCTCCCACTTATTTTAATTCTGCTATGCAACATGACTAAGGTGAAAATTTTTTAATAGAAATGTATTTGTAGAACTGTATAAAATTGTATGCCATCTCAGGGAGAGAGTGGGAAGGGAGGGGGGAAAAGATGGAGGGACGGGAGAAAATTTAAGATATATAGATGTGATTGTATAATACGGAAAACAAATAAAATAATTTAATTAAAAAAAAGAAGTATGGCATCTTTGAGGTTATTTAGTTTAACTTCCATCATTTTACTAATAAAGTGGTTTCACAGAGTATAAATGATTTGCTTTAGATCACAATAAATAATATAAATAAATTGCCTTAGAACACAAAGGTCTTAAGTGGCAGAGATGAAATTTGAACTCAGGTGTAGTTCCTCCAAGGTCAACATTTTTCCCCCCACAATACTAGACTGCCTCCAGCATAGTTGCTGAAATGCAATAGCTCAGACTATTTGAGACTGGCATAGCTAAACAACCCCAGCTGACCCTGTGGTTCCATTGAGATTGTGCTCATGTGTGTAGGCAGGCTTAATCTAAATAAAACTGATTAAACTGAGATTAAATCTCATTTACTAACAAAATAAAAGGACAGATAATTTTTATTAGACACAGGACCTTCCAACTTCATAAACTCCAAATAATCTGCCTACTTTACAAGGTCCCTATAACCTCATACATATTAAAAAAGGAAATGATTTGTTGTCTTTATTTTTCTAACTGGTTTACTTCGGTATTATTTACAAGAAATGGGGTTAAATAAGGTACTTCATTTTCCCCATTTCTGCTAGATTAATTTCCAACCACATCTTTCCTCTGCTCAAAATTCTATAGTTGTTTCCTATTACCTACATAAGGAATTGAAGTTCCTTAAATTGACATTTGAGATTTGCCATAATCTTTCTACTTTTCCAACATTATCTCATGGTTCTCTATATACTCTTTTCTATATTATAGCCAAAATGGAAAATCAGTATCTCCTACATATTTTTTGCTCCTTCCTGTCTCCAAGCTTTGAATTACTTAAAAATATCTATCAAGTGCCTACTATAAGCCAAGCATTTGTCAAGTACACAAGATACAATAACAAAAAATAATTTCTTCTTTCAAGGATTTTATATTCCACTAGGAGTAGATACATAGAGAAGTGGTGTGGTATCTAGGGAAGGAAGTTTTTTTGAAGAGTTACAATCATGGTGAGCGAAACCATTAAGGACCTGACTAGCATATGTTTCCCAAAAGCAATAATAGTATTGATTTTGTTCCTGTTCCCTTACATCTTTTTCCTGTTTCCAAAGTACCTGGAATAACCAGTCCATTACTCTTCTGTTATTGAAAAATTGCATATTCTTTTGAAAACTCATTCAAACTCCATCACCTCCATGAAGAACTCACAGATCTCCACAACTGATAATCCCCTTTTAGTTCTTGGACCACACATAGTACTATCCCTCAAATTCTTCTAAATATTTATTAGCTATTATATTGCATTGTGTTTACCTGTGTATCATATCCGCCTTAAGTTATGAAATTCATAAGGGCAGGGACTATGAAGTACCTAAACTTTTTATCTGACCTACCTATGTGATTTATATGAAGGAAATGCTTCAAAATGTTGGGCTAAATTGGATCTTATGTAACTATGTTGTCTTATTTTGCATCACAGTTACTGGTATAATTGGGAAAATCATGGGATTATATTTTTGGAAATCATTGGATCAAAAATCCTATTTTGAAAAAGAAAGATAACATCAGTAACTATCAACTTTTCAAAATTTTTTATTGCCTAAATCTGCTTCTTCTTCTAAATTCCCATTCTAATCATCCAGGTTCTTTACAGAGATGGCCATCCTTGACTCATCACTTTCACTCCCACCCAACATCAATCAATTTCCAAGTCTTACTTATTTTACATTTGCAACATTTATCACTTCCATCCCCTTCCCTCTTCTCACACCATGACTACCTTAATCCAACTCCTCATCACCACTCACTTTAAAAACTGTAACAGCCTTGTAACTGGTCTCCTTTGCATCCAATATCTCCTCTCTGAAATCCATCCTTCACATAGATACCAAATCAATATTTTTAAAACATTGGTGTAAACTTGTCACACCTCTGTTCAAAATGTTCCCATAGTTTTCTTTTGCCTTTATGTTAAAATAGAAACTCCTTTGTCACTGAATCCTTCATGATCTGACTTCAGCCTCTGTTTTTGAGCTGATAAGACATCACACCCCCTTCTCACATATTCCACACTCTAACCAAAATGGTCTGTTCCATTCACTAGTAATATTCCCTAGAAACTTTGCTTTGTAATAGCTTACATTTCTAGATGGTGCAGTGGATAGAGTGCCAGGCCTAGAGTCAGGAATTCCTGAGTTCAAAACTGGCATCAGACACTTACTAGCTATGTGATCCTGGTTAAATCACTTAACCCTGTTTGTCTCAGTTTTCTCACCTGTAAAATGACCTGGAGAAGGAAATGACAAACCACTCTAGTATCTTTGCCAAGAAAACCCTAAATGGGGTCACAAAGAGTTTGAAATGCCTGAAAAACAAGCTTACATTTATAATAGCTGCATATATATATATATATATATATAGTGTTTTAGCATTTGCAAAGCATTGTATATATATTATCTCACATGAAACTCACAACATTCCTGTTTTATCCCCATTTCCAATTAAGGAAACCATGTTGCCAAAAGAGTAGAAAACTTGTCCAGTTTTATGTAGCTATCAAGGGTCTGAGGTGGAATTCAAATTCAGCTCTTTCTGTCTTAAGCCAAATATACTATCAATTTCACCATTATCTGTGACACTGAGTGATTTAGTAACACCAATACTGAGCCAGTTATAATAGCAAGATTTGAAGATGGTGGAGTAGAAAGACTCGTGTATGCTAGCTCTGAACTCACAGCCCATAAATTTCCTGTAAAAAGAACTCCCCACAAATTCTGGAGCAGTGGAAGCCATGCAGCAACGCAGTGGAGGAGATTTCTGTTCCAGAGAGCCCTGAAAAACTGACCCCAAAGGTCCATTGCACACTGAGCCGGGAGCAGAGCCCAGCTGTGCCCTGGTCACGTGGCCCCGAGAGGAACAGATCCGAGCAGGCTTCAGGGACGGAACCTCCGGTGGCTCTGAAGGTCCCTCTGCCCACAGGCGCTACAGGTCAGTGAGAGAGACTTCTGGGCTGGCTGAGAGGGGAGTGGGGTGTCTCCATAACTCAGGCCCCCTTGGGAGGCAGCAGCAGAGGCAGTGGCAGAGGCAGTAGTGGCCAGGAGCTCCAGGAGCAGACAGGAGATCCGCTCCATTACTGATGGTCTCTGCATAAACCCCCTGAGGGAACTGAGCCTGGGAGGTGGCCCTGCCTCCACTTGAGCACCAGAACTTAAGCTCACATTGAATAGCAGCCCCGCCTGCAGCTGAAAGCCCTGAGGCTGGGGAGCAGCATTTGAATCTCAGACCCCAAGCACTAGCTGGGTGGACCTAGGCAGGGGTGGAGAGGAATGTCAGAAATCAAGTAACTGGCTGGGAAAATGCCCAGAAAAGGGAAAAAAAATAAGACCATAGATGGTTACTTTCTTGGTGAACAAATGTTTCTTCCTTTCATTTCTGATGAGGAAGAACAATGCTTACCATCAGGGAAAGACATAGAAGCCAAGGCCTCTGTATCCCAAACATCTGAAATAGATATCCAATGGGCTCAGGCCATGGAAGACCTCAGAAAGGATTTTGAAAATCAAGTTAGATAATAGCAAGATTTTCCAGGAGCATTAGTTAAAGATTCCTTGCTCAGTTGGAGCACAGACCAGAGATTCTTAATCTTTAATATGTCATTGATCCTTTTGGCAATATGGTAAAAACCTATTGATCTCTTATCAGATTAATGTTTTTAAAGGGATAAAATAAAAAACATAAGAGTTTAAAGGAAGCCAACAAAATTGAAATATAGTTTTTATTGACTTTTTTTTTAAAACAGGTTTACAGATCCCAGGTTAAGAATTCCTAGTGTAGAACATGTTATATGTTTTGGTTGAATGTTTCAACTTTCCACTGCCACAGTCAGCTTCTCTGTAAAAACAAGACTGACTTTCTCCCACTAATGGAAGTCTTCACTGTCTAAATGAATCTGACATTATTCCACCACAAAGGATTCCATAAGGGCTAAATAAATGATTAATAATCCCATGAAAACACTTTGTTGGGTATTTGATGGTTGGAAAGCTAGTAGAAGAATAAAACAGTGCCTTTTGTGGCAGATGAATCACACTGAAAATGAGGATGGCAAAACTTCTCAGATTGGTAGAAAAGATATGTATAAAATGATACCGGGCTCAGTCAAACTGCATAAATAAAAAATGTATGAGTTGGAATCAAAAGGAAGATCTTTATTCATAGTAAAGTGTCTGTGAGTTACTCAAGCGATATCCTACCCAATAACAACCACAAAATGACACCCAGCTTAAAAAAAATGGTGCCTTTTCAGTTGGCTAATACCATACAAATGTCAGGATAGCCTCAACAAAGCATATTGTTTAAGTGTGTTAGGAAAGAGTGTTCCATTAAATATTTATCAGTATATTCAATACTGACAAATTAATTCTTTCCTCATTCACTGTATAGTGGAGTAGCAATCAAGGGCCTTTGTTTCTCAATAATCACTGTATCAGCAAACTCTAATTGTATAGAGAGCTACTGAAAAAATTTAAATGAATAAAAAAACACCTTTTTTCATTTGTAGTTCCCCTTACCTCCTTTCTAGGATTTAAAAGAATACTGACAAAACAAAACATTCAGCAGGGATAGGCTACTTTAAAAAAGAGATTGATGGTGCTTTCCTCACTTGGTGAACATGGCTTTACTAATTTTCAAAGCAAAGGATGCTAAAATATTTAGAGGATGGTATGTAGATTGGTTTAAGCTAGAGTGGGATTAACTACCAAGAATTTAAGAGAAACAATGGTGAAACTGAATCATTTTATTGGTGAACATATACTTTATAGTCATACGTGAAATACAAATCTAGAATGTTTATTCCCTTTGAGGGAATTCCTTTGAGGAAGGAATTACTGATCAAATTGAGTTTAATTCCTTTGAGGAAGGAATTACTGATCAAAGAACATAAAAGAAGAGAATGTTAAATTTCCCTTTGGCGAAAAATATGCCCATTTAAAATCACCATCCAAGCTATTTATATTCAACATTCTGGTATCCCAGATTATATAATTTTGTTTGGTTTACCAGGGGAAAACCCTTCCTTTGTTAAAATTTATTGACAGTATCTTGTCTATGTGATTTTGCCTTTTTAGCTTCTCAGCTCTATCTGGTTCTTGCTTTTAGAGAGAACCTCTTTCGTTGATCTGGGAAATAATAAAATGTAGGGTCACATGAATAGCAAGTGGTTTGAAATAAGGTCTTCCTAACTTTAATTGTAACATTCCAATGACTATGCCATACTGCCTCCTAAATATGGACCAAAGAGAGTCAAGATTTTTGAAGTCCAAAAAGGCATTTCTCTAAGACAGTAGATTTCTTTTTCCCTGTTGCAAGAGTTAATTGAAAGGAAGCCAATAAATTCTAGAAGCCAACACTGTAGATGGATTCTGACAGCATCACTGAGATTTAGGCAGGTCTGGGTTCTGCAAGGCTATAGACTCCTTTATTTTCATCTCCTCTCCTCCAGCAAATCAACCTCATTTGATATCATGGCTTTTACTTCCATTGCTTAATCACTGCGCAAGATGATGAAGCATGGTGGTCAATGGGAAAATTCCAAAGGAAATTGAATCACTGAGTGAAACTGCTAACATCTATTTCTAAAAAACAATGTGCATGTGTGGACAGAAAGAAGGTAAGGCAAGAGTGAGAAGAGTTTTGAGAGTTACTTTGACCCTTGAAAATATTTTGTTCTTCCCAATGTACTTCAGAAGGTGATTTTTTTTTTGCTTTTGCATTTTTCAGCAAGATGTTAAGACTTGTTAATGTCCAGACATGTTAAAATACAAAGTTGGATTTCCTGGAGAAATGAATCATTATATTTTTGGTTGTTTGTTTTTCCCAGACAAGGCCAGGCCCTGTCAGTATTTGTTATCTGACCTCATTGACATTCCGAGTATTTTTAGCAGTGTTGTGCTATGTGAGACAGCAGATACCCTGCAGGGATGCTGGTGAAACTCTTAGGATCTGAGAAACCTTCTGAACCTATCAGTCTTTATGTCTTTGATAATAAAATGCCCATGTTTTATAAAGAAGAAACAATGTCCTTTAAAACTTTGACACTAATCAAATTCTCTTAAGGATTCTCAATACCAAGAAAAATCCAAAATGATTTGGCAGAGGTGAAAAGAGTTAAGAGCAGTCAACAAGTATTCATTGAATGAGAAACCTCCTTGTGGTCCCTTGCCCTATTCTCTTACTCTGTAGGATCACAATGGATCTTTTTGTGGAGGCTGCCCTGGTAAGGGCTGTCTCTCCTTCTCAACCCCCTGCACATTATGACTGCTCAATAGATATTAAATACTGATGATCGGGATAATATTTCAAATGTGCAAATATAAACAATCCACTTTCTATGGCAAGCCACATGAGATATGGTACTAAAAGCTGTCTAGCAGGCAACAAGAACAATAGTTTGGAGATGCCTGAGGTATAATTCATCACCTTTAAAGATGAGGAAATAAAAATACTGGCAGAATGAAAATATAAGGCATATAATTAAAGTAAACCCCTAAATCTCAGGAGATTTATCCTCACTCATGCAGATCCTCCTACTGCATAAATTATTCCCAGGGTGTATGTTAGGTACTTTTCAGTAGTGCATTAGCTCATTTAACATATTCCCACTTTACTACAGGAGAAATCAACAAAATGATGCTAAACCCAAAGCTTACAAAAATTATCACAGCTTCTAGCACTAGTGGATTATTAGTGTGAAGGCTAGCTATGTCCATGGTACCACAAGAATCAGTCAATAAATAATGATTTCAGTCTACCAACTGTTTGTTTTACTTAACCATGTGAAAGAGTTGGTTACTACGATTTTTTAAAGAATAAATTCATAGACTGAGTCAGTTGTTTATATAGCAGAGTCTCAAGAGAGTCATTCAGTCAAACATCATTTGTTAAACGCTTGAAATAACTTTTCTAAACTCTAGGGATATAAAGGCAAAAAACAAGCAAATCAACCAATATCTATCCCTAAGAAGTGTACAATCTAATGGGGGAGACAGCACATAAATAACTATGTAGAGCAGGAAAAAGTAATATGAAAAGGGAAGACAATAGTACCATGGGAACCAAGAAATGCCTCCAACAGAAGGTAAGATTTGAATCGGAGTGATCAATCATCCTTTCTAATAGGTTCACAACCTTCAAGTCGTCTTCACCTCATTACCCTTTTTGAGCACCTATATCCAACTGATTGCTAAGTCTTCCTGAGCTTACTTTACTACTATTTTAACATTCTTCCCTTTTCTCCATTCACTGTACTACCACGCTAATTTAGGGCCTCATCAGTTTATTGAAATAACCTCCTGCTTAATCCCCCTATTTCGAGTTTCTCTTGCTTCTGATTCATCCTCTACATAGCTGCCAAACTGATAAACCCCAAAGTATAATTTGACAATGTTATTTCTCTGCTCAAGAAGCATCAATACTTCCATACTACTACTAGAATAAAATTGACCCTTCACATTCTAGAAACAATTTCCCTTTCCAGACTGATTTCAAACAACAATTGTAATAACAATTGGAGGGAGGAGGGATAAGGAAAGGCCTTGTGCTAGGTCTAAGCAGGTCTGGGAAACTTGCAGCCTTGAAAACACACATGGTCTTTTAGACTCTTAAGTGTAGTCTTTTGACAGAATCCAAATACCAATTAGTCAATAATTGATTTATATTGAATTGAATCCAAAATTTAATTAATTAATTAGTATAATTTGGATTCCATCAAAAGGGTACGCTTAAGGATCTAGAAGGCCACATGTGACCTCAAGGCCAGAGGTTCTTCACCCCTGGACTACGGAACTTGAGATTTTCAGGATGGAGATATAAGAAGAGAGAGCATTTCAGGCATGGGAGAATAGCCTATTGAAAGGATGAATAGGGGCAAGGCAAAGACAAGGGAATAGCAAAGTTATATTGCAGAGAATATAAAATAGGTCAGTTCAACTGGAAATTTGAGTACTTAAGGGAGAATTGCTTGAAATCAATCAGGAAAGATAGATTGGAGCCAAATTGTGTGTGTTCATCCTTTGTTGCCGAAGAAGACCATGCCATCAGAGAAATGATGACATAACTTGCATTTGACTTTGTTTTGAGTGAGGGAGGACTGTGCAAGTCACCAGCCTTACTTCTCCTCCAGAGCCATCTGAATCCAGTGATCAGATATTTGTCAGGATGACTGGAGATGATCCAGGATGAGGCAATTGGGGTTAAGTGACTTGCCCAAGGTCAGCCAGCTAGTGAGTGTCAAGTGTCTGAGGTGAGATTTGAACTCAGGTCCTCCTGACTCTTGCACTGGTGCTCTATCCACTTTACCACCTAGCTGCCATGGGAGTCAAACTATGAAAGGCTTAAAATGTTAAATTTCTCTTTTTATCGAAGGGGACATAGGGAACCAGTGAAGCTTCTTGAACAAGGTAGTGGCATGGTCTCATCTGTACATACAATAAGAACTCAATTAATACTTGTTCTTTATGGTGGTAACTAGAGAGAGAAGAGACTAAAAAATAGGGAACCAGCTAGGAATATTTTTCCAATATGGAGAAACATTCATTAATTAGAGCCATGTTTATACTTCTATTGTCAATTACAATTATGGACCTAAATTCATTAGTCTTCAGTGCCTGTCACAGATAAGATACTTGAATTTTACCAATATGTCTGGATTTTTTCACACATGTTGTAGCAGGGGTCCAAACTAACTAAATATTTTCACAGTAATGACAGCTATAATCAAGACATAGGGTCTTACTTTAACTTAAAAACATGATTATCTTTCACAATAGAGCAACTCTAATAATGAAGGTGCTAATTTGTCTTTCTTTTTTTTGGATATATGCATCCTTCTCTTACACATACACACACACACACAAACCTATATACTTGT
The DNA here is from genome assembly GCA_023548195.1 of Bettongia penicillata ogilbyi. Lineage (NCBI taxonomy): Eukaryota > Metazoa > Chordata > Mammalia > Diprotodontia > Potoroidae > Bettongia > Bettongia penicillata. The sequence goes on along the minus strand of JAJHZJ010000011.1, from coordinate 644,649 downwards.
ACATAGATCAAAGTATATGTGTTATCAAAGTTTTTTTCTCAAAATTTATTTTTCCTATTAGCCATCTTTATAGATTCAATTTGCCCTTAAATCATGTCAAAATGAATCATCCCTTATGCAGAGAGCTTCATGTAATCATAAAAATTGTACTTGGAAGCAGTTGAATGGAAGCAGTATGTTATAGTTGAATGAACTACATGTTCAGGAACCAGAAGAAATCAGTTAGTTCTGACACCCTCTACTCGTGTGACTCTAACCAAATTATTTAACTTACCAAGGTCTCAGTTTCCTTATCTTCAAAATGAGGACCTCTGAGGTCCTTGCCAGTACTACATGTACGTTCAAAACTTTTCATTTTAGAGACAAGGAAACATGCCCTAAAGACCTTTACCTAAGGTCACAAAAAGAGCAAATGTCAACGCCAGGTCCTCTGACTTCAAATCCTTTGCTTTTACCACTGAAATCCATTCAAATGAACTATGGAATTTCAATGTTTCATCATACTTTATCATTAGGGCAGTTAGGTGGTGCAATGAATAGAGCACCAGTGCAAGAGTCAGGAGGACCTGAGTTCAAACCTCACCTCAAACATTTGACACTCACTAGCTGGCTGACCTTGGACAAGTCACTTAACCTTACTTAGCTCATCCTGGGTCATCTCCAGTCATCCTGACGAATATCTGGTCACTGGATTCAGATGGCTCTGGAGGAGAAGTGAGGCTGGTGACCTGCACAGCCTTCCCTCACTCAAAGTCAACTGCAAGTCATGTCATTATTTCTCTGATGGCACGGGCTTCTTCAGCAATGAAGGACAACTTTATCATTACCTTCAACACATCAAAGGCCTGTCATGTCATTACTCTAGGAACTCCTTCCAAATCAGACCACAAGCCATCTATATCTCATAGTTCTGGAGAGTGGCAAAAGTCTCAAAAAGATTAAGAGATGTATTACTGGGCAAACAGTTTATGAGTGTCAGGTCCTGAACAGAAACATCCTTCACATCTTTACAACTCTACTCATCAGATCTTGGTATCTGTAACGTACTCATAATATCACAACTATATGTGTATATACATAGATGTAGATATGTGTACATATCTACATATATATACATATGCTTATATGTATGTGTGTATTCATATGTATGTATATATACATACACACATATATATAATATTATATTACATATATATATGCATGTGTATGCATTAATAATATACTGTAGCTACCTGTGTGTTATCTCCACTCCCAGATTGTGTGTGCCCCTTAAAGGGCAGGGCACATGGCCTAATAAACAAATGTTCAGTGAATTAAACTGGATTGAACTTTGGGGATGATCTTGGTCTGAACTGTCTAATTCTAGAGCCATGTAACCTATCCAGAATGGTCCTGTTTGGGGTTTTTCAAACAACTGAAAGGAATTTAGCTTGATGAGTGATAATGCATTTTCAAGATAACACTTAAAAGGAGCATGACAGCAGCTGTGAAATCTTGGAGTTTCTCTCTTCTCCTCTATGACACCTTGATAAGGCAATTATACCATAATTACCTTAACAAGTGGCATTACAGGAAATTATTGTCATTCTCCTGTTAAAATAACACATAATCATCAGCAAGTGAATTCTAAAATCTCCAATCAGCATCTCATTACCTGTAGTTGGCTGTGAAAGGAGAGCAATTGGTAGGCAATAACTGGCAAGGTATGGGGAGGGGTGAAAATATCCCAGAGAGGACTCTTTGGGAAATCAATGGGAGTGTAACCAAGTTAACCCCCAATGATCACATTTCCAGTTAAACTGCAACATTTATTGGTAGTTAGAACGCCCTGTAAACCTAGCATTTCCTTTTGTTTTCCATAAATATTTTTGCCTTGCCTCTCTTGCCATCTTGGTTTTTTCAAGACAATTGTGCTCATGGAGCTCACTGTAAATTGTGAAGCTCTATTCTATAAATGACAACATTCCCAATCTCATGTCACCTCAATAAAAACATTTATTTTATAGCAACCACTTCTCAATAATTGGCTTTCAAGTGCTGCTCTCGTAGAATAAGGGCAGACAATGGAAAAACAAATCCCTGTAAAACATGCCTTTTCTCCTAAGACCTAATTTTTTTTGACAAGAATCTTAATTTACTTCTACTGGTATATGGGTGATTGATAATATAACAGCATTATAGCACATTTGCTAATTGATAAATTAATAATTTTCTTTTTATATGCTTCATATTTGATAAGGAGCATGAAAACTCAGTCATTTGGATTGTTCATTATTAACAATTGAGGGAGGGAGAAAGGATTGGAATTATATAGGAAAACCACCTACATGAAGAAGTTCTGTTCAATACCCTGAAGTATTATAAAGTTGAAGGGATCTCACAGATAACTTACATCCACCCTCTCATTGGCTATGTGACAAAACTGGATCTCAAAAAAGTGACTTGCCCAAAGTCACTGAGCTCAAAATTAGAAGAACCAAGATGATTAGAATTCGTATCTTTTGACTGCGAATCATATTCCTTTACATCAACCAAAAAAAATTGAGCAATTACAGTTTTCCAGGTCCTATGATTGGTGCTGGTAACATCTGGTCTGCACTATAATCATTCTTTGGTACAAGAGTTATGAAACTTCTTAATCTCAGGACCCTTTTACCCACTTGATGATTGAGGAGCTCACCAAAAGATCTTTTATATGGGTTATATCTAAAAATAATTAAAATGGCACAAATGAAAATATCTTAGTATTATTACAAAGATAGTTTCACTTTCAGGGGCCAACATGGAACCCCCTCAACCCCATATTTTGTTGTGAACCATTGCTGCAGGATAATTTCAAATTTCTGTAGCCTCAAGCAAGAGTGAAAGATAGTTGCTGTGCCTATACGCGTAAATATGTTTGATTGAATTACATTTATTAGCCTCCACGGATGACCATAAGAAAAAAGGCTAAGCTCATTTAGGTGACAAAGTTGTACTTTTCTGTGATTATTTTTCTGTCACTTTTTGTAGTTAATATCATGATCCTCCCTCTTAACAAGATACCACCACCGCCACCACCAACAAAATTATTTTTGGTCCCCAAGTTCTCTGCCTCCCCAGAGAGTCATGCCTTACAACGATGAACTTTTAAAAGGGAGAAATGGGCAATTCAGTAAAACTAACTGATACATATCGCATTGCAATGCTCTGCATCCGTAGTCCCCCACCTTTGCAAAGAAGGATGGGAGATACCTTTTCTCCCCTTTCTGAAGATTCTCTCTGTAACCTTGACCTCTGCATTTGCATTCTATTTATCTGTTTGCAGAATAGCTGGAGACTTACTGGCAGAGCATTGTAACCGCATTAGCAAATCCAGTTTTTTGGTAAAGCTGGGGATAGGTAGTGACAAGGCCATTCTCCTTCCTGTCTGAGGAGATCTTTCTCATGGTGGCTGACTGTGTGACTTTGTTCTTGTCAAAACAAACTATTAATAGGGAAAAGGACAAACTGTCACACACAAATCAGAGCCTGAAACTTTCCAAATATATAGGTTACATCAGCTCTGGGGCCTGCCGTAGATGGAAAGGTTGAGAAAACTGTGGAAACTAAAATATTGGACATGACAAGAACATTGACAGAGAGCTGTGAAGGTTAATCTGTAGCCTTCCAAGGCTTTTCAAGGGGAAAGCATGACTTTATACTAACCACAGTCAGGGCTGGACACATTAAAAAATACAAGTTATAATGAAGAAAATCAGGCTAAAATACATCCTGAGTATTCACTAGCAAATCTCAGTGGGGAAAGAATCTATTAGGAAGCAGAAAGGATACAAATTTAGAGCAAAGTTGGAAAATACTTGTTTTATGTAACCAATTCATAAGGCACTTCAAGAAATGCCTGCATTGTGTTGGTATAAAAAATGAAGAAAAAACGTCTCTACCCTCAAGGAGCTTACATTTTGTTTAGTGGGATGCACTAGATGAACAGATAAACTCAAGGGTGGGCATTAAGTATGCTAGAAATAAAGGAGTCTTTCGGGAGCTTTTAAAATCTGCCATCTGGCAACATTAAATTTTCAGAGGGAAATAAGATGTTAAGGTCAAAGTAAATCACTGTGGATCTCCTAACAGTACACTGAATCTAGTTTACAGGATTCTCCATTAAGTATACAAATGATCACAAGGAATCTTTCAGCTGTGGTTGGTCTTATAACAAAGAGAAAGGCTACCCCCAAAACTGATTGAGTGCCAAGCCCTCAAAGGGAATTTCAAAAATTATGCTGTGCCAGGAAACAGCAGTTAACTTGATTTAAACGCAATTTCAGATGGAAAGATATTTGTAAATAAGCAAGGGGGAGAATTTCTTTTTTTCACTGTGCTCTGATTTTGTCCTGATGTTACAGGAGTGAGTCGTAAACAGTCATGTCAATTAGGTCCTGTTTGGCTCTTTGTAGCAAGATATCCATTTGCAAATAGCCAAAGAAAAGAATCTTCATTCACTGTGCACTTGGGCCAGGAAATGCTGACCACTTCTATTCCCATATCCAAATTATTTCAGGGTTGAACTCTGCGACCACCCCAACCCCAGAGGTGAATGAACATCATTTACACCAGTGCTATTATTATCAGTGAAAGGAGAATCAATTAAGTTACTTTTCTGAGAAATCCACAAGGCCTAGTCAGGGCTTTCATAGTGAATCCTTTGAAGAATTCTATTTTATGATTAGGCCTCACCAAAGTAATGCCCTACAGGATGTGTCTGACATTACAAGCAGATGAGGAAGACAATGGGTTACTTTAAACAGGGAACTTGGAAGTTGATGCCTTAACATTTCCTTTTTTTTTCCTTCTTGTTCTGTGGCCAAGATCCATTTAAATTGTTTTTATCAGATTGTTTTAAAATGGTGTTAGCTTTAAATACAAACACTTTGGAGAACTTCCAAAGCTGTAACTAAGGCATAACATGAGGGACTTTTCCCAGGGTGCTAAAATTCAAAGGGTACTAACAGCAATTCTATTACTTTAGCAGATAAAAGCAATTGAGCCTAGCACTTAGCAAGAATAATTACTGAAAGCAGGAAGCAAACACATTCTGACTAAATCCTCTTCACAAATGAACTTGTCTTGTTTTAGGTATATTATCTAATATTCACCTCAAATTTCAGAATTCTTAGCTTTCCTAACAATTTGTATTCATGAGTTCATTTATCACTAGCTCAAACATATCATTTATTCTGTTCAATATTCCCTTGAAGAAAGTATATCCAAGGAGAATGTGCTATTGGCCCACCAATTATACTTTTATATTTTTAAACCACATGTATGTATATATTATTTATGTATACATGTATATATATAAAACCTAGAAATAAATATCTGCCTCAAAATGAAATAGAGCAATAAGAAAAATAGCAGTTCCTTTGTTT